>CAIGQW010004410.1:1854996-1891482 GCA_903798125.1 Danio choprae | reverse complement strand
GAGGGTTCATCCAGGCTTTGAATTCAGGACCTCTCACACTCCTAAGCGATAATCATTCCCCTAGACAAACGAGTCACTGAAAGAACAAACTTCACAGGCACATAGCAGTCAGAATTGCTTGGTAATCTAATGCTTCAGAATGGCCCTTCAAAAGCTTACACTTAGAAGCCGGGCTTGTCCGGGACTTTGACCTTTCGCACCCAATGAGAGAATCATATCCCTAGACCAACAAGCCACAATGAAATGAGTTTCAAATGGCATCAGAAGCACAGGGTGCTCAAAAATCCTTAGTTGACGATTGATTCAGAACAAACCCGCAAAGGCTTATGCGTTAAAACAGGGTTTTTACAAGTTTTAAACCCAGGACCTCTCTTACACAAAAACGAGAATCACATCGCTAGACCAATGAGCCGAGTCGTCTGTTCGCTTATGCTTTGTTAACGTAGTTTTTTCTCTGGCATCTTCAGCCAGGTAATTGGTCTTATCCAGAATCACAACCGGCTCTTCCCCGATTCGGAACAATGAGAGGTGCTTATTAATCTAATGACTCAGAAATGCCCTTTAAAAGTTTACACATTGAAGCTGGACTCGTCCGGGATTTGAACCCAGGACCTCTCACACCCGAAGCGAGAATCATACCCCTAGACCAACGAGCCACTTAGCAATAAGAATTTCATGTGACGCTAGAAGCACAGGGTGCACAGAAACATTCAAAAGCTTACTCGTTGAAGCAGGGCTTGTATGGGACCTCTCGCAGCCAAAACAAGAATCGCAGCCCTAAACCAACGAGCTGAGTCATTTGTTTGCTCATAATATGTTGTTGTTGTTTTTATCCAACAGCTTCAGTGAGGCAAATTAGTCTTATTTAAGCTGGATGGGAAAACCACATATAATCATGTAGGTCATCTGTGGAGGAGGATAGTGATAGCTATCTCAACGCATAGTTTCAGAACCACTCACTGATCAGTTTGATTGAAATTGGTCTTATCAATTTGACTGATTGTAAGCTGCATGGAAAGAAAGAAAAGGTTCCACTGAAATTTGAGCTCAGAACACTAGATTCAAAGTCCAGAGTGCTAACCATTACACCATGGAATCTACAAAGTTCTATTGAGATTTTACCTGCTGACAAAGTGGAATTGAAACAGGCCTCCTTGAACGTTCATAGACCCTTCAAAACGTAAGACATCTATAAGAGTTTGTCTGGCATTTAAAACCGGGACCTCTCACAACCTAAGTGAGAATCTTACCCCAAGACCAAGAAGTCACAACAACAGTTAATTTCACATGGTGGCAGAGTTGTAGAGCAGTCAGAAATCCACAGCAAAAATTGGTTTAGAAAGAACCTTTCAAAGCTTATGTGTACACAGATGCTTTTAAAGCCCCTCAAACACAACACAAGTTGAGGGTTCTTCCAGGCTTTCAATTCAGGACCTCTCACACTCCTAAGCGATAATCTTTCCCCTAGACAAACGAGCCACTGAAAGAACAAACTTCACAGGCACGTAACAGTCAGAATTGCTTGGTAATCTAATGCTTCAGAATGGCCCTTCAAAAGCTTACACATAGAAGCCGGGCTTGTCCGGGCCTTGGACCTTTCGCACCCAATGAGAGAATCATATCCCTAGACCAACAAGCCACAATGAAATGAGTTTCAAATGGCACCAGAAGCACAGGGTGCACAAATATCTTTAATTGACAAATGATTTGGAACAAACCCGCAAAAGCTTATGCATTGAAACGGGGGTTGTACAGGATTTAAACCCAGGACCTCTCTTACACAAATATAAGAATCACATCTCTAGACAAATGAGCCGAGTCATCTGGTCGCTTATGCTTTGTTGTTGTAGATTTTTCATCTGCATCTTCAGCCAGGTAATTGGTCTTATCCAGAATCACACCCGGCTCGGAACAATGAGAAGTGCTTATTAATCTAATGACTCAGAAATGCCCTTTAAAACTTTACACATTGAAGCTGGGCTCATCCGGGATTTGAACCCGGGACCTCTCACACCCGAAGCGAGAATCATAGCCCTAGACCAACGAGCCACAAAAAAAAGAGCTCTTCACCAGTTCGGAACAATGAGAAATGCATTATATGAATGAATTATAATTTGATGATTCAGAACGACTTTTCAAAAGCTAACACGTTGAAGCAGGGCTCGTCCGGGATTCAGGGTGCTCAAATATCCTTAGCTGACGAGTGATTTAGAACAAACCCGCAAAGGCTTATGCGTTGAAGCAGGGTTTGTACAGGATTTAAACCCAGGACCTCTCTTACACAAAAATGAGAATCACATCGCTAGGCCAATGAGCGGAGTTGTCTGTTCGCTTATGCTTTGTTGTTGTAGTTTTTTCTCTTGGATCTTCAGCCAGGTAATTGGTCTTATCCAGAATCACAAGCGGCTCTTCACCAGTTTGAAACAATGAGAAGTGGTTATTAATCTAATGACTCAGAAATGCCCTTTAAAAGCTAACGCATTGATGCTGGGCTTGTCAGTTCAACTGAGATATTATCTGCTGACAAAGTGGCATTGAAACAGGCCTCCTTGAACGTTATGAGAGTCTTCAAACCACAAGACATCTATAAGAGTTTGTCTGGCATTTAAAACCGGGACCTCTCACAACCTAAGTGAGAATCTTACCCCAAGACCAAGAAGTCACAACAACAGTTAATTTCACATGGTGGCAGAGTTGTTAAGATCAAGATCAAGTAGGTGAGTAGGAAATGTAAAAATAGGAATCAAGTACTTTTGCCAGTTTCTATGTGTGATTATTTTTCAGGAGCAATGATCCCCATATACCCACATACCCAACTTCTGTGTGTTTCAATCAAAAACTGTAAAAAAAAAAAATGGACGACGCGATAGCGCCTTTTTCCACTGAACTCTTTGAATGCAAAATACCTCATGATGAGCACAAACTTTTGAAAAAAACTGTTGGAATTGGAGCCTGTGCACGAACTAAAGGACTCTCTGATGGAGCCAAAGGCAGAGCCGCAGAATAAAGTTTCCAACCAAAGCTTGTATGTCAAATCACGCCCCCCGAACTTCTCATTTGACCGCCCGTATCTGCATTGTAACAAAGGCTTGCTAAAATAAATATAAACACTTACATTTAAGTGATTCTCAAGATCTACCTGAGCTCGAGCTCAAACTCCCCTCTCACCCTGCAAACAGGAGGGAGCCCCGGGCTCAAGGATCTTTTGAGCTCAGGGCCAAACTCGCTTTATAATCAATCATCAGCTAAGTGTGAACTCTTGAAAAACACGTAATAATATATGATTTATTAAAAAAACTGTGATTTATTTTTATCATTTAAAATAAATGATTAAAAAATTGGTGTGATTGTTTATCATTTTTTTCTTTGCCTTCTTTTTATTTGGTTAATTCGATGCCTTAATTATATCTGGAAAAGAGGAATTTACATTCATTTGAATGTTTATTATGTGTTTTCAAATAAAAAGCCAGATAAAGTCCACACTTTTCCGAATAAACAGTGATCCATCAGATCCTGTGGGTCAGAAAGATCAATCATATCACGTGCTCCTCTCGAAATTAGTTTGTGAATCTTCACTTAGTGAGGGATTGGAGCTGCTAAAATCCTTACTGGAAAATGATGCTTTTGGAGGAGGGTGTGGTGAGGCAGGCCATCGCGTGTTTCCTACAGATGACTCAAACACAGAGAAGGGAGCTACACCACAGGTCTTTCCTGAAGCCAGTCAGCTGCCCTTCCATATTTGACCTTCTACAAGCTGTGTGGCGGTGGTTGTGGAACAAAGAACACAAAGTTGAGATAAAGGACAGACAGACACTTTTCAGCACAGTAAAAGACATGCTTTATGCAAGGAAAACGATAATTACTGTATCAGCAAGCCCTTGACAACCCTTTGACTACAAGGTAGAAAAAATAGTTGGCCGGTAGAGATATCTTTAAACATTATAGCAATATTCTGATATTTGCATGCTCCATAAGGTCTTATTTCATTGTATTTATTCATTACAGTTTCTTTTGTAATTACATTAATTACTGGAAGGTCTTGACCTATCTACAAAGTCTTTACAGTCAACATGAGACTTGGGCTCTCAGCTACAGGACAGACTTGCCAACACGTGGAAACCAAAAAAATAACTATGTGGAAACTGCTACAACAAAGGATGAAAACATTCAAACATGCCTCAATAGTTCAACCTTTTCATCACCCGAATAGAGGTGTACTACACGAGTGACAGATGTTGTACTTGGCCATCAGGAGGCATTCCATTGGTCAAGATTCCTTGCTACAAAAAGTAATATCAAATCATCTGATATTTCACAAGTAAGATATATTTTTAGAAATGAATCATGGTACAGTTGTTGGTTTTATTCGCAGATGGCTATTTCTCAGTATACTACCTTGCAGTCTTGTGTTTTCATAGTCATCAGCAACCGTCAAAAGTCAACTCCAAGTACAGAGGACACATAAAAAATCTCTGTTTCAATATTTAATAACTGTTAATGATTGTTTAATGAAACGGTGTGTATTTTCTGTGTGGGCGAACGAAGGTAATGCTCCTGTAGTATTTGTTTGATAAAAGGATTATGTGAACCAGTGATTCTGCAAATGCAAGGCATCTCTAAAGGAATTAATGCAACATGCAACGTTTTAAACATGGAGATCCTGTTAAAAGTAGTGACTGTTTAGAGTTTTGTGTCTTGAGTTTTGGAAATGGACAGCAGGGTTCTGAAATTTGTGGCAAAAGGATTGTATAAAACTGTAAAATGTATAGTTATAGGGCTATATTTTAACAATCTAGGTGCAAACTCTAAAGAGCATGGCGCAAAAGCATTAAAGGCATGTCCAAATCCACTTTTGCTATTTTAAGGATAGAAAAATACGCTCTGCGCCATGGCGCATTGTAGTGCAGGGTTGTGCTTATTCTCTTAATGAGTTATGGGTGTGTTTAATAAACCAATCAAATTCTCATCTCCCATTGTCTTTAAGAGTCAGTTGCGTCTCACCATGACGCATTTGCTATTTACATGGTGGACTTTGAGAGTGGAAAAACTGAAAGCTTCACTAGCGAGAAAACAGTTAAACAGACCATTCTCTTTCTCTTATTCGTGGTTAAGGAAACTGTTGTACACTCCACTGAAGACATCCATTAGCCTACATAATTAATTTTGTTTGTTAAGCGCAAAGATTTGTTTCAAAACTATTTCTAAATTCAGTAACATGCAAACACATGTGCTATGCCCCATATGGTCCAAAACCTGACAGGTGGACAAATCTAAGCTTGTTTTTATAAAAACAAATATAAATATGCATATAATAAATACTACTACTACTAATAATAATAACGGGCTGCACGGTGGCGCAGTGGATAGCGCTCTCGCCTCACAGCAAGAAGGTCGCTGGTTTGAGCCTCGGCTGGGTCAGTTGACGTTTCTGTGTAGAGTTTGCATGTTCTCCCTGTGTTTGCGTGGGTTTCCTCCGGGTGCTCTGGTTTCCCCCACAAGTCCAAAGACATGCGGTATAGGTGAATTGGGTAAGCAAAATTGTCTGTAGTGTATGAGTGTGAATAGGTGTGTATGGGTGTTCCCCAGTGATGGGTTGCAGCTGGATAAGTTGGCGGTTCATTTCACTGTGGCAACCCCAGATTAATAAAGGGAATAAGCCGAAAATGAATAAATAATAATAATAACATTATACAAAAGCAAGTTGTCGTGAATAAACTGAAAAAAAGCCCCCCGAGATGAAAAAAGCCAGTGGTTTTTTTAATATTTAAGTAGAAAGTAATAATTTTGGTGGCTAATGTTGTAGTTAAGTTAGTTCATGATTAGTGCACCCCTTAACTCATTAATTCATAATAAAGTAATGTTTAGTTTACATATTAATACATCAGGGCCTCACAGTGGTGCAGTGAGTAGCACGTTCGCCTCACAGCAAGAAGGTCGCTGGTTCGAGCCTCGGCTGGGTCAGTTGACGTTTCTGTGTGGAGTTTGCATGTTCTCCCTGTGTTGGCGTGGGTTTCCTCCGGGTGCTCCGGTTTCCCCCACAAGTCCAAAGACATGCGGTATAGGTGAATTGGGTAAGCTAAATTATCCGTAGTGTATGAGTGTGAATGGATGTTTCCCAGACATGGGTTGCAGCTGGAAGGGCATCCGCTGTGTAAAACATATGCTGGATAAGTTGGCGGTTCATTCTGCTGTGGCGACCCCAGATTAATAAAGGGACTAAGCTGAAATGAATGAATGAATTAATACATCATTATTCATGTACTGTTATTGTAAAGTGTTACCCCAATTTCTACTTACAGGATGTTGTCAATTTTTTTATTTAGTGATAAAATGTTTTATAAAAATACGTGTGTTAAAAAAAAAGCAGTGAGCATCTTTTAGGGTATAACTGTCAATAAACAGACACTTTTAGTTCTTTGTGAGTGAGCACACGCAAGCAAAAGACTATTCGTGATCAAAATTTATTCTATTAAAAAGTGAATAACATTTGTAGTGTTCTCATTACAACACAAACCGCACTGTCAAACATGTAAATATCAGAAAATATGAAAGAAATATAATCTACAGACTTTCATAATAAGATGCTGCTACAGTGGCGGAAGGTGAAAAAGTGGACAATGTCTCCAAACCAAACACGCGACCTCACATGGGTTTTACAGTGTTCAATAAAGCAGTCCAAACAGACAGGAAGTGCAGGTAACACACAGTCTGGAGCTGGCACACAGGAATGAGTTTACCATGGGAAAAACCTTCTTGTAGAGTAAAATGAGACAATGGAGGGTAAGTGACGTTACAGAAGTGATCAATCTGACTTTGGCTGATGCATAAATACAAAAATAATGAATCAAAAGTGCAATAAAAGAAGCTGATCTGAGGTCTTCATCATCCTCGTCATCATTTGGAAGTCCAGAAGAAGTGGAAATAAAAGCACCAAGTGAAAGAGAGAAACATGACAGGCTACTCTTCCTCCTCTTCTTCTTCTCCTTCTCCCATCACCTCTACGATGAGTTCCGCGGTGCAGGTGGTCTCCCCGACGCTGTTCATGGCCTTGCAGGTATATTTTGCGTCATCATCGCCGTTGACCTCAGAAATGACCAGACTACAGTTTCCGTCTTCATCATAATCGATCTGAAAATGACGCGTCTCTTTAATGGGCTGATCGTCCTTATACCACACCACCTCTGGGTCAGGATAACCTAACAGTAAACAATTCAAAATACATGATGAATATCTGACACAAGAAAAAACATGAATAAACTACTGTTTATAAAATTAGGGGATGTTTTTGGTCACTTTAATGCACAATTCACACTGTTAACAAACCATTAACTAAGATATTTAGCTCAAACTACTAATTAGATGCTTATCAATAGTTAATTAATAACCCAACTACTAGTAGTGCTGTGTTTTAACCACATCTCAAAACTGTCCTGTCACAGCATCATCATAATAGACTATGGTTGTCAAAAGTGTCGAGATCAGAACCAATCAACCAATGGCCAATCAGCTCAACATTTGAGCGCTGATTGGCCATTGTGTTCACATGCTCAACAGAAATGACTGGGATTGGCCGTGAAGGTCATCAGTTCACCGTTGTTCAAAGAGTACAAACACAAATACACGGACATAGAGCCAGAGATGGGAAGTACTTAAGTAGGTTACTGTACTTAAGTAGATTTTTCTGGTATCAGTGCTTTTCATTCATTCATTTTCTTTTCAGCTTAGTCCCTTTATTAATCTGGGGTCGCCACAGCGGAATGAACCGGCAACTTGTCCAGCATATGTTTTACACAGCGGATGCCCTTCCAGCTGCAACCCATCACTGAGAAACACCCATACACTCATACACACTCATACACTATGGACAATTTAGCTTACCCAATTCACCTGTACCGCATGTCTTTGGACTTGTGGGGGAAACCGGAGCACCCGGAGGAAACCCACGCCAACACAGGGAGAACATGCAAACTCCACACAGAAATGCCAACTGATCCAGCCGAGGCTCAAACCAGCGGCCTTCTTGTTGTGAGGCGATCATGCTACCCACTGCGCCACCGTGACGCCCCATCAGTGCTTTACTTCACAATTTATTTTTCTGACAACTTTTTACATTTACTCCTCACATTTTTACACAAATACCTGTACTTTCTACTCCTTACAGCTTGTTACTTTCGTTTGAATGTGTTTTGTGGTGCGATCTATATTATTTCTTGTCATTGCGCAATTTGAACGCGTTTTTGATTACATTATTTTTTTCATTGCGTGCTGTAGTGCGCGGCTTTTTCAACCTCTGATCACATACCGCAAATAGGCTTGTTTATTAAGCTTACCATGGGAATGGCAAGAATGGCGAACGTGGACGAGACAGTGGGAGTCAACGATGTACACATGACTGATGTCATGTTTATACTGGGTAATAAGATGCATTTGGTCGATCGGATCACAGGTAAACAAGAGACACATTCCTGTTCAAATCTGGCTAAAATCTAAAATCCTGTTCAAATCTGGGTTAAAGTCTTTTGTCCACTTCTGACCATGGTGAAATGTACTTCTCTGATCTTTCAATCTAATACCGCGGAAAAAAAAAAGACTTTAACAATCATGTGCTTTTTTTTGTCAAGTACTAAAGCATTCATTGAGATTTATTTCCTTTGTTTCCATTCATTCATTCATTTTCTTTTCGGCTTAGTCCCTTTATTAATCTGGGGTCGCCACAGCGGAATGAACTGCCAACTTATCCAGCATATGTTTTACGCAGCGGATGCCCTTCCAGCTGCAACCCATCACTGGGAAACATCAATTCACACTCATTCACTATGGACAATTTAGCTTACCCAATTCACCTGTACCGCATGTCTTTGGAATTGTGGGGGAAACCGGAGCACCCGGAGGAAACCCATGCAAACACGGAGAGAACAACTGACCCAGCCGGGGCTCAAACCAGCAACCTTGTGATGCGATTGTGCTACCCACTGCGCCACCGTGCTGCCCCCCTTTGTTTCCAACGAGTTCATATTTCCTAATAAAGAATTTATATTGTTTAGTTTTAGCATGTATATTATATATACAGGCCTCACAGTGGCGCAGTGGGTAGCACGTTCGCCTCACAGCAAGAAGTCGCTGGTTCGAGCCTCGGCTGGGTCAGTTGGCGTTTCTGTGTGGAGTTTGCATGTTCTCCCTGTGTTGGCGTGGGTTTCCTCCGGGTGCTCCGGTTTCCCCCACAAGTCCAAAGACATGCGGTACAGGTGAATTGGGTAGACTAAATTGTCCATAGTGTATGAGTGTGAATGGGTGTGTATGGATGTTTCCCAGAGATGGGTTATGCTGGATAAGTTGGCGGTTCATTCCGCTGTGGCGACCCCAGATTAATAAAGGGACTAAGCCGAAATGAAAATGAATGAATGAATGAATTATATATACAGTGCTCAGCATATATGAGTACACCCCTAGAAATATCTCATTTAAATGAATATTTTATTTTATTTTTAAAATAATATATGATTGCCAAATTTCAAATATATGTGCTAAAATAGTGATTAATACATTAGATCTGTACATTAAATTGGGGTCGTAAAGAAGTAGGAGCTGGGAGAGGCCTGTTGAACCAGGAACCATCTGTGAAAACACAGACGTGGGAGGAAGCAAGGATAAAGCAAATTTGAGGGACCTTTAATTGTCCTGGGGTGAGACTAGAGATGGGTCTGCTTATGGACGTCTCTGCTTTTTTTTTTTTGAAAATATTCCAATAAAGTATATTCTTCTGATATTCATAAACTACAGACTAAGTTTGATTCATTAAGAGAAAAGCCGGAAACCACAACAAGAATAAATGGTCATTTTAAACAATGTAATAACATTTCACTTCATAACATTTCACTTCGGTTTTGTGGTACCAAATAAATGCAGCCATTTTGATCATAAAAACTTAAAAAAAATCGTACTGAACCCAAACATTTGAATGGTAGCGTACTTCAAAAGGTTAATGGCGAGTCTTTTTAAGTATTTTTTGGGGTAAGATTTGCATAAAAAAACATAGATTTGGGTTAAATAGGAAAGGAAATATTTTATAATTGTTTATTCATCATCACATCAGTAATTTACCCAGTGGGCACCTTGAAGTAATCAAAAAAACACATTAAAAGTGCAAATCGATGTCAATTGACTACCTTGATGTCAAAATAACATCAAATTGACATATAACAATTATGTAATATTTATTTATTGTATTTATTTTTTTATTGTTCTTTTTGACGCTGTAAAAATGATGTAAAAAAATATGTAAATTTGATGCTAATCTGACATCAAGGTAGTTTTCTTGCATTTTAAATGTTCACTCATTCATTTTCTTTTCGGCTTAGTCTCTTTATTAATCTGGGGATGCCACAGCGGAATGAACCGCCAACTTATCCAGCATATGTTTTACGCAGCAGATGCCCTTCCAGCCGCAACCCATCTCTGGGAAACATCCACACACACATACATACACTATGGACAATTTAGCTTACCCAATTCACCTGTACCGCATGTCTTTGAACTTGTGGAGGAAACCGGAGCACCCAGAGGAAACCCACACAAACACGGGGAGAACATGCAAACTCCACACAGAAATGCCAACTGACCCAGCCGAGGCTCGAACCAGCGACCTTCTTGCTGTGAGGCGATCGTGCTACTCACTGCGCCACCGTGCAGCCCTTTAAATATGTTCATTCATTCATTCATTCATTCATTCATTTTCATTTCGGCTTAGTCCCTTTATTAATCTGGCATCGCCACAGCGGAATGAACTGCCAACTTATCCAGCATATGTTTTATGCAGCAGATGCTTTCCAGCTGCAACCCATCTCTGGGAAACATCCATACACACCTGTTCACACTCATACACTACGGACAATTTAGCTTACCCAATTCACCTATACCGCATGTCTTTGGACTTGTGGGGGAAACTGGAGCACCCGGAGGAAACCCACGCCAACACAGGGAGAACATGCAAACTCCACACAGAAACGCCAACTGACCCAGCCGAGGCTCGAACCAGCGACCTTCTTGCTGTGAGGCGATAGTGCTACTCACTGCGCCACCGTGCAGCCCTTTAAATGTGTTTTTTAATGTTATTTTGAAGACTAAAAAAATATTGTAGATACATATTATCAGTCATATCATTTTTACCTTCAATTTTGCAGTCAAATCGAGCAGCGCTGCCCTCCACCACCTCCACATCTTTGATAACAGAGCTGAATGTGGGCTTCATTAAAGTTTTCTCCTCCAGTTCAGCTGCAAACTGTTTATCATCTGCTGTGAAAGACATACATCATGTTAGCTATTCATAACTCATGTAAGCTCCAACCACCTCAAACTCACACCTGACTATGAATAGTCTCTCAAAGTCTTGAACACCTTGATTAGTTGGATCAGCTGTGTTAGATTAGGGTTTGAGCAAAACTGTGCAGAGCTGCGGCCTACGAGGAATTGAGTTTGAGAATTATGCTTTATAGCAGGGGTTCTCAATCTCGATCCTGGAGGTCCGGTGTCCTGCAGATTTTAGCTCCAACAACAATCAGACACACCTGGGCTAGCTAATCAAGTTATTATGCCGCGGTCACACTAGAGCAGGGGTGTCCAGACTCGGTCCTGGAGGGCCGGTGTCCTGCATATTTTAGTTCCAACCACAATTAAACACACCTGAACCAGTTAATCAAGCTCTTTCTAGGTATAGAAACTTCCAGGCAGGTGTATTGAAGGACGTTGGGGCTAAACTATGCAGGACACCAGCCCTCCAGGACCGAGTTTGGACACCCCTGCACTAGAGCATGTGAAATTCTGTTGTACGGCGCTACGAAAATGGGCGGGATTAAAAAAGATGATTAGACATTTAAAAAAGTGAGCGACTGGTCCATATTTAAAACTTTTGTCCAAGGGGTCACGTTTCGATCTTCCATTGGTCTCACACAGTCACGGGATGCGATTTCACAGGTCAGGTCTGGCGCATTCGTGTGCATATGAATGGAAGTCTATGAGGAGAAAAGTCCAGTGTGACCGCAGCTTTACTAGGCTTTCTAGAAACATCCTTGCATGGTGTGTTGAGGCAAGTTGGAGCTAAAAATCTGCAGGACACCGGACCTCCAGGACCGAGTTTGAGAACCCTTGCTTTATAGTGTGGACGGAGACGTTTTTCTGAAACTAATGGACAAAAGTGAGACATGGAATGTCTTTATGGTGGGGCTATCAGTGCATGTGACCAGAAGTGATGAAAAGTCAACTAGAGGGAGGAGGAAAGATTATGTTCAATTAATTTTTACGAAATAACAAAGTGCACCACTATATGCATCTAAAAAAAAAGAGTACATTTATATTTCATGCCAACTTTAACACAAGGGATGTATGTGTTAATTCACTAGCTAAGGCTCAATCCCATTTCTACCCCTTAGCCCTTTCCATTTAAATTCTGATACCTGATGATTTGACAGAATAGTCAAGTCAGAATAGTCTAGTGACTTGAAATTAGTTTTTTAACATGTCTGGAGTAACATGTATGTTTTCTTGTGGTTACATCCATTAATATGAGCTCAGTTTCATGATTCTTGTGTAACAGGGACACCCGAGGAAACCTGGAGTCTCAAGCATAAACAATGTTTTACAAAATACAGTGTAAAACAACTCTGCAAGTGATTAATCTTTTAAACACTATGGTTCATGCACCTTCTGGAATAACTACCGCAGATGACATCTAATGTGATGTACAGTATGAGCTATGATGACGTGTGCGTAGAGTTTCTTTGTAGACTCTGTTTCAAAGGCCAAGAGCAAGGCGTAGGCATAGGAGTAAGGTTATACAATAGAATTGGGATTGAGCCGAAGTCAATACCAGTCTTGTATTTAAGATTTAGTTAGAAAAGAAAACTGATACCTTCTGTGGGGGAACTTTTTTTGGCATGAACACCTGCCATCAATGCCATGTTAGACAGTCGACCAATAGCTCGTACTGCATGCCCTGTTTTCTGGTAAAGAGAGAACATTCATTTTTAATTTTTATATGTGCCGCTTGTCATGTAGTCCTACCTATAATACAATAAATAGTGGAATTTTGTCACAGTAGAGTTATATCAGATCCTTACCTGCCACTTCCTTCTCAGAATATACTTCTTCATCCTCTCTTTGGAAAGTTTCTTGGCCTCCATGTTGGTGGTGTCCTGTTTGAGCCATGGGTGCTGGAAACACTGGTCACAGGTCAGACGAGCTCTACGGACAAAAACGCACACTTATCTGTAAATGTGGTATAAAAATGACATCAAGAAAGATGGAAAAAAAAGAAAGAAACTATAAAAGATAAATTCTATAATCTCTGACAGAGAACTGAACTTGAGAGAGCACAGATGCAAGATGGAGGAAATCAAATTAATCAGATATTATAAATAGCCCTATTCGGATGGGACTAGTTTTACTGGGAGACGATAGAGAAATTTATGTTTCACAGACGTACATTGTGATTTTAATCCCGTTCGAATCTGGCATGACTGTCATCTTCGTACATGACCTCCAGAGCATTCTTTTAGCAAAGAATGAGAATGTCTGTGATTACTGAAAATGTTTTTTCCAAAACGCGTTTCCTTGTGTGTTTTAGTCTACGTGAACTGTCACAGTCACCAGCGATCTAGTCCATGCAGATCGCTGGAGAACTACAAATCCGCCATCACATGGACTACAAATTCCAGTCATGCACCACACACACTCACACCGGTTCCTAATCCTAACTGATTGCAAACACACAGCCGGAGGATTGTCAAGGACCGATCACTAGGACTTTAAATACAGAACACACACCCCCACCCCCACCCCCACACCTGGGCTTAGTCTTGTTTATCTCTATCTGTGAACATTATGACGCGGGTTTCTTTTGCCTTGCCTTCCGTGTTAGACCCTCGCTTTGTTGTTTTGTTTATTCCTGTCTGCTGCCTGCCTTCTGACCACTCGCCTGTTATTCTGACTACGAATCTGGATTTGCCTGTATACATGTCTGCTCCTGCACCAATAAACCTGCATTTGGATCCGCACCTCCCTTGTCAGCTTCACATTACAGTGAACTACCATACAAACTCTAGCATGCCAGTATTCAACTTTCTGCACATCAATAATGGGTGTAGATGTGTTTGCTAACCTGTGAAGAAATCCAAAATTTAATCCACAAGAAGAGCCACATAACGTAAATTGTTAAGACTGGTTACTGTAATATCAGTTTCGGGTAAGAGCACTTTCTTTTCTGCAGTGAAAATTTTGTAGGTTAAAAGTATTTATTCCAGTGGGCTTATTCCAAATATTTCTATAAAAAATGTATTAAATATATAACTCCCACGTGAACATGCAAACTCCACACAGAGGTGCCAACTGGCGAGGCCGGGAATCGACCAGCGACGTTCTTGCTGTGAGGCGACATCACTAACCAATGAGCCACCATGTGTGTAAAAAGGTGTAAATTGTAAAAAATAAAACTTTTACTAAGACACATGAAACCAAATTCTTTTTCTTAAAAAACAAACAAACATGATTTTACCTTGCCATTACTGGTTGTCAACACCATCAGACTAATCCTCAATCAAGATAATTTTTTTTTTAGCATTACAAAATACATTCTCACGTTAGCAAACAATTACATTTTCACATGTGATCGACAATTATTCAACAAATCTAAAATAGCTAAATTAATTCTTATCAAAAATATTCATCTAGCGGAGGTGACAGTGCTGAGATTTGACATATTACAGTGGGGACAAAATACTGAACTTGTAGTAATTTAAACTTTTTTTTAAAATTCATTAAATCAATCAAGGGCTGGCATGGTGGCTCAGTGGTTAGCACTGTCACCTCACAGTAAAGCCCAATCCCAATTATATCCCTAAGCCCTTCCCCTTACCCCTACCCCTTGTTTTGCGAGTTCATGCATGTAGAGGTGTCCCATTCCTTTTAAGCTTGAAGGCATAGGGCTAAGTGGAAGGGCTTGATAGCCCTTGAAACAGGTAAAGGCATTGAAGAGGTACAGAAATTTCCCAGAATACACCATCTACAAGGGCAGCATGGCTGCACACGGAAGTAAGGAGATGCACAAATGAGTATTTTTTTTGTCATTATTACGAATTTTTACGGCGTTCGTGTTTTACCGTCATGCTTTAAAAAAAAACCAAAAAAAAAAAACACTAAAATAAATACGGCCTCACAGTGGCGCAGTGGGTAGCACGTTCGCCTCACAGCAAGAAGGTCGCTGGTTCGAGCCTCGGCTGGGTCAGTTGGCGTTTCTGTGTGGAGTTTGCATGTTCTCCCTGTGTTGGCGTGGGTTTCCTCCGGGTGCTCCGGTTTCCCCCACAAGTCCAAAGACATGCGCTACAGGTGAATTGGGTAAGCTAAATTGTCTATAGTGTATGTGTGTGAATGGGTGTGTATGGATGTTTCCCAGAGATGGGTTGCAGCTGGAAGGGCATCCGCTGCGTAAAACATATGCTGGATAAGTTGGCGGTTCATTCCGCTGTGGCGACCCCAGATTAATAAAGGGACTAAGCCGAAATGAAAATGAATGAATGAATAAAATAAATACCTCTAAATTTCGCTATCTATAATCCCTAATAATAACTCCTGTATAGCAGTCCCACAACATACTTTCACATCTGACACTCGATGACACTCGAATACCCTGTCAGAAAAGTCTAGTGTCTGGAAATTTTGGTTTCCACAGTTTTCCTTTTCACAGTGTCTGGTATAATCTTAATGTTGTTTTCGTGTGATTACACAGATGAATATGGCCACGGAGTAAATGCACAGTACAGTTACGATCCTATTGCCACATTATATCGTCATGATAACATGATATACGCCTTCAGTGATTTCCTGAAGATAAATACCAAAAAATAACGCAACTTGAATAACTACAGCCGTCGCCATCGTCGATCTCATACAAGCAAGAGCTCATAATGACGTGTGCAGGTGTTGTAGTGCTGTCCCATTTCTTAGGGGTACATTTTGAATCCCTTCCCCTTCACACTCTGTTTCAAGAGCCAAGGGGAAGGGGTATAAAAATAGAATTGGGTTTGGGCCTAAGCCGGTCGTTGGTTCAAGTGCCGTGTCAGTTGGCATTTCTGTGTGGAATTGCGTGTTCGTGTGGGTTTCCTCCGGGTGCTCTGGTATCCCCTACAGTCCAAACCACATGTGGTAGAGGTGAATTGGGCAAATAAATAAATGTGATGATGTTAAAGTTAAATTGAAGAGGATTGTTTTGTTAAATACATTCTGTTAATATCCCTCATAACATTTACAATTAAAAACATTTTAACTTCTATGTGAAATCAAAATTTACTATGTTTATTTTGCTAGCACACGTTGTTATTCTTAAAGTGAACGATAAATTAAGTGGGAAAAAAAGGTTGTTTTTGGTCAAAATCAAAATTTAGCTCCAATTAAAATCTGAACATTTGTTTCTGCCTTGCCTCACGGTGGCGCAGTGGGTAGCACGATTGCCTCACAGCAAGAAGATCGCTGGTTCGAGCCTCGGCTGAGTCAGGTGGCATTTCTGTGTTGAGTTTACATGTTCTCCCCTTGTTCGCGTGGGTTTCCTCCGGGTGCTCCGGTTTCCCCCACAAGTCCAAAGACATGCGGTATAGGTGAATTGGGTAAGCTAAATTGTCCGTAGTATATGAGTGTGTGTGGATGTTTCCCAGTGATGGGTTGCAGCTGGAAGGGCATCCGCTGCGTAAAACATATGCTGGATAAGTTGGCGGTTCATTCCGCAGTGGCAACCCCAGATTGATAAAGGGACTAAGCCGAAATGAAAATGAATGAATGAACGTTTCTGCCTTTGGAGTGGGCACTCCTTCTCTGATTTTGCCAGTTTGATGATTTAGCCACAATATTCTGAACCATTCATTCATTCATTTTCATTTCGGCTTAGTCCCTTTATTAATCTGGGGTCGCCACAGCGGAATGAACCGCCAACTTATCCAGCATATGTTTTACGCAGCGGATGCTCTTCCAGCTGCAACCCATCACTGGGAAACATCCACACACACTCATTCACACACATATACTACGGCCAATTTAGCTTACCCAATTCACCTGTACCGCATGTTTTTGGACTTGTGGGGGAAACCGGAGAACATGCAAACTCCACACAGAAATGCCAACTGACCCAGCCGAGCCTCGAACCAGCGACCTTCTTGCTTTGAGGCGATCGTGCTACCCACTGCGCCACCGTGAGGCCCTATTCTGAACTACAATGCGTAAAAGAAAGTTTCCCCCTACTCAATATTCAGATTCAGTTGAAAGTACATCAAGATACTGAAATAAAAGTCTCAGCAACTACACACAGACTTTATTTTTTAAACCTAATAGTGGTTGTAGTTGGTTGAATTGTTTAGTCCCATCAATAATCGGTCTATATTATACTCTAAAGTATTTTCTGAATAAAGACATTGGTGTTGTGGAAGTAGAGCAGAGATATGTGTTTACTTCATGTCTTTCTTCAGCAGATTGCTGATAAAGTCTTTGGCCTCTTCTGAGATCTCATCAAATGCTTCGTCTTCAAAGTCCCACGTCGCCGAGGTCACGTTAGAAAGCGTCTCGTTATCATTGTCCCCCATGAATGGAGACAAACCACTGACACTAAAGAAAAAAATGAAACAAACAAAAGAAATAAATACGTAAACCTTCATAGAGGAGACAAATGTGGGAGGGCAAATATAACACGATTATTTGATTTTATTAAGGAAATGGCTGTGGATGCTTGCGATTAGTATTATGAACATTTGAGTGTTTTAAAGGCACAGTGTAATTTTTGGCACTGGAAATTCACAACAGTCAAAGTCATAGTTTGATGAGGGCGTGACTGAGTGTGGAATCATGGGAGACGTGGTTTTCATTACATACTACAAGACTCCTGTATTAATCATGTTGATGGATGAGCTAAAGTATTCAACACTTACTATCATGGTAGTATGAAGCAGAATAAGGCTGAAAGCTCTGGAAGTGAAACGAGAGAAACGCTGAGGCAATTGCTAATGAAAGACAACCGCGACATGGCACAAAAACAGCAGAGCTTTTATTATGCCACAGTCAACAACTTCCGGTTCTTCTGCTCATGATCACATGGAAAAGAAGCAGCGCTGTTTTAACATACTAAATACATTTTAGGCTTCTGATATAATGCTGCTGTGTGCAGTCTAATGAAACACACAACATATTAAAGCGTCTTAAGGGTTTCCCTGTTTTCTATAAAATACCAATATGAAAATCAAGGGTGTGTGTCCTGTGTGAACACACAGGACACTAGCAATTTATTCTATTAACCATTAACTAAGACTTTTAGCTTAATAAGCTACTAATAGGCTGCTTATTAAAAGCTAGTAAGGTAGTAGTTGGGTTTAGGAATTGGGTAGGATTAGGGATGTAAAAAAAGATCATAATTTCTAAGTGCTAATAAACAGTATATATATATAATATATAATATCTTAATAATATCTTAATAATAGGCAGGTATTAAGCCAGTAGTAAATGGTGTGAATTGTTAAGTCAACAAAATATATAACACTGTTCTAGTTTATTTTAATGAAAAAAATCTTACATGTTGTGCCTTTAAAGTGTGATGCATATAAGTTACTAGGCTTTTATTCTTTGGATTTTAGAGTATGCTATTATTTACTGGCCCAAATCAACAGAGCACACTACCAAATCACTACTAAAGATTTAGACTTCACTAACTAACTAACTACGTTTTACAGAGTAAAAGCTTCCATTCTGAGCCACATCCAAATGTAGTTAAATCCAACATATCTATTATCTGAACATCTGAAGTGCATCTAACTGCATATCTGATTCCCCTGGGAATTTCAAGTCATCATAATGCAAGGGTGAAATGTTTTATACATTATACAAAAGTTGTATAATGAAGCAGACATGGCTGTATATGCACACACCACTACCGGTTGTTGTATTGGTAAAAGATTTGTAGACAAAATAAAACAGGTTCCCTACTGAAAGCCTCATTGTATTCCCAGGAAGGCAGTAGGTTCACATATTTGATTATAAACTAACAGGAAAAAATGCAAACCCCTTTCTAATTCAAACTGGAAAGAACAAAACAGTTCCCAATAGTGTAGGATGATCATTCAAATTTGCAATTAAAATTGTCACACACACACACACACACACACACACACACACACACTTGATTGTGTAATAAAGTACACAAGGAATATTGTTTTTACCAATATTACATATTTTTGAGCGTCTATACATGCAGTAGTCAATCAAGTAAATCAATTGAACATCCATTAAAACTTTTTTGATCCACTTCAAATGTAGACTACTGTATATAGTTTGATTTAGGTTTTCCTCATAATTTGACCAGTAAAAATAATGCAATATTATTAGCTTACGCTACACAGAATATTAGTAAAAGTCTGCAGGTTTCACCAGGGTCTGGGTAATAATGCAGTGTAATAAGTGGTCACCTGCAATTGTTGCCTTAAGGGGGACCCATTATGCAAAAATCGTTTTTATAAGGGGTTTAAACAGTTGTATGGCAGCAGTCTGTGAATATAACCAGCTTCTAATGGAAAATGTTTGTAATCTGATGGTTTATAATATAATGGCGAGATTGAGATTCTCCATTTGTAGGTGTCATCACAGGGGGATTAATAGCTAGTAAGGTGATGTCTCCTTCATTAGCATGGGCCGTTAGTCTTGTTTTTGAATCTGCCACTATGCTGACACATCCGCTTGTTAAGTCGTGACGTATGGAATACTGTTTCCGGGTCCAAGCCGCTAGTCATTTGAATTGAGAAAATATTTGTTTATGACCACTTTTTAGTCATATCACACATTAAAGTGTATTTTATATAAAATCATGATGAACACATCAGTCTCTGGACATGCTGCTTCACAAACACCAATATTTTAACAATTTATTAAATATGAATCACTTTCTGGCCATCGAATATTAGACATGGACATATATATTGCGATCGTGATTTTCGAAAGTAATACATCGCTTTGTAAACGTTTATTATCACCATTTGATGAGTCTCCCCATACAGTTTGACATAGCACTTGGACCCTGAAGCCGCTTCGCGTGACGTCACACTTAACAAGCGGATAGGCATTTGTTGCTCCGCCCTCTCTTTTAAAAGCACAAAATCATTCGAATTTTAAAGCGACAGTTACCAAAATGGCACAATTAGGATAAAAGGCTAAAAGGGGCAGTTTCAAAGACTTATAAAACATTATTTCTGGGGTATCTTGAGCTGAAAATTCACAAACACACTCTAACATCCTCCAAAGAGCTCTTTCCGATGGTTTTAACTCATAATATATCAATTGTTTTGGTTTAAATTATGCATTCAGGAGGATTTTGTTTGTTCTGTGTGAACATGTACTCACAGGATGTAGCAGATAACTCCTATACTCCACATGTCTGTCGCATAACTAATGGCCTCATAATTGATCACCTCTGGAGCCACAAACTCTGGGGTTCCAAACAGGACTTTCAGAGAGCCAGCATTCTCTACGGCCATCCCAAAAACACACACAAACAAATTCAAGATTTCACTTTAAAGCAACATGTGATTTTTTTTTTTTTTAAATAAGGAAATTACTTATTAGGAGGTAGTTCACACAAAAGTGAAAATGTACTCACTATTTACTCACCCTTAGTTGGTTCCAAATGAGTTTCTTCCTTCTGTTAAACACAAACAAAGATATTTTGAAGAAAGCTGAAAACTTTTAACCATTGACCTCCTCCATAATAGGAAAAACAAACACTATAGATGTCAATGGATACAGGTTTCCAGCTTTCTTCAAAATATCTTCTTTTGTGTTCAACAAAAACTAAGAAACTAAAATGGGTAACAAGTCAATAAATGATAACATAATTTTCTATTTTGGGTGAACTATCCCTTTTAATTTGATTCTGCAGTGCACTGCAAGCATTTCATACTGACCAAGTCTGCGTGCCAGTCCAAAGTCGATGAGTTTGATTTTGCTGCCCGTCTTATTAACACACATGATGTTCTCAGGCTTGAGGTCCAGGTGGACGATGCCTTTCTTATGGATGAAATTGACCCCGTCCACAATCTGAAGCATATATTTGATCACCTCTCTCTCCGTCAGCTCAAAGTCCTCA
Organism: Danio choprae; assembly: GCA_903798125.1. Taxonomy (NCBI): domain Eukaryota; kingdom Metazoa; phylum Chordata; class Actinopteri; order Cypriniformes; family Danionidae; genus Danio; species Danio choprae. Next base: position 1,870,328 of record CAIGQW010004410.1, on the reverse strand, counting down.
TCTATGATCCGCTCAAACAGTTCCCCTCCAGAGATCCTTCAGAATACATTCACATGCACAGCTAACATCCACTGACATACTGAAAAGCTCTAACAGTAGTATACATGTGACCCTGGACACACAAAACCAAGTGTCGATGTTTGGAAATGGAGATTTATATATCATCTGAAATCTGAATTTTTTTTGGGCTATGGCAATATCTGGCTGATATACAACTTTTTAAATGTCTGAAATATGAGGGAATAAAAGAAAAAGCTCAAAATAATCCGAAAACGCCTTTAGAGTTGTCCAAATTCCATTCTTAGTGATGCATATTACAAATAAAAAATTGCATTTTGATAGATTTATGGAAATACATTTACTAAATGTCTTCAAAGAACATGATCATTTTGATTTATACAATGTATTTTGGGATATTCTTGATCCAGGGTCACATATGTGATGAAGAGGTGATGAAGAAGGTTTGAACCCTGTGTAAACCGATCCATTAGCTGTCTATTGCTAAAACACTTATATCAATGGAAGCCCGTTCCCGCCAATGAATAAAATAAATAAATAAATAAAATTAGAATTCTGAGATATAAAGTCATAATTTGGAGTTATAAAGTCATAATTCTGAGAAATAAAGTTAGAATTCTGAGATATAAGGTCATAATTCAGATATAGTCAGAATTCTGAGATATAAAGTCAGAGTTCTGTGTTATAAAGTCATAATTTTGAGATATAGTCATAATTCTGAGATATAAAGTCATAATTCTGAGATATAAAGTCATAATTTTGAGATATAAAGTCATAATTATGAGTTATTAAGTCATAATTCTGAGATATATAAAGTCATAATTGCGAGTTATGAAAAATGTGACAATCAAAACAGACGTAAAAGTAAAGGATTTGTATGACGTGGAAGACCGACTGGGTGAGTGAGTATATAAATGAAGCCAATGAAATTGTTTCAAAAGGAAACCTGCAACAGCATTCTACTTTCCTGTTGTGATATTCTAATGAACGGCAAAACAAAAATGAGCGAAATGAGAATAAAAGCAGGGTATTGTATGAAGTAAATGTTATCTGTCTAAAAGTCTTACTACTTTATAACTCGCAATTATGACTTTATATCTCAGAATTATGACTATAACTCAGAATTATGACTATAACTTAGATTTATGTCTTTATAACTCAGAATTATGACTTCATAACTCACAATTCTGACTTTATATCTCAGAATTCTGACTTTATATCTCAGAATGATTACTTTATATCTCAGAATTCTGACTTTATATCTCAGAATTATTACTTTAGGTCTCAGATTTCTGACTTTATAAATCGCAATTCTGACTTTATAACTCACAATTCTGACTTTATAAGTCAGATTTATGACTTTATATCTCAGAATTATGACTTTATAACTCACAATTATGACTTTATATCTCAGAATTATGACTTTATAACTCACAATTATGACTTTATATCTCAGAATTATTACTTTATAACTCACAATTATGACTTTATAACTCGCAATTCTGACATTATATCTCAGACATCTGACTTTATACGTTTTTAAAATTTTGTTTATTTATTTTTTACTCAGTGGCGGTAACGGGCTTCCATATCAAACTGTATTATTTTCAAGATCCATTGCAGTATTGCAATAAATGTCATGTAAAATGGTATTTAAACTTCCACTGGTAACATTTAAGGCTGAATAAAGCACATAATCAGCACCTGAGGTGATCATTGTCATAGTAGTTTATGCTGTGGTGTCGCAGAAATAGAAATGCCATTAAGAAAGATTAGGAAAAAAACTCTTATTAAGATGAAAAATATAGCTTTGATCATGTGTTGCAGCATCGAATTGCATGTAATGAGGACACTGTGTTTACCTATTCTTTTGCACAATAAGCTAATCAATCAATTAATGAAACGAGGAATAAAAACAGATATATTTCTATGACAGATATTACATGGTCATGTTATTTCTATTAAAACCAAAACCCTTATTAATTCAAATTCAAACTGGAGTTAACACTTTTTAAAATTTTTGATGATTATTACTGATCCATGTACAAGTTGCAGACGAATACTCATGAAACAAATGTGAACTTACATTTCCAGCACCATTACGATGTCAGTCTTTCCTTCGAAAGCATCGATGCACTGCACCAGCTTGGGGTGATGCAGGTCGTTCATGATTGCAATCTCCTGTCTGACGTTCTCTTTTTCTTTGGCAGAATATGCTTTTATGAATTTCCCAGCCCAAACCTTTTTAGTAGACTTTTCGATCAGTTTGAAAACTGTCCCAAATTTCCCTCTGAAAAAGAAAGCAGTAAGGCTTTTAGACAGATAACATTTAGATTACTTCATACAATACCCTTCTTTTATTCTCATTTCGTTCGTTTTCGTTTTGCCGTTCATTAGAATATCACAACAGTCACAACAACATCACACAATTTCATTGGCTTCATTTATATACTCACGTGCCCAGTCGGTCTTCCACGTCATACAAATCCTTTACTTTTACGTCTGTTTTGATTGTCACATTTCTGTAGTCCGGTACTTTCTCGGACTCTGTGGTGAAAAGACAATGCATCAGTATCATTCTAGACTGTCCATCCTAGTTTTAAAGGGATAGTTCACCCACAACAGAAAATGTTGTCATAAATGACTCACTCTCCACTTGCCCCAAACCGGTTTAGGTTTTTTTCTTCTGTTGAGAACAAATAAAGAAATACTGAAGAATGTTGAAACAAAAATTCAGCCACTGACTTCCATAGTAATTTACAACTCATAGTTTTTTCCTAGTATGGATGTCAATAGCTGCTTTTTTCCAACATCTTGCTTTGTGTTCAACAGAAGAAAGCAATTCATTAACATTTATATCCACTTGAGTGTGAGTTAATGATGAGGAAACCTTCATTTTTGGATGAACTCTCCCTTTGTGTGGTTTATTTATAAACTAATTTCGAGAGGATCACATGCTTGGGATTGAACACGGCTGGTACCGCATCAGCTCCGTATGTTGCACCAATCAGACGAATACTGACACACTATAAATAACCAGAGTTTTCCACTCCAGTCATCTTTGTCTTGAAGAATCCCCCCTTCCACCCCTACTCCTTCACTTCTCCTGACAGGGCGGCACAGCGGCCCAATGGTTAGCACTGTTGCCTCACAGAAAGAACGCTACTGGTTTTGCCCCTCACCAGGCCGGTCGGCGTTTCTTTGCGGAGTTTGCATGTTCTCCCTGTGCTCGCGTGGGTTTTCCACGGGCTTCCTGGTTTCCTCCCACCGTCCAAAGACATTCACCATAAGTAAATTTACTACTCCAAAGTAGCATCTTAAGACAATCTTAGCCAGCTATATCTCAGCACGTTCACAAGCAGGGGAGTTCTCGAGACCTACCTGAGCTCAAACTCCCCTCTCGCCCTTCAAACGGGAGGGAGCCCCGGGCTCGAGGATATTCTGAGCTCAGGGCTCTCTCCCGGGACAGCATGCCAAATTTTTAAGAGTGTGAACTCTTAAAAAGTTATTTTTTGTGAACATGCGAGACTTCGTATTCATAAGTCGCTCGGTTAATAATTAGAACAGCAACAACAAAAACCCATGTGTTGACAATACCAAATAAAAAAAGGCCATTGTCAAGGTCATAGCTCATATAATGTCATTTAAGGGTCATATATGTGACCCTGGACCACAAACCTAGTCATAAGTCTTTTTAAACTATTCGAAAAAACTATAATAAATAGAAAATCACATTTAAATAAGTACTAAGGAACAGATATTACTAATCAAAAATGTAAGTGAACTCAAGAAATTAACTAAGTGTCTTCATGGAACATAATCTTTCCTTATTGTTCGAATGACTTTTGGACAAAATCTATAAATCTGACCCATACAATATATTTTTGGCTATTGACAAAAATATGCCGCTGCAACATACTGTTAAGTCTTGATCTTATTTTTACATCCCTAGCTCAATACCTAAATCCAACCACTACCTTGTACTAACTATATATTTTCCATTTATTGAGTTAAATTGACCTTAGTTAATGGTTTGGTATTAATATTAAGAACTGTACCTTAAAATAAAGTGCAACCAATTTTTATTTTTAAAAACGATGCATTTTTTGTTTTCCAAAATGACACTAGAGTACTGACAGATTAAATCTGCATTAAGAGGAAGTTCCTACCAAACATACTTTGGTATTGTGACGTATATCAAACTGAAACAATACTTGATAATCAGTAGTGTCATCTTTAACTTGCAAAAAAAAATGGTTGGAGAGGAGTATCAGAAAGTTGCCACTCCAGAGTAAAAGATCGCTTTCATATTTTGAAATTTTTTCCCAATATCATAATAATCTCGAGTACTGCATTCATCGTTTCTCTAAAAACAAGCGTACAGTTTTCTGCTTCGAAAAAAACTAAAATAGAGAGAATCCGAAATGATCTCTAACCCGGAAGTATGATTTTTGACAAAGGAATACACTGTAATACGTTCAACACATTTATTAACACTTGGTCTATGATTTTCAGGATAATCCAACAATGAATATTGTAAATAACCCTGAATGCAGAAATTTCACTATACCCAGTTGCTGGATTAACATAAGGACTAGGTGGTGCTGAAGCCCCATGGCGTTAATGGAAAGATGGGGGCCCTTGATTGGCTGAAAAATTGGCTTGTGCTTTCGCATACCGATAATGTGAAGTATTACTTTCGGATTGCTGACTGTCAACAAAAAGTGACGCCTTTACTATGGCTCGGAGTGGCCATAGACCTGTTTAATTCTCCCATAAGGATGACCAGACGTCCCATTTTTTTCCCCAGGAAAGTCCCTTTTTCCCAGGACAATTCCTTATTTTGTCTCTACTGCGAGAACGGTCCAGTTAAAGGTAGACTAACCAAGTGTATCGTAGGTGCAGTAAGAGAAGCCGGAATCATGCTGTATAATAAACTCATAACTGAAGCCCTGTCTCGACCATGCGCCAGCGCAAACCATCCCTCAAATAATATAACCGAGACACTGTGCGACCAAATCAAATAGCCTACAGAAAGTTATAAAAATGTCCATCGTTGTGGAGTATCTCTCACAGGAAAATACATGGTTTAAGTCTAACTGAACCAGTTAGAAAGCAAAGTTTATGAATGTTTACTTTGCCCATTTTACAAAAAAGAGCAATAAAAATTGGCGCTGGCTTTCATCAGACAATATATCTGAGGGGAAAAAATATGCTAACCTTCTGCAATTGAAATTAGAACCAAGGATTTTAAACATATTTGAAGGATTTCTGCTCAGTTAATAATAATAATAGTAATAATTCCATACATTTATATAGCGCTTTTCTGGACACTCAAAGCGCTTTACTCATTGGGGGGAATCTCCTCATCCACCACCAGTGTGCAGCATCCACCTTGATGACGCGACGGCAGCCATATTGCGCCAGCCCGCACACCACACACCAGCTGATTGGTGGAGAGGAGACAGAGTGATGAAGCCAGTTATCATATGGGGATGGTTAGGAAGCCATGATGGACAGAGGCCAGTAGGCAAATTTGGGCCATTGGATTTTTAACGACCACAGAGAGTAAGAACGTCTCATCCGAAAGACGGCGCTCACTGAGCAGTATAGAGTCCCCTTTACTATACTGGGGCATTAGGACCTACACAGACCGCAGGTTGAGCGCCCCCTGCTGGCCTCACTAACACCCCTTCTGGCAGCAACCTAGCTTTCCCATGTGGTCTCCCATCCAGGTACTGACCGGGCTGCTTAGCTTCAGTGGGCGTCCATGTGAGAGTTGCAGAGAGCTAGCTGTCGACAAAGTTAAAGATTAAAGTAAACTTTTTGAAGGTAGCACTCATTTAGGAAGTATTGCGAATGTTTGTTTGGTTTTTTTTGCTGATTTTGGCAGCCTGTTTAAAATTTTAAGTTCATGTTATATGATTAATTTTGTATGCCTAATTTAGTAAAATAGAAAAAATTATATGACCATCAAATAAAAATTGTGAAAAATTAGATAATAATATTAATTAGCAAATGAATAATAATAATAATAATAATAATAATAATAATAATAATAATAATAATAATAATAATATTAATAATAATAATAACAATAATAGCAAAAAAGCTACATTTGTGATGCGATAAAACACATGGGGCCCTTGGGTTTGCTATAACCCCAAGGCCCAATGTGTTCTTAATCTGGCCCTGACTTTACCCCACCTTTAAAGAAAACTAAGGCAAGCGTTTCTTCGGGAATAGCAATGTAAGATAACTAAGTAAATTGTGAGATTTATTTAGAATTTCATAAGGACACACAAATTGATGACATACCATCATCTGAGGGCTCCACTTCATCCTCCTTATTTTCTATAAAATGAACACATTGTTATTGCAACATAACTTAAACGTAAAGTTAACATGTTAATCAGTGCTGGGCGTAATTAGTTGCAATGTTACTGCAATTAAAGGTACAGTTCATTTACTCATCCTTCAAGTTTCTTTCTTCTGTTTAACACAAAGGAGGATATTTAAAATAAAATTGTTGTAAACCTGAAACCATTAACTTCCATAGTATTTGTTTTTCCTACTATGAAAGTCAATGCTACAGGTTTTCAGCTTTCATCAAATGATCTTCTTCTGTGTTCAATAGAAGAAAGAAACTCGTAAAGGTTTGGAATCACTTGAGGGTGAGTAAATAGTGAGTAAATGTTCATTTTTTTGGGTTGAACTATCCCTTTCAATTACTTTTCAAATGAAAGTAAGGGATAACTGTTCATTTTTAGGTAATTTAATTAAATTACAGTTGTAATTTACTTGCCTTAAATACTGTAAATAAATTCAACAGTGTAAATAAATCGATTTAGAAAAGCAGAGTAACTGTATTTTTGTTATTCAGATATTTTTCTGAATACTCACTCAGTTTTCTTCAGCTTATTCCCTTCTTTATCAGTGGTTGCCACATTTTGCAGAATATTCATTCATTCATTTTCCTTTGGCTTAATCCCAGGGGTCGCCACCACTACCACAGTGGAATGAACCGCCATTTTGCAGAATAATTCAATTTAATTTAGTTAAGTTTTTCTCAAAGAAATTCTATTTGTTAACTAAGGAATGTAATGTTTGTTATTAAAATGCTTTAGTATTAAATATTTTTAAACAAAGGCTAAAGGGCCAAGTTTGACTCAGATTGAAAGAATTAAAAGGTTTTTAGTGATTTTAAGTAGTATCAAGTGAAGTAATTAAGCACCTTTCTGAGTAACTAAATATCTCTTCAGACATAGTAATTAGAAAAGAAACTGAAATACAATTTGAATAATGTAATTGTGCCCAACACTGATGGTAACGCATGCTTTATGACTACTGCAATGCTTTAAATGTCCACTAGGTGGCACTCACCCCCCTCTGCCTCCAGCCCCACCTGCACGGGCTCAGACTCAGCACTGGGCTCCCCGACGCCATAAATATTTACAGCTCTCACTCGAAACTTGTACTGTCTGTCTGGAAGGAGGTCCTGCACGTTATAAGATGTGCTGTTACAGGATGCCACATCTGTCCACTTCATGTCCAGAGAGTTCCAAGCCTCCAGGTTGTAGGATTGGACAGCGCTTCCACCGTCATATGTTGGCCCATACCAGGACAGCGTGAGGCTGGACTTACGGATATCGGAGGCTGCTGGGACGCGGGCAGGAGGGTCCGGCTTGTCTACAAAGAAACAAATCAAGATTAAAGGTGGATTGAGAGACACAGATGTCTTACAATTCAACAAAATCAAATCAACTACAAGTGCAGTACTTGACATTTCAGCTTTGTAATGTGTGGTTATAACTGTTCTGTCAGTATATAGTAATTTAACCCTCCCCTGTTGGGACAAAAATGACCCGTGCACCATTTTAACAGATGAATTGTATCTTGAAATTTGGCCTAAATTAAAATTTTGGTCTAAATCTAAAATTACCCTTACATTAGAAAAAGAAAATCACGAAATCACGAAAGCTGTACATATTAAGGGTACAATGGTTGTCCTTCGAGGCAATTTTGACACGCCGTCTATAAAACCATTTTCACACCACAAAAACTGGCACACACATGCACATTCCCTCCCAAACACACAGACACGATAAGAATCTACTGCTTTAACTTTTTATGAATTCTGTCTTGGTAAAAACCTTTTACAGTTTTGCAGGAACCTTTAGCATTAGAAAATATACCCTTTACTTTAGTCAAAATAAAGTGTTGCCCACTTATTAAACATTGATGAAAATCTGATGAGGGGACACCTAGACATTCACAGAGTTTGTGATGAAGATGAGGTTGTTTCTTCGTGCAAAATGGATTTCGGCTTAGTCCCTTTATTAATCTGGGGTCACCACAGCGGAATAAACCACCAACTTATCCAGCATATGTTTTACACAGCGGATGCCCTTCCAGCTGCAACCCATCACTGGGAAACATCCACACACACTCATTCACACACATAGACTACGAACAATTTAACTTACCCAATTCACCCGTATCGCATGTATTTGGACTTGTGGGGGAAACCGGAGCACCCGGAGGAAACCCACGCAAACACGGGGAGAACATGCAAACTCTACACAGAAATGCCTACTGACCCAGCCGAGGCTCGAACCAGCGACCTTCTTGCTATGAGCCGATCGTGCTAACCACTGCTCCACTGTGAGGCCCGCAAAATAGATTTGAGGATCGAAATTATATTCAGATGCTTTTTTCATATATTTTGTACTGGTCCTCTGGCTAATTCCCTAATTAAACTTGTTCAACACTTATTTTCCCCACTGTATCAGTCCCACACTTGCATATTAAATACATTTCTTTAGAAAACAAGCATACATTTATCTACTAACCACATCTGTGCCAGCCTACTAAGCTATACTGCTAAAGTTGAGAAGTTCTGCTTTTTACGGGTGAAAAGTTCTGCTTTTGCTATCACAACAATAGACACGTGAGTTTCACTTGTGAACAGGCCTAAACTTTAGCTCTTTTTGTGGTTTGGTCTGGTAATTTATAGACATCTCTGCGGAAACTCAGCTTCTCCTTGAACTCTGCTAGCTGGTCTTGTAGATAGCGGTTTTGTTGAAGCATCTGTATTTTCAGGTGTGCCGTTTCCTCCCTGGTGTTTAGCTTCCGATTTAGTAACAGTAGCAAACTACCTATCTCTTCAGATAAACCTCTGCTGTGTTTTTCGTTTCCTTTGCTTAGACTTTTTCTAGTCGAGCGCTATTTGAGTCAAAATAGGTTTGTCAGAATATTGTGGAGGTGTTTTGTAAACATTAAACCAATCTCCACTACCAATCTTCACAATGTACACTTTTTAATTCCATTATGGGATCTTGATCTTTTCTCCAACAACATTTGATGTTCAAACTGAATGGAAAAAAGATCTGAAAAGATGTCATTGCGTACAATATCATAAAACTCTGCCTTCTTTGATGTGTTATTTCTTTGCCAGATTTATATGAGACTGTTTTTTCTCTCTTGGCCACTGTCCTTGTGTTTAGGGGTACATGAAAGCACATGAAAGATTTACAAGCCCACCTCCTGCAGCGTAGGCTGTTGGAGTGCTCGGAAAAAAGAATACCATCACTCATTTATTCATTCATTTTCTTTTCAGCTTAGTCCTTAATCCGGGGTTGCCACAGCAAAATGAACCGCCAACTTATCCAGCACATGTTTAAGCAGCGGATGCCCTTTCAGCTGCAACCCATCACTGGGGAAATACCATCACTCAGTCTTTCAAAATTCTTTTTGCTCTCAAACAAAGAAAGAAAAATAACTTTGTTTGACATATACAAGTGATATAATAAAGACACATCTCTTTCACAATCCAAATCCTCTAAAGGATTGTTAGGCTGCATCAATTAGGGCAACCGGAGCCGGGAACACTTCCCAAAAGACATTATAATTTGAACGGCATCTACCAACTACTTATGTTAGTCTGTTTTTCATTATCCAGAGGTTTCCATAATCCTAGACCAGGCCGTATCCTGAGCAGATTCTGTGGCAGTCATGGAGGAGTGGAGAGCATGAGACCTGAAAGACCCCAGTGACAGACGAGTCACCGCATTGATCCAGTGGGCCAGCCTGTACAGTGACCTACTCACACCTGCAGCTTCTCCACGATGGACGTCCAGTGTTTTTCAGCCTCCGGTGCCTAGACTGCAGCTATGCACAGGACGTTTGGCCAGAGGAGAAATGGTCATGCCCAACTGGGCCTGGTTTCTTTCAAAAATTTTTCCTTCACTTTCGTCAATTGGTGAAGTTTTGTTTCTCACCACTGCTTGTCCATGATGGACGTCCAGCGTTCTTCAGTCTCCGGTGCCTAGACTGCAGCTCTGCACAGGAAGTTTAGCCAGAGAAGACATGGTCGTGCCCAATTGAGCCTGGATTCTCTCAAGGTTTTTTTTCCTTCACTTTCGTCATTTGGTGAAGTTTTGTTTCTCTTCACTGTCGCCACTGGCTTGCTTGGTTTTAGGACTTGCGGAGATCCGCATCGATGGATTTGCTCTTCAGTGTTTGGACTTTAAGCAGTGAAAATTAAACCACACTGAAATGAACTAAACTGAAATTCAACTCTGAAAACTGGACTCACACAGTTTCAGTTTACTAGAACTTCTATGTTAAGCTGCTTTGACACAATCTACATTAATGCAAATCTACAAAAACGCTATAGAAATTAAGATGAATTGAATTAAGTTGAATTGAATTGTATTAATGACTATTGATATAATGACTAGGGACATAAAGGCTCAAATTGATTGCATGCATTTCATCGCCCACTATTTTTTCCTGTGCCTTTAAAGATGTGTGCCTCTGTGGCATAGCGACTTCCTGCAAAAAAAACCCCATACGTTTCTGATAGTAAAAACATTACTTCAGACATGTCTTAATAACTTTCAAAAACAACATTTTCACTTCAGTGAAAGATTTTGCTTGCCGAACAATGTTAAATATGCATCTCCGCAGATGGTCTAGTAACTCACAAAATTATAGGCTATATTACAAAAAAGGTTGTATTTTTAGGGTAATGACTTAAGATAATATGATGACCAAAATCCAAAGCTTAATCCTTCAATAGAAACGTTGAATGTAAACATGGCATGATATTCAGCACAGTCTGATATACAAACAAGTCTGTCAGAGTTTGTTGGATCAGTGTGTTACTCCTGGCATCTCTTGCTGTTGGTCTGGTTTGTTTTCACCCAACCAAACATGTTCTATCAGCGTTTGCTGAACCATGAAACGTCTGAGAAGTGTGATATGATTGTCCAAAAGCAACAAACTCTGACTTAATCTGACCAAGGAGCAGATAGGCTTCAAGTAAATATTAGTTTTTTGTAGCCCTGAGAAGAAGAATTTTATTAATTATTTAATTATTGTGCGTGGCAATTGTTGTGGCAATGTGAAGATGACAGTTATTAATCACAACACTCTAAATCCAGTGGCCAACTTGTATGTGCGGTGTGAATTGGGCTTTAAATGAATGGTCAGAATAAATGCTATAGCGATTTAAGTACAATAGTTATAGAATTCTGGTAGTTCCAGTGTTGTGTTACAGATAAAGTACATCCCGGAGGTTGTTATCGCAGAATACACCCGACGGGCTTATCCGCAGTTGTTGTATAAGACTGAAGGGGCTTTATTCTGTGAAAATAACCTCCTGGATGCACTTCATACTGCTTATTACATGGCTACTTGTCACAAAACATAAAAATTAGACACAAAACAATAATTTTAATTTAATGCAAAGCTAACAGAAACAAAACAGCTGACTAGAGCTGATGAGCATTCACTAACATGCACATCATTCAGTCACAAGATGGTGCCAAAGAGTCAAAAACCCACAGCTGACAGAAACTAAACCGTTTGAATGGACCAGCCTATGCATTATTCAGTCACAAGATGGCACCAAATAGTAAAAAAACAGCAGCGTGACAGACAAGCAGATACATATGAAAGTGGATGTAAGTACATGGATGTGAACGTAGGCCTGTTCACTGACAGTCAAGATGATTCAAAGTTCCAGGATGAGTTTGTGTTATTCAGCTTTTGTAATCTTGGAATAACCCTACCTTTAAATGTCGTGACTGACCAATTAGAGTATTCCAGACAGCCTTGTAATAAGGTGCTTTATCAAATGTTATGTCAGATATCCAAATGTTCACACTCACCGACTATAGTGAGGTTGAGGGCGGCCTGTCTCACGCCAAAGCTGTTCTTGATCTCTATGGTATAGCAGCCGCAGTGCTCCTGCTGTCCTTCTGTGATGGTCAACTGACTGCTGCTGTCTGTGCTGACTACTGAGATGCCCTGACCTTCCTGAATCTGAAAGAGCAATGAGTGAGAAGAACAGGCATGAACACAGGCAATTACTGAATTTCAAATGTTCGGTTCAAATCATGTTAATTCTAAATGATTTAAATGTCAACTAAATCGAATGAATGAGTCATCAAAATGGTTGTGCTTGCAGTGGTTATTCATTACTGTTTAGGAAAAGCACTAAGATGCCTACCAAGATAGCATGTTTGGATGATATTAGCCAACATATACCACTAGCCCTGCAAATCTGCTCTAAAACCCACCCTCCTCAACACACCAACCTGGAGCAGCATTATTCATAAGAGGGGAAATGAAATGAAAACTACATAGTGAAACAAGCACAGTCAATGCAAACGTTTGTCTGCAGACACCAACATCAACTTAAAAACACTCATTTAGATAAATCTCTTTTGATAAAGTAATTTATGAATTAGTACCCAGCATTATTTCACATACAAGAAAACACTGCTTCCCTGCATCCCTTACACCAAACATTCTCCATTAAGGCTATTGTTTGTCCATTAAGTTCAAGATGAACAGATTCGGGAAAATATTGAATTCTTATATAAGTGGATCACATGCTTTTATTTAGATTTTTGATTCATTTTCAAAAATAATTAGGTGATCTGGGGAGTTCTGGCTGCTTTACCCAGAACATACAACACTTATGAGTGTGTGGGAACAAAGGCACAGGGAAACCAAATAAACACAGAGTTGGAATCATATATGCTTAGTCCAACCAGTGTCTGTGGAATTTAAATAAGGAAAATGTGTTTTTAGGAGATCATGAGTAACACAGAACACATGAGTAACACAGAAACTCTGTTGTAATCATTAGAAAAGTCAAAAGGTCACTTATTTTGCCCTAAATTATCAGGCAAACCAAAAGCAATCTTAAGAGACTTGAAACTTTGTGAGATTGTCTGCGACACCAAAGAGGCTTGCCCCTATCGGCCTGATGGTGGTGCTACAGCAAGTCAAAACATGTAATCACTCATAACTCCTAAACGGCTGTTTTATATTTTTGGAATCTATGATTCAAGCTCTACAAGAGCATGTGTGAGATCCAGCCACCTGGGGCAAATTTTCAGGTAACTTGCATTAAAAATAAACAAAACAATGACAAACTAGTCCTTGTGGGTTTTTTTTGCTCAACCTCAACAAAACAAATGTTGTGTTAGTCCATGTCTACACTAATCCGGATAAATAAGAAAATGTTTTCGTCTAAAAACGCTTCACGTCCACACTGTCGTTTTCATTCGTTTTCCAAAACTTTGTCATCCACACTGAAACGACTAAAAACGCTTTCACCCTGTACTGCGCATGGGTGAAACGTAAGACGCTTTGACACGTGTCATTTCCGCCTGACGTTTATTTTCTTTCCGGCTCTTTGAAACGTTGCGGCAAAATGTCAAGGAAAAGCACTGAGTTTTTTAAATGGACTGACAATGAGGTGGAGTTGCTGAGCTGCCGCTGAACAACAGCTCTGAGTACACATTCCGTGTCCTTTGACAAAAACCAAGCTGGAGCATGTACAAACATTAATTTTTAACAATGCTGTCAAAACGGAGAGCATCCAAAACATTCTGCACGATGTGGTCCACCATTTTTGCTGAATTAGTAACATGACTGTGTCACATGACTAAAAATGCGTCATCGTTTTCGAAAGCCTCCATTTTCACAGTCCACACTACGACACTAAAACAGCGTTTTCAAAAAGATACGTTTTCGTTTCCTAAAAACGCGTCTCAGTGTGGACGGAAGGGCAAAACAAAAACAAAAAAAAAGTGTTTTCAAATGAAACCGCATTAGTGTGGACATGGCCTTTATCTCTGGGCTGGCCAGATCAGGGGTCACCAATCTCTGTCCTTGAGGGCTGGTGGCCCTGCAGAGTTTAGCTCCAACTTGCCTCAACACACCTGCCTTGAAGCATATCTAGTACGACCACGATTCGCTTGTTCAGGTGTGTTTGATTAGGGTTGGAACAAAACTCTGCAGGACACCGGCCCTCTGAGAAAGGTTTGGTGACCCCTGGTCTAGATCAATAATTATCAAAAATACAAAAAATACAACAAAATGGGTGTAACCAAACATACCAAAAAGCCTGTAATTCATAAATGAATGCTCCGATTTTCATGAAATTTGGCATGCACATGCTTTATGTGTGTCAGGTGTCTGTTCTGTTGTTGTGTTCCATGTGCTTTTTCCCTTGTCATGTGATTCCTTTGTTCTGTTTTCCCGCCGTTTTCAATGTTTATCAGTTTCACCTGTGTTCACCCCTGTGTATCATCTGTCCCATTATCCCTCTTGTATTTATACCCCTCAGTTTGTTACACTCATTGTCCGGTATTGTAGTGTCTATGCCCGATGTATTGTCTACGTGTCGTTCCGTCCATGCTGTCGTCACCCCATGTCCTCCCAGAGTTTCCCATATCTTCCAGTGCCTGTGTTTGTAATAAGGGTTTGTTAATAAATTTGTGTTTGTTTAATCCCGTGTTCCTGTGCTTTCATGTCCCACAACCCGAGTGTGACAATGTGATTGCAGAAAAGCAACTATTAAAATGGTGATTAATGCTGTTTTTCCATGGCAAATCACTGTAACTGGCTAAAATAATATTTTTCATTGTCACACTTTATTTTAATGCACAATTCACTATATTAACCATTAATTAAGACCTTTAGGTCAATAAACTACTTATTAGCTGCTTATTAATAGTGAGCAAGGTAGTAGTTGGGTTTAGATATTGGGTAGGATTAGGGAATGGACAAAGGTGAAGCTTAGGTGAAGTTATTTTCATATAAATAGTAAATGGTGTGAATTGTGGGCCTCACAGTGGCGCAGTGGGTAGCACGTTCGCCTCACAGCAAGAAGGTCGCTGGTCGCTGGTTCGAGCCTCGCCAGTTGGCGTTTCTGTGTGGAGTTTGCATGTTCTCCCTGTGTTGGCGTGGGTTTCCTCCGGGTGCTCCGGTTTCCCCCACAAGTCCAAAGC
>CAIGQW010004410.1:1808861-1822929 GCA_903798125.1 Danio choprae | reverse complement strand
GTAAGTGTGCAAAGGTCTCTCTTACACTCTCTCTCTCTCTCTCTCTCACACACACACACACACACACACACACACACACACTGTACACTATACTCTATATAAAAGCACTGTAACTGATGATCAACAGTAAACATCACACATTTGACCTCTTCCCAACAGGGAAAACCACCAACAATCAAGAATGCATGATTATATGCTGTCATGGCATTGCAATCAAAAATTGTGGTAATAATAAAAGTCAACGTAGCAAAAACAGCCACCAACATAACGAAGTAGTAAATTTGCCTTGAGTGTATTGTTGAGTTTTTGAAAAATTCCAAAGCATTTTCCCAGAATATGTTTCAAAATAAGATTTGCCACCAAAAAATCTCTCCATTTGCGGAAACACATGAATGTTGTCACCAATTTAAGCCTCCAAATCACCCCAGAGTGGATGAAAACATCCCCAACAGCGCATAACGGTTAAATAAATGGTTACATTGCAGATATGCCGCCTTAAAGTAAAGAGTAACCAAATTTAGTTATATAGAGAGATTATGTAGATTTAGTGCTGGGGTTAAGGGGCATGGGCTGTAAATATAGCACAGAGAACATTGAGACTAGTGGGAGAACGTACCGTTTATTAGCATCATCAACAGCAGACAGCATGGGATCCTCGCTGACGTGCAGTGCTGCCACTGACCGACACTCTCCTACTTTATTTCTGGAGATTTATGAATGCTGGAGTTAATTTATGGTAAAGCAGACAAGGAACTGAAAGACACAAACTTTTTTGATTTGACAGAACAGTTTCTATGCATACTTCTATTGTACGTCTACTTAAAGGGATAGTTCACAAAAAATGAACATTTACTCACGATTTACTCACCCTCAAATGGTTAAAAAACTATATATATTTTTAAGATTCTTTCTTCTGTTGAACATTAAAAGAATGTATTCTGATGAAAGCTGAAAACCTGTAGCATTGACATTCATTGTAGGAAAAACAAATACTATGGAAGTCAGTGGTTAAAGGTTTACAGCCTTCTTCAAACTACAGGTTTCTTTTGATTTCTTTTAACAGAAGAAAATTGTATCTTATAAGGGCGAGTAAATGATGACAGAATTACATTTTTGGGGGTGAACTTTCCTTTTAAACTTGTGGATCTCATAAAATAAACATACACAATATTTTGTTAAATGTTTAAATTACTTGTTCAAAATGAGCTGAAACAACACAATTCATTCATTCATTTTCTTTTCGGCTTAGTACCTTTATTAATCTGGGGTCGCCACAGCGGAATGAACCGCCAACTTATCCAGCATATGTTTTACGCAGCGGATTTAGCTTACCCAATTCGGAGCACCCAGAGGTAACCCACTCGAACACGGGGTGAACATGCAAACTCCACACAGAAATGCCAACTGGCCCAGCCAAGGCTCGAACCAGCGACCTTCTTGCTGTGAGGCGATTGTGCTACCCACTGTGCCAGCGCGTCGCCCGAAACAACACAATTCTTGACATTTTGTTGGACAATTCAATTAATTTTATGTTCAATTCAAGTTGGCATAGTTTTGTGACAACATGAAGGAGTTGTGTTGGTTAGGGAACGTGTAGATCCCAGCATTCTTTGTGTGTCGGGTTGGGAAAGAGGGAATTAATAGGGGAAAATATTGACAATGAAATTGATCTTAGGCGATTTAAAGGGATAGTTCACCCAAAACTGAAAATGCTGTCATCATTTACTTTAATGTTTTCAACTTTCTTCAAAATACCTTCCTTTAACAGAACAAAGAAATCACTTGAAAATAGCTTTAGTAAATAGTGTTTTCAATTTCACGTTTGGGTGAACTATCCCTTTAAGTAAAAAAAAAAACTTGTTAGAGTTTAATTTTGGCGGTGCGGTGGCGCAGTGGGTAGTGCAATCGCCTCACAGCAAGAAGGTCTCTGGTTCGAGCCTCGGGTTGCTCAGTTGGCATTTCTGTGTGGAGTTTACATGTTCTCCCCGTGTTGCCGTGGGTTTCCTCCAGGTGCTCCGGTTTCCCCCACAGTCCAAAGATATGTGCTATGAGTAATTTGGGTAAGCTAAACTGTCCGTATGTGTGTAAATGAGAGTGTATGGGTGTTTCCCAGTGATGGGTTGCAGCTGGAAGCGCATCCGCTGTGTTAAACATATGCTGGATAAGTTGACGGTTCATTCCGCTGTGGCGACCCCTGATTAATAAAAGCACTAAGCAGAAAAGAAAATGAAAGCATGAGAGTTTAATTTTGGATGAACTATCCCTTTAATCTTCATTAGTTTAATCTTCCTTAAGTAGCACTAGTAGCACTGCTGTTTTGAGTGCTGTCAGCTTTATTAACAACAATAATGTTTATTGCTTTACTCATTGAGTAAATGAGATCTATTAATTAAATGTAAAAACAGAATTGCAATAATTAACAGAAAATTCTGGTTTTCCAACTTAAGTGACTGAGATTAATTAGCTCAATAAGAGTAATAGACATGTTTAGTTAACAAGGAAATTCAATTGAAAGGGATTTGACAGCAATGGTTCAGCTTGAATTTTGCTTTTGGGTTCTATTTGCTTACAATAAGTTACTAACGCAATTTTAATACGTGGGAATATGTTTCATGATTTAATTAAGTCACACCAATGATTTGTTTTGAGTCTACCAAAAAGAGTTTAAAGATAAATAAGTATCATTTTGTCTGCTAATGTCAGTGACTCAACATTACCAAACATCTAACCATACTTTATTTGAACCAAATTATATTTACAGCATTTTAAAACAATTCTTACTTCAGATGAATCTCGTAATTTCCAGCGTGATGCGTCGTCACTTTCCTGATGAGCAGCGAGACAACATCTTCCTTCTGCAGGATCTCAAAGTCACCACCACCTGATATTACCTGTCCATCCTTCATCCAGAGGAATTCTGGGAAGGGGTCACCAGCAATGGCGCAAGACAGCAGAGCGTGTTGACCCAGAGAGGCGGTAGAGGACTTGGTTTTAGTAATGAACCAGGGCTGAACACCGTCTTGAGGCTCTGTGAGCAACAAGTCAAATCCATTAGTGATATTCAACTATTGTGTGGTTAAGGTACAGTTCACCCAAAAATTCTGTCATCATTTACTCACCCTTCACCTGTTCCAAACCTTCTTTCTTCTGTTGAACTCAAAAGAAGATATTTAGAAGAAAGCTGGAAACCCGTAACATTGGCTTCCTTTTTTCTAGCTTTCTTCGAAATGTCTTCTTTAGTGTTCAACAGGAGAAACAAAAAAACTGGCCTGGAATGACTTGAGTAAATGCACCATTGCGTGATCTATTGATCCATGGTGATCTATTCCTTTAAGATCCTAATACCTCAACATCACCTTAATGAGTTCTTTGAATATTTACTCACCCTTATCACGCCATACTCCTGAAACCCACAAATATAGATATTCAGTCATTCATTCAATATTCTTTTCGGCTTAGTCCCTTTATTTATCTGGAGTCGCCACAGTGGAATGAACCGCCAACTTATCCAGCATAAGTTTTATACAGCGGATGCCCTTCCAGCTGCAACCCATCACTGGGAAACATTCTTACACACTCATTCACACACATACACTACGGACAATTTAGCTTACCCAATTCACCTGTACCGCATGTCTTTGGACTTGTGGGGGAAACCGGAGCACCCGGAGGAAACCCACGCAAGCACGGGGAGAACATGCAAACTCCACACAGAAACACCAACGGACCCAGCCGGTGCTCGAACCAGCTACCTTCTTGCTGTGAGGCGATTGTGCTACCCACTGCGCCACCGTGCTGCCCCAAATATAGATATATTAGGTGAAATCTGAGAGCTCCCTCATCCTCCATAGACCGCAATGCTCCAGGCTTGTTCAAGTCTATGAGTGTGCCAAAAAAAACTCATCAAATCAGTCCATGTGAATATTAAGAATATTTTTGTGTACACATTTAACAAAAATAATTACTTAATTCAACAGTTTCTTCTCCTCAATGTGAGTATAGGGCACGTGTCCTTAACGTGCTTGATGTATACCCCCCAGATGCCCATTTGTGTTTGAAACAAAGCAAAGGTGCATCTAAGATATATGTCAGCAGTTTGACCAAGCGTGACGCACATAAAGAGCACAGTGCTCTCGTAAACATGCGAGAGCTGACACAGAACTGGCTGCACACTGGATACGTTGCATGCCACACCCTATCTCGCCACACCCCATATTTACATTGTTTTCTATATGTGCTAAGCAGCACAAACAGACGGTGTGCATACCTTTATAGAAAATAATGTTTACAATTCTAAAAGACATGTACATTTTTTATTCATTTATTTTTATTTAAAGAACAGCATATGGGTAGCACGATCGCCTCACAGCAAGAAGGTCGCTGGTTCGAGCCTCGGCTGGGTCAGTTGGCATTTCTGTGTGGAGTTTGCATGTTCTCCCCGTGTTGGCGTGGTTTTCCTCCGGGTGCTCCGGTTTGCCCGACAGTCCAAAGACATGTGGTATAGGTGAATTGGGTAAGCTAAATTGTCCGTAGTGTATGTGTGTGAAAGAGTGTTTGGATGTTTCCCAGTGATGGGTTGCAGCTGGAAGGCCATCCGCTGCGTGAAACATGTGCTTGATAAGCTGACGGTTCATACCGCTGTGGCAACCCTAGATTAATATACAAGCATATTTCAGTCATTAATACCTTAAATGTGGTTTCTTATTAGTACATCCACATTTATGAATGTAAAATTTTGTTAACAATATAAGAAGACATGTCATGTTTTGGCACTATTAAAGATATTTGAATTGTGCTGTTTATTCTTCTCTGGAATAAATCACGATTTTGAGGGTCTAAACATGCTCAAACTCACCAAACCCTGCACACGCCCCAGAAGTGGCGGAAATTTACGTTTGTTATATGTTTTGGAAGTGGGTGTGGCAAAATGACTCGACACGCACACGTACGAAAATTGGGACACCCATCAAACATGCCAAAACCTACAAAAAAGTCTCTTGGAGCAACATGTCAAACCCAACAGGAAGTCGGATATTTTTAACTTCCTCTGCCGAAAAAGTGCAGCTTTTGCCATTTCCAGGCATGGTATTTGAACGAACTCCTCCTAGGGAATTCATCAGATCAACACCAGAATTGGGTATTGTCATCTAAAGGCCTTGATGATGTTAAATTGCGAAGATCTAGAGTTTTCGTCGAAGGGCGTGTCCGTGGCGGACTGAGAAAGCGCAATGCTTCGCCATGGAGGAGGAAACACTTATAACTCAACCAAACAATATCTGATCTGCCTGAAAATACACAGGTTCGATGAGATTCCTCTCCTGAAGACATCTACATGCCAATATTAAGTCACAGCCATAGCGCCACCTGCTGACAGAAGGAAGTTTGGCATAAATCTGTTATTTTCTCAGGTATTTTAATATATATCGGCTTAAATTATTATTGTCCCCTGCTCTCTGTCATCCTGAGGCCAGATACCGATCGGGTGCGATCGGTCCCTTTCATCGCTGCTTGCAGCTTTAATTTAGTTTTATATTTGTGTAGCTGAAAAATATTCTGACTGAACCGCTGGATACAGGGTCTGAATCTGTTTTGAGGATGTTTTTTGCTATTTTTCTGGATTTTGAACCAGTCGGGTTCATGGCTGACCTATGGGGGATGAGGGAGCTCTTAGATTTCATCAAATAATAAAATCTTAATTTGTGCTCTGAAGACAAATCTCAGGAGTAATTCATAACAGATCTTTCATTTTTTGGGTGAACTACCCATTTTAAAAAGCCAAGTTGCTTACAAGAAAATGTCCTGTCGGCATTTGGTGGCAGTTTACACCTTTTGTTATTTTGCTATCCAATTTGTACCTTGTACAGTGAGTGAAGCTTGAGTTCGAGCGTTGCCGGCTTCATTCCACACCTCGCAGGTGTATGTCCCCGTGTCCTCAGGAAACACCTCCTGTATGAAGAGTGTATACTGACCGCCCTTCTTTTCAAAGTGAAAATCCTCTGACTCCTGGATCTCTTTTCCATTGTGCAGCCAGACCACCTCAGGTGCAGGGTTTCCTACATACAACACGGGATAGTTCACTAAAAATGAATATGTACTCACCCTCAAATGGTTCCAAACCTTTATTCATTCATTCATTCATTCATTCATTTTCTTTTCGGCTTAGTCCCTTTATTAATCTGGGGTCACCACAGCGGAATGAACCGCCAACTTATCCAGCATATGTTTTACGCAGCGGATGCCCTTCCAGCTGCAACCCATCACTGGGAAACATCCATACACACTTATTCACACACATACACTATGGACAATTTAGCTTACCCAATTCACCTGTACCGCATGTCTTTGGAATTGTGGGGGAAACCGGAGGACCCGGAGGAAACCCACGCTAACACGGGGAGAACATGCAAACACCACACAGAAATGTCAACTGACCCAGCCGAGGCTTGAACCAGCGACCTTCTTGCTGTGAGGCGAACGAGCTACCCACTGCGCCACCGTGAGGCCTCCAAACCTTTATGTGTTTCTTTATTCTGTTGAACACTAAAGAAGATATTTTGAATAAGGCGGAAAACCTGTAACCCCTTGACTTCCTTAATAGGAAAAACAAATACTATGGAAGTCAGTGGTTACAGGTTTTTAGCTTTCTTCAAAATATCTTCACTTATGTTCAACAGAAGAAACTCAAACAGGCTTGGAAATGCTTGAGTAAATGATGGCATACTTTTCAGTTTTGGGTGAACTATGAGGTCAATTATTGTTAGAAGCAACGAATGTGATCAGAAAGACCTGTGTAGTATGACCTACAAGTCACAGTACTGACACTGGACTGAATAATAATCAAAAAGTTAATGTTGCTGAAGCCACGTTCATGCAAATCCCCAGTTAGGAGACTCCTCAGATGTCGTCCCTTAAACAGGAAGTGCTCGCAATTATATAATGAGCAGAGTTAAGTCATTTGTACAAACACACACAAGCACACAGACCCCGGTCGACACACAAATGATGCCTCTTAAGGGAGTACAAAGGAAATTCCATTCAGTACAACTTAACACAGCAAAACACAACCTATTGAGAAATATGGAGAGGCTTTTGGACATTTTGGCACAATTTACTCCTGTATAAACCTGCATTAGAACATTATTTAGACTCTTTGCTGATGCTGACAACAGTGGCAAAAATTGCATGGTAATTAATAACTGCTTGAAATATGTTGCAAAGATATATAATACACTCTAAAAAGATATTTGGAGGCATATTTCCACTGTTTAAAAGTTAACTAAATTGATCAAACTTATTAAAGGGGGCCTATTATGCCCCTAGAGTTCCTAAAGTGTGTATGTGAAGTTTCAGCTCAAAATACAACACAAATAATGTTTTATAACTCTTTGAAACTGCCCCATTTAGGCTTTGACAATAATTGTGTTATTTTGGCGACTTAAATTCAAATAAGATTGTGCCTTTAAACAGAGGGCGGAGCTACAAATGCCTATGTGTCAGCATAGTGGCAGATTCAAAAACAAGACAAACGTCCTATGCTAATGAGGGAGAGATCATCACTAATGGGCGGGGCTTTCGCGTCAACTGTTGACTGATGACGTGTACAAAGGTAGAATGTCAATCAAAGTGTTTCTGCAGTTTTTATTAAGTGTGGTTATAAACAATAAATGTAATACATTTTTACCATTATAAGCTGGTTATATTCACAGACTGCTGCCACACACAAATAAAAATGTTTAAAAAAGGGATTTTTGCATAATGGGTCCCCTTTAAGTTGTTGTTTTAAGTTGTTGTAACTTATATAAATTGTCTTGAATAACTTTTTAATTATTCATTTTGTTGTTGTTGGTTGTGATTAGGAGAATGGCCTGTTAGCTTTTAAAGCGTTGTTTTTGCGGTTACCACTGTGCTGAAGAGTAGCACTCATGGCACATAAATGAGAGACTGAGAAATGTGAAATAATTTGGGAAACGACTCAATAACTAACCAACTAGTTCATCATATCTATTTTATAAGTTATATTTAGCAATTGGGCAGCAATTTTCGCAACTGTCACCTCACAGTAAGAAGGCCACTGGTTCGAGTCCCGGCTGGGCCAGTTGGCATTTTTGTGTGGAGTTTGTATGTTCTTCCAGTGTTGGTGTGGGTTTCCTCAGGTTTCCCCCACAGTCCAAACACATATGTGAATTAGATTAACTAAATTGGCCGTAGTGTATGAGTGTGTGTGAATGTGAGTGTGTATGGGTGTTTCCCATTACTGGGTTGCTGCTGGAAGGGCATCCGCTGCGTAAAACATATGCTGGAATAGTTAGTGGTTCATTCCGCTGTGGTAACCTCTGATAGATAAGGGACTAAACCGAAGGAATATGAATGAATGAATGAATGAATGAATATTTAGCAATTGGCAATGTAAACTGAAATTGATACGATTATTTACTTAAGGCCAGCACCTTATTTACTTTTTTTTTTTGAGAAATCAACATTGTGCAAATTTAACAGTTTGCTAAGGCAATTTATTTCTTGCTGATTTTAAATGTATTGTAGTGTACTACACATATACAGTAGTCCACATTCGAAGTAGATCAACAATTTGTTTCAAAATTGTCTCAAGATATGAACGAGTGGTGCTCAGTAGATTTAGGAAATCTCTGATGAAAACTTTTGATCCACTTTAAAAGTTGACTAGTGTAGGAATCTATCATTGATTTGGTTATAACATAAATTAATAACCTTTAGCGAGGAACTTCTATATGGTTTCTATGGTAAAACAGATTCTTTACAACAAAATTGAATAAGGTAATAAAAATTCTTTTTATTAAAGAGCTCATTCATTTATTAATTTTCCAATGAACTATTCCAGCATTTGTTTTACGCAGATGCCCTTCCAGTCGCAACCCAGTACTGGGAATGTACAAGAGCTATAAGCAACCCAGGCTCATTCTGAAAACGTACCTCTATATACATTTCTGGAGACCGGGAAATACGTCCCAGGAGCTACGTTTTTGGCAGTTTTTGTTTTCTCGAATCCACCAGAGGCCGCTGTGTGCGCTTTTTCAGATCTCAAATCTCTCTCGCGAGTGCCATTCGCGCCTGCTGTTCTTGCATGAACCCACCAGAGGCCGCTGTCCACTTACTGTTTGACTGACTGAATGACTGACTGACTGACTGACTGATCGACTGATCCACCCTCCTCCTTCCCTAAACCCAACCAATTTTATTAATTGACTCGCCCACCCACTTCCCTAAACCCAACCAATTGTATTAATAGACCCGCCCACCCACTTCCCTAAACCCAACCAACAATTTGCAATCCAGAAAAAGAAAAGCCCTCGTCTGATTTTTACCACATTCTCACCCTGTTATTTACTTGTTGATTTAATTTTTTGGGTTCTGTTTTTGTCTTACCTGCTTTCTGGAGCCGTTCTTCACCATACTCGAACCCCTTCATTGTGGTTAACTCCTCTCGGCATCTTAAGTCCGCCGACATACATGGCGAGCTAACGGGACAAACTGGTAATAGCGGGAAAGCCGTCCATACGAAGGTAATCGGTCAGCTGGTAAGTGTGAAAAGGAATGGCGGCATACCGCCCCGTAGCGCTCGTTTTAAAAATGAAATGCGGCCATACGTAGCTCTGACTACATAATTCGCGATCTCCAGAAACGTATATAGGGCTACATTTTCAGAATGAGCCTGTACTGGCTATAAGTGACAATTTAATTCAGACATCCTCAGTATTGCTTTTTAGGGTTTTGCACAGCACACCTGCATATGATTATCAGTGTGAGATTGATGGCTAAGTGGTAAAGGTAAAGGGCTTAAATTATTAATAATTTATATATGAGCTTACATTTATTTACTTAGAAGACGTTTTTATCCAAGTGACTTACAAGTGAGGGGAAAAAAACACTTTTTTTGTTACATTACTGGGGACTATTTTTAGGTGCTATATAATTTAATTGTGATATGGCAACAAAGTTCCTTGAATATCATTGCATAATTAATGCGTAGTTCACCTAGAAAAGTAGCACATTTTCATTTAATATATGATGTAACTAATTTATTTATTAATTATCTAAGCTCTTTTTTTAAAGCCAGATGCTAATGGTCTAATCCAATTCAATGATTTATGCTAAGCTAAGCTAAGCTAAGCTAAAAGTGCTCTCGCAAGACCCGGATATAAATTTAATGGATTAAAAAATGGTAAAACTCTAGGTGACTTGTAAAATGAGCCTATTTTCAAAAATTGTGAAGTGTTTATAGGTACAAAAGTTACAAAATTGTACCTTTAAGATAACAATGCTCAGCTGTTGAACGTTGAAAATGTTGAACTGTTGAAAAGTGTACCTTATTGAATGAAACTTCAACATGTTGAATGAAACATAAAATGCTGATTTAATTTGAGTTCAAATTGTTACCTCATATTTGCTAAGTAGGCTCTTTAGGGTTGTTTGTAGATTAAGAAGCTGAACGTTGTATACCTGTCACTTCCACGGTCATGATGACCTGACTGCCATCCATCACCCTGAGGTCCTGCAGACCTTTGAGGAACAGCGGAGCAGATGTTCTCCTCACATCAGTAACAGGAGGAGTAGCAGCCCTCTTTACCCTTGACCTGGCTGGAGAACAACACACATGCTACATGAACAGTCCAATTTACAAATAAAAATATACTGCATTCTTGTTTATATTTGTGTTCTGGATATTTTAAAGAACAAAATTATGGTAATTAATAGTATCCCTGCTGACAAAAACAGCTTAAACCAGCCTAGGCTGCTTGGCTGGTTTTAACTGGTTGGCCAGCTTGGTTTTAGAGGGGTTTTGGCCATTTCAAGGCTGGTTCCCAGCCATTTCCAGCCTGGTCTTAGCTGACTGGAAACCAGCCTGGAAATGGCAAAAACCCCTCTAAAACCAGGCTGGTCGACCAGCTAAAACCAGCTAACCAATTTAGGCGGGTTTAAACTGTTTTTTTCAGTAGGGATGAACAATAATTTTGTATATATTCCCAGTAGTGTTGTCACAATTACTGTTTTCAAGGTAAACCACGGTAAGTTTTCTGACTGTTAGTATATTAACATTTCAAATTTTCATTATCATTTAAACAGTGTTCGATTATTGCAATTGTGTAAACTGTAAATCCTGTAACATAGCAATTAACTAATAGCAAAAAGCTGCAACATAAATGCATGTTTATGTAGACTTAAAGTATGTTGTATTTATTTTATTTAAACCTGTTAGCGAGCAGCCCACTTATGGGCATTTACACCTACCTAACTTAAAATGGTAACAAATCTTGACCCCAGTGAGCTACAAACACAAATTAGCTATCAAGAGACTTTAGCTTTACTGAGCTTTACTGTGGTTTAAATAGTGTGTTTATTGCGCCAAAATATTTAAAGTTATAGATGTTAAGGTAATGTGAAAGAAAAAGTGTACTGTGTTTAAGTTAGCATAATTTCATTGTAGCTGTGTTACAGCAGTTTGCTAGTTAGCTAGCTATCTAGCTCTACATTATGTTTCAGTGAAGTGACAGAAAATAAACATAAAACTGAATAAATCTAGTAAAAATAATAATAACTTTGATATATTTTGCGGATTTAGGGTTCGAAGTCTTAATTTGCAACGCTAATATGCATTAGAGCTGTGTTACAGCATATTAGTTAGCTAGCTGGCTACTGTAGCTCTATGTTTCAGTGAAGTGACAGAAAATAAACATAAAGCTGAATAAATCTAGTAAAAATAATAATAACTTTAATATTTTTTGCGGATTTAAGGTCAAAGTCCTAATTTGCAATGCTAATAAGCATTATCACTGTGTTAAAGCACTTTGTTAGTTAGCTAGCTAGCTACTGTAGCTCTACATTATGTTTCAGTGAAATGACAGAAAATAAACATAAAACTGAATAAATCTAATAAGTCCTAATATGCAATGCGAATATGCATTATAGCTGTGTTACAGCAGTTTGTTAGATATGTTTAGTGAACGGACAGATAATAATAATAACTTTAATATTTTTGCTGATGTAAGGAGCAGAGTCCTAATTCAGTATGTGGTGACCCATGGAGGAAAGACAATTACACAATACAGTTTTGGAACAAACTAAAGGTAACCGCTGATGAACTTCCCCTCCATTATACCATTCAGCACCTGCCATATTTAAAAGGATCACATTCTTCTTATTCACTTCTTTCCTTTCTATCCTTATCCTCCATCAATAGCAGTCTGTCACAACTGTACTAACAGCGTCCTGTTCAGTACTGCACCGGAATCAGTCACATGCTCATGAGAAAAATTGGGTGACATCCTGTGTCGAACATGTTGGAACTATTAGATAATGCATCTGAAAGTTAATGGATGCTGCAGACTGAAGGAGCCTGTGGAGATGTCGTATCATAAGGTCAGTGGGGAATACAGCTGTTTTATAAGACCCTGCTGGTCCTCTGGTGCGACCCTTAATGTGCTCCTAAATATTACTGTGAAAGTGAAGATACGTCATGCTGGCACAACTTCATTCATTCATTTTCCTTCAGCTTAGCCCCCTTTTTATCAGAGGTCGCCACAGCGGAATGAACCGCCAACCATTCCGGCATATGTTTTATGCACCAGATGCCTTTCCAGCCGCAACCCAGTACTGGGAAACACCCATACACTCTTCCATTCACACACTCTCATACACTACAGCCAATTTAGTTTATCCAATTCACTTATACTGCATGTCTTTGGACTGTGGGGGAAACTAGAGCACCCGGAGGAAACCCACGCCAACACAGGGAGAACATGCAAACTCCACACAGAAATGCCAACTGACCCAGCCAGGACTCAAACTAGCGGCCTTCTTGCTGTGAGGCGAGAGTGCTAACCACTGAGTACTCATCAGAAATATATCAGATATATATATTTATATATAATCACTACTCTAAAAAATGAACAAGCAAACAAAAAAGAGCACTTGTGATGTTAAATATGCATTAAAAGATTATCCTGTAGACTGTATATTTAACAGTACGTTTCCATAAAAATGCAAGTTAATTAATTATGCTGCTAAATAAACACACCTTAGTTGTTTAAAGTGTTATTGCACTTTTATTCATATAACAGAACATTATAAATAAAAGTCTGCAATACGCTACATGTGAATTCATTTTGGAATTGGAATCTGATCTGACTATTTATTACATTAAGGTTTTATGTAGCATGAATGCTTATTGTATTATTTGTATTTCAGGAGTTCACACTTAGCTGATGATTGAATATATAAAGCGAGTTTGGCATGCTGTCCCGGGAGAGAGCCCTGAGCTCATGAGATCCTCGAGCCCGGGGCTCCTTCCCATTTGTGGGGCGAGAGGGGAGTTTGAGCTCGAGAACTCCCCTGCTTGTTAATGGTGAAATGCAAATTATGAATACTTATAGAGAGAAATGTTGCTGATTGATAGCTCGTCTATGATGTCGATTTGGTTTGGTCAATTTACTTAGTTACATGTTTTTTGGCTTGTGGGAGGAAACTGGAGAACCCGGGGAAAACCCACACGGACACGGGGAGAACATGTAAACTCCACACAGGAATGTCACTTGGCCAGGTAAGAACCAGTGACATCCTTGCTGTGAGGCAACGGTGCTAACCACTGGGGCTCCGTGCCGCCCTGTCAAGGAAAGGGGAGGAGTAGGGGTGGAAGGGGGGATTCTTCGGGACGAAGATGGCTAAGGTGAGATACTCTGGTTATTTATAGCAATTTAGGAATCATCTGATTGGTGGATCATGCATTAGCTTGTGCATTAGCTATGCGCGACCAGCTGCAGTCAATCATAAGCACGTGCTCCTCTCGAAATTAGTTTATGAATAAACTTCACTTAGCGTATTCATGTTTTGCATTTGCGTGCATGATACCAAGCAACTTTTCTCCACCCGAATGCATACTGAACATCTGTGTGTAGCATAATGCTAAATGGTCTGAAATGAATTTTAGAGACAGAGTAAATTTGTCTTCAAGTCGTTCTCTGAGACTCAGATTAGATCCAGCCACTGCAGTGTGTGTGTGTGTGTGTGTGTGTGTGTGTGTGTGTGTGTGTGTGTG
>CAIGQW010004410.1:1776035-1797534 GCA_903798125.1 Danio choprae | reverse complement strand
ATCTATCTATCTATCTATCTATCTATCTATCTATCTATCTATCTATCGACTTATTATTTTATTTGTTTGTTTATCATTATAATTGTTTTGCTGTTATTATTATATTTAGTTTTTAAATATTATTTATAATAAGTATACTCTTTTTTTATTTATATAATTTCATAATTATTATTATTATGCTATTGTTATTATTACTATTATTGTATTTATTTTATTATTCATAATATTTATATATTTTTTATATTATATTATTATTTATTATTAAATGCATAAATACATACAATCAAGCCTGAAATTATTCATACACCTGGGGTATGAATAATTTCGGGCTTGACTATACATATAATAAATGTAATAATACAGAAGACGCTTTTATCTGATGTAATTTGCTAATGAGGAACATTACAGTCGGTGACAGAAACCAACAATGTTTATATTCTTGAACACAATACCAAGCTTTATGAATAAGCTACAAATAAACAAACAGAAGAGGTTTGCATGAAGACAAGTCGGTCACACTTTATTTTGAGGTACATTTCACGCTATTATCAAATCAAAGTTATTCATGGCTCGATAAGCTACTAATTGTTCTCCCCGTGTTCGCGTGGGTTTCCTCCGGGTGCTCCGGTTTCCAGTCCAAAGACATGCAGTATAGGTGAATTGAATAAGTTAAATTGGCCATAGTGTATGAGTGTGAATGCAAGAGTGTATGGGTGTTTTCCAGTGTTGGGTTGCGGCTGGAAGGGCATCCGCTGCATAAAACATATGCTGGATAAGCTGACGGTTCATTCCGCTGTGGCGACCCCTGATTAATAAAGGGACTAAGCCGAAAAGAACATGAATGAATGAATGAATTAACCACTAATTTTTTGCTGCTTATTAATAGTTAGTAAGGTAGTATTTGGATTTATTTATTGGGGTTAAATAGTAAATATCTTTAGAATAATATCTTATAATAATAAGAGGGAGACAATAAACCATTAGTTAATAAAATGAAGTGGTCCCTATATCAAAGTGTTACTGACTAGTCTGTTGAGAGAGTATTGTCACTGAGCATTTCAGATTTGGTTTGTGCTAAGCTGAACTCTCGGAAGCATTACTGTGTAAATGGTAACGCGATTTGTCTGTTCATCAGTAATTTTCTCTCACCGTTGTGCAGCCAGGAGAGCTCAGGCTGTGGTTTGCCCTCCACTGAGCACTGCAGGGTAAATTCCTGTCCCTCACACACCGAACAATCCTTCAGAGCAGAGCTGAACACCGGGGGTTTCACATCCACTCGCACACCTACAACACACAATGTAGCATATGATGGTTTCAACCAA
The DNA here is from genome assembly GCA_903798125.1 of Danio choprae. Lineage (NCBI taxonomy): Eukaryota > Metazoa > Chordata > Actinopteri > Cypriniformes > Danionidae > Danio > Danio choprae. The sequence goes on along the minus strand of CAIGQW010004410.1, from coordinate 1,796,212 downwards.
CAGGTGGCCCTGTCAGACTACTCATACTACAACCAAAAACCAACGTACTGTATCATAGGTATACCAACATAGAGATTATGAACCTATATACGGTGAAAAAGAATATTTTTATCCATTTCTCAGTGAATATAGCCAATAGTTTTGGGGCGTTTAATCAAAACAGATTTATTAAACATTATATACATATGATGTATGTGATGTTATAAACATCAAATTGAGTTTGGTCACCTAGCATCTTTTGGGAATAGAAAGATCATACAACAAGTTATTGCAAACAAATTACAAACCACATCATTTTCTAACTAAATTTTGTATTTATTTATGTTTTTATGTTGTAATTTGGGTGTTTTATCCAGTTTTGTCTTTGGTACTGACTCATCTGATGAATATGCACAATTATTCATTCATTCATTCATTTTCATTTCGGCTTAGTCCCTTTATTAATCTGGGGTCGCCCCAGCGGAATGAACCGCCAACTTATCCAGCATATGTTTTACGCAGCGGATGCCTTTCCAGCTGCAACCCATCTCTGGGAAACATCCATACACACCCATTCACACTCATACACTATGGACAATTTAGCTTACCCAATTCACCTATACCGCATGTCTTTGGACTTGTGGGGGAAACCGGAGCACCCGGAGGAAACCCACGCCAACACAGGGAGAACATGCAAACTCCACACAGAAACGCCAACTGGCCCAGCCGAGGCTCAAACCAGCGACCTTCTTGCTGTGAGGCGAACGTGCAACCCACTGCGCCACTGTGAGGCCCCTATGCACAATCATATGATTGTAAAGCATCTTATAGAAAATATTAATTTAAAAGAGAGATATGCGTGGGGTGTGCTCATAGATGTACTGGGTATGGGTTAGAGAAAAATAGCAATACTATTATATTTACACACACACACAAATATTGGACCAAATATTGATTTCCTAATTTTAAAGTTAAAATATTGAGTGAATTTAAACATGTCCGAAAACATTAATTGTTTTTGTTATTTTATGTATATAAAGATGGAATAAAGCCTAATTAAAGACTGGGTGTATATATAACTTAAAGTTATAAAAAAAAAGCAGTGATACGGTATAGCTAAGAGTGGTCTAGACCAACTTTATGAAAGTATGACTTAAAGAGGGTATACTTGACTTATTGTCTTGTTATGTGTCATTTGTTATCGTCATGTGATTCCTTTGTCCTTTTCCCGCCACTGTCAGTGTTCATTTGTTTCACCTGCGTTCATCCCCTGTGTCTCATTAGTTTAATAATTTGTCTGTATACTTATACCCTCCTGTCTGTGTCCTTCGTTGTCCGGTATTTTGGTTTGTCTCGTCCCATCGTCTTTGTCCCGTCTACCTGTATCCAGTATTGTCAACCGTAAGTGTTTGTTCAATAAATCTGTTTGTTATTATATTCCGTGTTCGTCTCATCATGTCTTCCTTCAACGTGACGTTACATGACTAAGATAGTTTCGGGAAACACATATTAATGCTAAGGTACAGCTTAAGAATGATGTAGCCTTAAGAAGGTATCGAGAAACGTAGCCCAAACGCATTGTTGTATTAGCGGTGGCTCAAAATAGCATCAAATACTTAATAGGTGACTTACTGTCAAACATGAATATTTTCACATGTTAATCTGGCCTATGACAAAACAATTCTGACTATTTACAGGCCTTTTGTTCATTAACACTGTACAGTTAGGCTCCACTGGGTAATATCAGCTCATTTAACCAAGTAATCAGTTAATTTAACCAACCTAAGTCAATGTAATAACAAAAAAAACATGTATTATTCTTAAGTGATGTTAATTGCATAGTTGATAACTAAATAAATCAAAAGTAGTAATCATTTTATTAAATGGATTTAATAACTAATAAAATTCAGTTGTATTTTTTTTCATTCATTTTCTTTTCAGCTTAGTCCCTTTATTAATCTGGGGTCGCCACAGCGGAATGAACCGCCAACTTATCCAGCATTTGTTTTACGCAGCGGATGCCCTTCCAGCTGCAACCCATCACTGGGAAACATCTACACACACTCATACACTACAGATGATTTAGCTTACCCAATTCACCTATATCACATGTTTTTGGACTTGTGGGGGAAACCGGAGCACCCGGAGGAAACCCACGCAAACACGGGGAGAACATGCAAACTTCACACAGAAATGCCAACTGACCCAGCCGGGGCTCGAACCAGCGACCTTCTAGCTGTGAGGCGATTGTGCTACCCACTGCACCACCGTGCTGCCCTGTATTTTTTTAAATTAACTTTAACTATAATATGGCTATTTCTTTTTATTTTTTAACTTGAACACATTAACTAATGTTAACTAACGAGACTTTATTGTAAAACTTTTACCTATAGCATTTTGGCATCTTTTTGTAATTTAATTTCTTTAAAAATTTCAACCTTTATTTACATCTAAACAAGTATTTTTTTTATTATTGTACCTCTTAAAGTAACCTAATTTTGCAGATTACCATAGGTCAATATCTTGGTAATGGCGTATATCTTGCTAAAAGCTTCAGCGATTAACTGCAACAGGAAAACTTGACTACATTGACTGTAGCATTGGAAAAAAAGCATTGCGATGTGTGGTTTGTCTACGATAGCCTATATCAGGGGTTTAATCCGAGATGATTCTGTAAAGTATAAAAATGCGCTGCAATTTTTCAGTAAAAGAAACTGTTGTTCCAATTGTGTCCACTGAATGGCGCAGTAGCAAACTGTTAATTTCATCCAGTCCAGAAGCCTGAATCAGCATCAGTTTGACAGCCTTCTCAGACAGAATGACCACATCTGTGCCCTGCCATAACAGACTGAGGTTTTCTCACAAGGAAACGTCACTAGTTTACGTTTTGTCAGTTTAATGGCTAATTCGTACGAGTTCAGTCGTATGAAAATCTACGATATAAAAAAGGAGGCGTGGCACCCAACCACACCCCTAAACCCAACCACACCCCTAAACCCAGCCGTCATTGGTGGATAAGCAAATCTTACTAAATTGTACGAATGAGATCGTACGAATTCATATGAATTAACCACTAATCTAAAAGTTACGAATTTTCATGAGATTGTGTTGTCCTCAGGCTCCAGCTTTATGATTTATGTTGATCGTATTAAAACAAAGAAAACAATCTGAAGTTGTTGTTTTTAAGTTATATATATATCATGATTTTACCGGTCCGGCCCACTTGGGAATAGATTTTCCTCCATGTGGCCCCTGAGCTAAAATAAGTTTGACACCCCTGAACTATATATTGCGGTGTGAATATAATTTCACAAGATGACTTATTCTTATTTTAGAAAGAGTTCATCATTTTAGATTGATTAAGATTATTTTGTTGGGGAGTACATCTCCATAAAATACAATAAACCAATTTCATGCATAGATGAATTCAACTAAACAGAATACCAATGAAATAAGCCCTGCTTCATGGCTTTCTGTTGAATCTAACAGTACTCTGGTACAGATATTAAAAAATAGCAATGTATGGATGTGGTGAGGGGGCGGGACCGAGAGCCGTGGGACTATATTTTATCCATAACCTACGGAAGATAAAATAGTTACAAAAAAAACAGCAACATGCAAACTGAAAGCCATCAGCTTTCAATTATTTTTTTTTTTTACATTGGATTGCGACTCCTGGGGTTGTTACATTAGATTAACCTCACAGCAATAGCGACCTTTGCAACAGATTGATTTTATGGCACCAGCCTAAACTTTGACACCTTTATGGCACTCAAATACATTAAAAATAAATACAGGCGACTGAACATGGAGGATGATATCCAAGTGGTGGTTTCCAAAATTAAACCATGAATAGGCTTGTGCTGTAGATATTGTGCTGACCAGTCTCATATTAGGTTAATATTAAATTAAACAAATTAATAAATGAAAAAAATTATATAGTTGTTAGACTGTTGCACTTTTTTTTGTGTTGTCAATATGCTCATGTTTATATAGGCCTATTGGTGTGTGTGAGCCGTTTTTAACCACTTCTGAAAATAGTGGGGGTCGTGAATCACTGGCATTGTCATTTTGGGGGGTCGTGGGCTAAAAAGTTTGGGAACCCTTGATCTATTCAACAATCCAAAAACAAAAAAAAAATCCCTTCTGGAATCTTACGCTTGACGGTCAGACTCCAGTGGGCTGCGATCTTTCCTCTTCTGTTGGCAGCAGTGCAGCCATACTGTCCCGCGTCTGTTGTGTGAGCGCTGTCCAGACACAGAACATGCAGACCGGCCTCCTGTTGTGTGCTGACACCTGATCTCTGTCTGAGAGGAGCTCCATCTTTCATCCAGCTCACTGCAGGCACTGGAGACCCGGACACTAAGAGAGCACACAATCAGAGCACTCGTTTAACCACATCTGCACTAGTTAACACAACCAGGCACCTTTATGTAAAAAAAAAAACCCATCAAAAATATGTTAAAAATGCTAATGATTTGACGCAAATTGACTACCTTAATGTCAAACTGATGTTAATGTTAAACCAAATCTAACATTGGTGTCGAAAAACATATCATAAATCGATTACAGGGCTGTCATGTAATCCATTTTTGACGTGTTTTTTGACTCCAATGTTAGACATCAATTTGATGTCTATTTGGCATCAACGTAGTTTACATGCATCATAGGGATACACAGTCCAGTGTAAATTTGTCATTTGGAATTTAAAGCTTTCAGAATCCTGATGAATAAAACTTTTCTTATATTAAGATACTTTTTGTGTTGTTATATTAGTGGTCAAATGGGCATCAATGTGCAGATGTCAAATAAACATCAAGATTTTGACATCAAATCGATTAGCATTTTTGACATTATTTGATGTCAATGTCAACTGGATGTTGTTTTGACATCAAGGCGAGTTGGGCTGAGTTGTGCAAAAGTGTATATGGTTCATTTGTGTGCAGAGAACCAGAGTAACAAAAAATATGCATACCGCTGATTGTAAACTGACTTTACATTCATTCATTCATTCATTCATTCATTTTAATTTCAGCTTAGTCCCTTTATTAATCTGGGGTCGCCACAGCGGAATGAACCACCAACTTATCCAGCATATGTTTTTACGCAGCGGATGCCCTTCCAGCTGCAACCCATCTCTGGGAAACATCCATACACACCCATTCACACTCATACACTACGGACAATTTAGCTTACCCAATTCACCTATACCGCATGTCTTTGGACTTGTGGGGGAAACTGGAGCCCCCGGAGGAAACCCACGCCAACACAGGGAGAACATGCAAACTCCACACAGAAACGCCAACTGACCCAGCCGAGGCTCGAACCAGCGACCTTCTTGCTGTGAGGCGAATGTGCTACCCACTGCGCCACTGTGAGGCCCACTGACTTTACATTAAAGTAAAATATAGCTTATATTTTAAATGATAAAGTTGTAGTACTTTAAATACTGACTAACATACTAAAATTAAAATCATAATCAAGCTTCAAGTGCATTGAAAGACAGAAATGCCATGTGGCCCAGCCGGGACTCGCAACCTTCTTGCTGTGAGGTGACAGCTAATCTAAATATTCATTATCAATTAATCAAATGACTTGTTATTATTAATTATTATTACACGGCTATCTGGAATTCTCAATTCTGACTGGTCAGTCTTGACATTCCAAGGTATGTTATTCTGAGATAACAACCGCTAAATAGTGCAAGATTCATCCAGGAACGTCGAATAACCTTGACCGTCAGTGAATATGTTCACGTACATATCTGCTTGTAACACCACAGTTTTTAACTATCTTGTCAATGAATAAAGGTCCGTGCACACCGGTACTCTGTTTGCTCAACTTTAATGCCTCATGACTAATCAAAGCACGCCAATGTGATCATGCACCCCAACACGAAAAATGCTAGGTGTAAAAGCCTCATGCTTGTTTTTCTTGTTTTGACATGCCTCATAAAAAGACTTCTCTACCAATCAGATTGGCACTTTTGTTCACATGCCTGTAGCAGCTGAAGTAACAGTAAACAGCACTTGGAGGCGCTCAAGCGTAAAACAGTCGAGGCGAGCCCAGTTTCACTTTCATTCAATGAAGAAGTTTCACTGATGCCAAATGGTAAAGTCTTGGTAGGATACAGCTGCGGATATGCACATCAATATAGCATCATTTTTTATGACACTGTATAACAATAATTAATATTTTTACAGTACTGTGACGGTTTAGGGTTAGGGTAGAGGTAGATGTTAAAAAATACAATGTATTGGGTAATTTAAGGGCCTCGCGGTGGGTAGCACGATCGCCTCACAGCAAGAAGGTCGCTGGTTCGAGCCTCGGCTGGGTCAGTTGGCATTTCTGTGTGGAGTTTGCATGTTCTCCCCGTGTTTGCGTGGGTTTCCTCCGGGTGCTCCGGTTTCCCCCACAAGTCCAAAGACATGCGGTACAGGTGAATTGGGTAAGCTAAATTGTCCGTAGTGTATGTGTGTGAATAAGTGTGTGTGGATGTTTCCCAGAGATGGGTTGCGGCTGGAAGGGCATCCGCTGCGTAAAACATATGCTGGATAAGTTGGCGGTTCATTCCGCTGTGGCGACCCCAGATTAATAAAGGGACTAAGCCGAAAAGAATGATGAATGAATGAATTACATTTAAACTAGATCTGCTTACTGCGCGTCGTTTAGAGTATGTGTGTCAGAAAAGTGAGTGATTAAATGCAGAAATACACTGCTTGACCAATTGATACGTTATTTATCGATTCATACCCGTGGCATTTCCGTGATTTGAGATCACATCTTAGTGAAGCGTGGAGTTTGGATTAACCGCACACGGAGACTAACTTTGATTATATTCTAGTTGCTTCTGTGTCCAGAGACATTTGAATCACAACCAAATGAATTAGCCTAAATCTGAGGTAACAAGCTAAAGTAGCATGTAGCTTTACAAAACAAACAAATGTATGTATTGAAAACATGCATTATTTTACAGAACTACGAACACACATTTTAAAACATTTGTAATGAATATTTTACCAGTGGTGCACCATGGGGAAATTCCTGAGTTTGCAGTAACTGAAATAGCAACAGAACAACACTGATCTGCAAAAGTGCTCTTCAGGCTCTCGCCAAGCGGACTGATTTTCAGCAACTGATGACGCGATGCACTAAAGTAAACATTCTAAGCACACCGGTGTGACCGTACGGTTCAGGGAACAGCCAATGCTGATCACATCAGTGTTATCGTACGCGTCAAAGAGTTGAAAGTGTGTTCATTTTATTTCTTTTATTATTCAGCAATTCCTCCGTGTACCACAGTTTGAGAACCACTGGGTTAAGTGTACAGTATACTCCATCGCTTCCACAGCATTGCGTTTAATTAAATAATTAGTAAACTATTACAGCTCAGAACAATATTTTGTGGCAATAAGTGGTAGTAATAAGTAGTAATAAGTGGGATAAGGTACATTCAGGATGGTTGTTTTCACAGAATAAAGCCCTTCAATCTTATACAACAGTGCTCTGCTTCGTGTTGGGCTACCAATAGGCATGTCAGGCTTTATTGTGTGATAGCATCATCCTGGAAGTACTTTATCTTGTAATATTTACCTCATACATTAGGTAAATTTCACTCGACTCACCTTGGCATCTGAAAGTGACCTGTTCACCCTGCAGGACTTCTTGGCTCTGAGGCTGCGAGTCAAAAGTAGGTGGAGATTCTAGGACGTCCATTCTGGTCTCTTTGGTTTGCTGGTGAGTGTCTCTGGTGGATCCTAACTGTGATGGTTCAGGCATCTGTCCTGGAGCTCTGAACACCCCCAAAACTCTCTTTGTGCCCTGTGTCTCGTTCTTCACACTGTTTTGACTTCTTAAATTGACAAAGTTTGAAGTCTTTTGGCCAGCTGGCGATCTTCCATCTGTGGGCTTGCTGATAGGTGGTGAGTGAAGTGACGGTGTTATTTTCGTTGTGTCTGTTCTGGTCATGGATGGAACAATGGGAACAGTAGTAGTGGACAACGGTGTGCGTGTTTCTGTGATTATGGTTTGGATGGATGTGCTAGAAGTTTTCTGTTCATTGGCAAGAGCGTTGGAAGTGTTTTTGACCGTGAATGGCTTAGAGAGATTGTGAGATGGTTTGGCCGTGCTATAGAAATAAAATGCTAAATATTAACTTGAACAGTCACTGCAGACCATTTTATAAAGACAGCTATTTAAATCATTCAGAATCAGCTATTAATAGACTAATTCAATTAGTTACAGTATATGACATTTTATTCATTCAAAAGTTTTATTCATTGCCTAGATCTTAAAATTAAAACGTCCATGCATTATCTATAAAAACAACTGTGGGAAATAGTCTTTACTTACATGGCTGTCTCAGTGTCTCCATCTGCAACAGAGCAACAGAATAAATCAAATTTACTGCTATAATTATTGCCTTGATGTTGTGAGACACACACACACACACACACACACACACACACACACAACATTTACCAGTTGACACATAGCTTTATGTGAGTAAAATTGAGTGCGTTTGCATGGGATGCGTTTCCAAAAACCATCATAAGTCAACTAAGATTGCAAGTTTCGTCATTACAAACATAGTTCAGCGATTCAGTGTTTCCCGAATCTATCGTTCCGATAAATATTTGCAAATAGGGCCACAAACTTGTGTGGTTGGAACTACACCTCTATACATGTAGTTAGAAGCAGAGCTCCTGGTTGTGTTGTATGCTGAGCTATCCCCTCTGTGCACTATTCCTTTCACACACTTCTCCATCCACTTTGAATCTTAATGAAAGCTTAAAATTGTCTTGCTCACATTGTATGTAATTTGCTCTCAAAGTTATTTTGATTACAGTTTAACTTAACAATCTTCAAAAGTAACACTTATGGTCCCTTCTTAGTGCATTCCAAAAATATTTATGCCATTTTGGGGTACGTGAAGAAGGGAGACTTTTATTATGTACATTACAAGGGAAAATCTATTATTTTCAAAGAATGGGAAAACAAAATGTTATGGCACATGCGTTCTGGTACATGTGTTATGGTACATATGTATATAACATTTCTGCAGTGTTTTGAATTTAATGTCAAATTCTTTTTATTTTTAATTTTATTTATTCAAAAAAACATTACACTTTTGTAAAATGACATTTCTGGAAGCAAATGTAATTGTATAGCCAATGTAAGAACTCACTGGTATATTGCAGAACTCAAAACCAGTCAGAATCTAAACCTTGAAATCAGGCGCCACAATGTCACAGAACTGCCTCGAGGGCTTATATCTTTACGATAACAGAGAGCCAATTGATTTGACTATTTTGACCAATAATTTGGCCGCAGATGTTCTGTGGACCCTTTACCAAATTTGGTAAATGGTTTAATCATCTAACAATGTTGCTTTAACAGCCTTTCAACAGGAAACCCAACTAACTGCCTCACGAGACTCTTTTTCTTGACTCCCAGGTCATGTGCTCGTCATGTAGACATCCTATTGGACACAGGCTTTTGTAGAGACAAAGAATCTCTGGAATTAATGCATATGAATTAAAGACAATCACTTGAAGTGTTACAACTAAGGCAGATGTAGCTTTGAATAATATGCCATGAGTTTTCCTCATATACTATTGCAACCATTTTAACCAACCAATTTAATCAACGTGTTGTTGTTTTTTTTATCCTCATAGCAGATGAAACCCTCTGTTTGTGTCTGAAATGTATGATGTCTTGTACTAAACGAAAGCTAGTGACACTTGCAATACATTGGTGTAAATGAAAAACTAGTAGTACAAACAGTATTCGTCTTGTAACATTTCACGTAAGATAACTTACAAGAGATTTCACCACTGAAATGAACAAGCAGTCTGTTAATGATTGATCCTGAGTATGTTGGTACGGGGGATGGACCAAACCAGATCACTTAAAAACTTACTGCAAACAGTAAAACTTTGCTTTTTGCATTAGCTTGCTCATGCTAGCTGTTGCTCTCTGCCCCCTTTCACCTTGCTCGGACACTGCACCGCCACGCAATTGGGTCACCACGAACTTTCTATGTAACCTCTTAAAGTTTCGGGACCGCCGAAAGTGAGAAGAACTTCCGCAAACCAACTCTCAGCAGAGTCCCCCAACCCGGTAACCCAGGACAACCTCCAACTCACGAGCGAGTGAATCCCAAGGACATCAATGAGTCACCAACCAATCAGGAGCACCATGCTTCCCAGAGGCCAGCCCGGTGAGGGAAACACAAGACTTCAGCAAAAGCGCAAGTAACACTGATCTGGTGCAGATTGATCTTAAGCAGTTAAAGAAAAGCCACATCTCTGCTTTTGTGGTTTCTCAGGTGTGATTCTAAGATCTAGTAAGAAGTACTAGAATTAATTTGGGATGGTTGTCAACTCATTTTGCATCCTCTGAACTGCCTCTATGTGTATGTGTGAATGTGTGTGTGCGTTTGTTTGTTGTTTGCTAATTATGTAGTTAGTTTCATGTATCATAGTGTAGCTCAATAAATCTTTCTTTTAAATTTCTCTTTAAATTCTTTCTTTTCATTTTGTAAGAACTGTATTCATGTTTATGTGCTTCTAAGTCATTGCCTCGAGCTGTAGATTTTGTTACCTTGCTAAAAGCTAACCCAATAGTGTGTTATGTTATTATCGTTGGCCACGGAAATAATATAAACAAGATTGGTAAAATACGATGTCTTCTATTTGCTGGACAAATGGTAGATAAAGTGTGAAGCTTTGAATCTGATTCAGTCTGACTCAATTGAGTCAAATCAAGTGATTCGAATATTCAAGATTCGATTCCTTGAAATTAGCTAATAAATCCCTGATGGATCTGTTAAAAATCATACAATTTTGGTCTTACGAATTCGTACAATTTGCAACTAATAAACTGACAAAACCTAAAATAGCTATGTTTCCTTGTCAGATCAGGCAGGGATACAGAGTTAGGGAAACTGCATTGTATATTTCCCGAACTATGCATTGTACTATGGCAGTTCAGCCATGAGTTATGTCGTTGTTTGGGAAACGCATCCCTGGTCTAGAGTCCATAAATTCTCTGTTACCTTGCACAATGAGTTCAGCGGCTGCAGAGGCTTTCCCAGCGCTGTTGGCCACCAGACAGGTGTACATGCCAGCGTCCTCAGAGAACACATTGCGGATCTCCAGGAAATGCATTCCTGACCTCTCAAACACATTATAGTGATCTGATTGCTGGATTGTTTCTTCTCCCTGAAAGATGAAAAAATTGATAAACGGATATGCTTACGGGATCTGTCCATGACTCAGATGCTGGCTAATAGCATCTTACCTTGTACCACTGCACCAGTGGCTGGGGTCGTCCTGTGATCTTGGCCGAAAATTTTCCGGTTTGTCCCACTTTGAGATACAGGCGAGTAGGTTTAGCCACAAACTTTGGGGGGCTTTCACTCCAGATACTGGCTCTGTTTTCTACTGCAGGAGCTCCTATAGATCTGCTGGTGACAAAAGAGGAAGATGTAACACCAATGAACCATACAACACTCCATATAATCAGAACAGCAGCAAAGAAAAACAATCAATAGCAGGTTAAAGACTTCGTTCACCCAAAAATGGAAATTCTGTTATTTATTACTCGTCGTTCCAAACCCCTGAGACCTTCGTTCATCTTCAGAAACCTCACTCACTCACTTTCCTTCAGCTTAGTCCCTGATTTATCAGGGGTCACCACAGCAGAATGAACCCAAATTAATACATTTTTATGGGTGCATCACATTTTCTCCCTCTAAAAATGATCAACCAAAATTGCCATTTTCTGTTGTCCGCCAAAATATCAGCTGAAAATATCAGCCAAAAAAAAAGGATGTGATGTGCCACATTGTTCAGCAGTGTTCAATGCACTAGTTTCACTCTCCCTCCAGCAGTATTCAATAGGGATGGGGAGTTGAATCCAAAAGAAAAGAATCAGAATCGACTCCAGGACAATAATCGACTCCCAGTATCGAGTGTGGGTTTTTTTCAAACCCTCCTGAATGAAGCAACATTCATTCATTCATTCATTTTCATTTCGGCTTAGTCCCTTTATTAATCTGGGGTCGCCACAGCAGAATGAACCGCCAACTTATCCAGCATATGTTTTACGCAGCGGATGCCCTTCCAGCTACAACCCATCTCTGGGAAACATCCATACACACCCATTCACACTCATACACTACGGACAATTTAGCTTACCCAATTCACCTATACTGCATGTCTTTGGACTTGTGGGGGAAACCGGAGCACCCGGAGGAAACCCACGCCAACACAGGGAGAACATGCAAACTCCACACAGAAACGCCAACTGACCCAGCCAAGGCTCGAACCAGCGATCAGCGACCCTCTTGCTGTGAGGCGAACGTGCTACCCACTGCGCCACTGTGAGGCCATGAAGCAACATGCAACAGATATACTGCTCATTCTCAAGCATGATGAACACCGAAGGCGCCGATTTGAATGCGTGCTCACACACTTTTGCGTCATACTTCTGCTTTTTGATTTCGTGACCATGAGTGCTCTGTAGGGTATTATAAATTAATAAGTGCTGCAAGATGAAGTTTGCTTTCACTTTCAAATCGCTACGAAGCACACCGATTGATTTTGATTTTAAAGAATATCTGCCGATGGAGTCGAGCAGTCAATTCCACAGAGTCCAAAATCAGGAGTTGAGAGTCGACTCCAAAAACCCGAGAACCAAACACCCCTAGTAGGCACTGCGCAACTTTCAGACCATTTGCAAAAAGCACTGCATGGCACTATGAAATCTATTCATTTCAATGGCTTGTGCCGTACAAGGACCAGTAGTAGTTTATTTTGGTTTGCTACGTTAACAAAAGCTCTAGAAATAGAAGTCATGCCCTCTAGCTTGTACATGAAAGTCAAGTTCAATATTCAGCTTTGTGTAACTATATGCATATTTATGCATGAACCGCACATATAAGCAAAATCTGATAAATAATAGGACGATAGCACATTTATGTATTGTACTTGTTCCAGCTGCTTGCAATAGCGCTACTGTGCGGTCATGGCAAAGTTGGTTCACCGATCATTCTTGTGTTTGTGTTTAAAACCAGTATAATATAAGTTACTCAATTAAAATTGTAAAGTCTTAACAATTAAAAGTATTAATTAATTAATTAATTACTTTATATTTTTCAAAAATAATACATAATTATTTTAGATTAAATCAGAGACCTCTCTGATCCTCCAAAGACTTGAGAAGATTTAATTGCAGAAAAGGAACCATAACCATTGTCAAAGCATTCCATGGGACTTTAATGGTTCAACTGTAATCATATAAAGCTCCATGAATACTTATGTGCAATAAATAAAAATTACTTTGCTCATCTATGTCTTCCCTTCATCTGCTCCTGGTGAGTGTTTACTACAAGATATATGATGCTTACGTGCTGTTCCGCTGACTCTAATGACAATACATCATATTGTCCAAAGTAAATATGCAGCTTGACAACCTGACAAGGAAGAGAAAACATTGACGTACGACGTCCTATTTCATTCATTCATTCATTCATTCATTCATTCATTCATTCATTCATTCATTCATTTTCATTTCGGCTTAGTCCCTTTATTAATCTGGGGTCGCCACAGCGGAATGAACCGCCAACTTATCCAGCGTATGTTTTACGCAGCGGATGCCCTTCCAGCCGCAACCCATCTCTGGGAAACATCCGCACACACTCATTCACACACATACACTACGGACAATTTAGCTTACCCAATTCACCTGTACCGCATGTCTTTGGAATTGTGGGGGAAACCGGAGCACCCGGAGAAAACCCACGCCAACACGGGGAGAACATGCAAACTCCACACAGAAATGCCAACTGATCCAGCTGAGGCTCGAACCAGCGAACTTCTTGCTGTGAGGCAATCGTGCTACCCACTGCGTCACCGTGAGGCCCGTCCTATTTCATATTTACAGTATTTATTTTATTTGTTGGTGCACAAAAGTGTTCTTGGAGCTTCGTATGATTACATTTGAACACTGACAAATATATTTGACAATATTTTTGACAATATTTCTCAGGACCATTGCTTTCTATGGAGGATGAGAGAGCTCGAAGATTCCATCTAAAATATCTTAATTTGGGTTTTGAAGATGAACGAAGGAATCAGGGGATTGGAACAACAATAGGGTGAATAATTAATTAATAAAATCTGCATTTTTGGGTGAACTAAACTTTAAACATTCTATACCCAACTATAAGCTTAAAAATGGCACGTGGTGTATTTGATATTTACTTAATGCTTTGTACGTTATGCATCTTACCCTGTTCTGTTAGAGGAAGGAAGACTGTATTTTTTCCCTGTGTTTCCTGTATGGGATGGACAAGGTTATTCATAAAACAGAAAGCATATACTCATCTACATCTCCTCCTTCACAGACCTGGCTTGAGCTGTAATTATCTGCCGCTTGTAAAAGACTTGAATAGTTCCACATGCTTGTGTTTTGTGAAGTATGCTGGAGGAAGTTTATTAAGCATTTATAAGTCTATAAATCGGCACAGATGTTACGCTGCATCTTTGTCTCCAAATACATTTACTGCAGGTAAAAAGAGTATATAAAATAGGAAGTACACCATAATGTAAATGTTTAAATACAGGCACTATCAAGTAAACTGTAAGGTTTTAAAGTGCAATATAAACCAGTGTTTATTCTTTGTTGTAATGTTTACAGAGTTTCTGCAGGTTTTCTCGGGGCTATTAAATGAATTTCCAGTATTTATGCACGGAAGGAATAAGAATGGAGATTTTTGAACACGACTGTGAGATTGAAATATACAACATGGATGTTGGGAATTATGGAGGATGAGTTATGAAGAGAAGGGTCCCAAAAATAACAATTTATTAATGGCATAGTATGTAATTTTCTTAGCTACAGGGTGCATATTCACAACAAACAAAGGTGTAGATGGATGACACTACAGTACTGTCAGTGTTCGTCCGCGTCATCGTTTGTTGTTGTCACGTGCCTTTGTCTTCCTCCCGCCACCGTCAATGTTAATCTGTTCCACCTGTGTTCATCCCTTGTGTCTTGTGTCTTTAGCGTAATCATCCCTTCTCTATTTCTAACCTTTCGTCTGTGTCCTTCGTTGTCCGGTATCTTGAATCGTGTGGGTCTCGTCCTGTGTCGTCCTGTCTTCCCGTATCCCATATCTGTTACCCGTAAGTGGTCAATAAACCCGTTTTGTTATCTATCTCCTTCTCTGTCTCGTTCTGTCACCATCCGCCACCAATGGCGTTACAAGTACATGACTGAATGTAGAATCATGGGAGTTGTGGTCTTCGTTACATACTACATGACTTCTGCAGAAATCATGTTGATAGATGTGGGGAATATTCAACGCTTATTGTTATGGTAGTATGAAGAACATTAAAGCTGAAACCTGTGGAAGTGAAACAAGAGCACTGAAGTAATTGCTGATGAGGTTCCAGAAATTGATGTGAGATGAAAACAGCAGAGCTTGTATTATGCCACTTCCGGTTCTTCTGCTTCTGATCACATGGAGAAGAAGCAGCGCTGTTTTCATTCATTCATTCATTTTCTTTTCGGCTTAGTCCCTTTATTAATCTGGGGTCGCCACAGCGGAATGAACGGCCAACTTATCCAGCATATGTTTTATACAGCGGATGCCCTTCCAGCTGCAACCCATCACTGGGAAACATTCATACACACTCATTTACACTCATACACTTCGGACAATTTAGCTTACCCAATTCACCTATAACGTATGTCTTTGGACTTGTGGGGGAAACCGGAGCACCAGGAGGAAACCCACGCAAACACGGGGAGAAGATGTAAACTCCACACAGAAATGCCAACTGACCCAGCCGGGGCTCGAACCAGTGACCTTCTTGCTGTGAGGCGATTGTGCTACCCACTGCGCCACCGTGCTGCACCCAGTGCTGTTTTATCATACTAAATACATTTTAGGCTCCCCAATCTCATTATGGCACCCCTCTAATCATTTTGTCCCATTTTAGTTTTGTAATTTGAAATTACCACATCAAAACACACAACCAAGATTCTCATCTCTGAAGCAGGCATGTTTCAAACAACTGAAGAACAGTGTTCATTAGCAGAATTTGATTTTACCAAGTGCTATATGTACCTCGATCCACATCTTTGTTGAACTTGGAGCAACAATCCAAACTGATCAGATTTTAGGGACAATTTTGCTATGTATATGCTATGAGTATAGTTTAAGCTTACAATCAGGGTAAGGTGCATCTACGTCATCATCATTCATCTATAATTTCCCACTGATATAGGAATAATTTGTGGTTAGGGTTAGGTTTAGGTGCAGGCATTATTTACAGACAAAATATGTTGACCCAAGAACATGTACGGAGCCCTGCTCACAAGGTACACTTTCAGCCATGATTTGGTCATCTAAGACACATTTGGAAAATCCTAATTCCAACAATCCTAGGCTATTATGTGTGATCTTTTATCATTGGTTTGACATGTTCACAATGGCACTTAATAGCCGTTGTGATCTGATTTACCCTCTGATGAAGTTCTGGCAGTGTCAGAAGATTTCAGACACTTTCCTGTAGTGTGATTTCAGCTACGACAAGCTACGTCAAACCAAAAAACAACAGAAGCATCAAATCTAATGACGCGATCAGCACGACAACGTCAAACCACAGCAGGAAATGTCAAAAAAAATAATAATTTCCTGATCTTATTATTGAGACACGCTGTGATCAAAGTTACCTCTACAGATATTTATGTTTACCGTGAGGTATCATGTCAGTACGGGGGATACTTAATGTGTTACGGATGGATGACATCAAACTCTGGGTGAGTTTACTTGTGTGTGTTTGGCATCTTCATTGTCTCTCAGTCTGACATTATTACAACTGAGATCTTACAGTGTGACATGGGGATCATATTTGTGCAGTCTGACATGCTACAATCGTCTAGGATTATTACAAATTGCACAGTCTGAGCCAGGAATAACTCTGCAATGTGTCAGTGATTTCACTGTGATCTTTGTAGATAAATAATAATAAACTTAGGCCAATCAAGATGTGCTTTACCTTCCACAACGATCTCCACAGTAACCTGGCAGCTCCCGGCATCGTTGACAGCTTCACAAGTGTAACGTCCTCCATCGTCATCCTGTACCTCCTGGACCACCAGACTAAATGTTCCACGGACACTTTGTTCCATAGAATAATGATCTCCTACTATCAGTAGCTTGCCATTCCTAAACCAGCATACCTGGGGCTCTGGGAAACCACGTACCTGACAGAGATCACATATATATACACGTGATTCAGAGAGACTTGTACAAAAAAACAAACTGTCAATCACATAAACACAGTAATTCAGCAGTAATTAGTCAACAAGCAAACAAGTGTGTGACAGAATTAGTGTGTATTGCAAGAATTCGGTCATTGACCAGCATTCTTGTGTGCTCCAAAAGGAAGCTGTTTGATGTGTGAAACAAGCCAAGAGTGTGCTCCATAATTAAAAGGTTCAGTGAGACAAATATGAACAGCATTCTGGAAATGCTTAAAACCCAGTGAACAGAATCGGTAACAGCTTTCATTATTAGTTACTCAGTAACTGATTATCACTGAATATACACCAAGAAGAGAGCTCTGAGCTCTTTCCAGTGTGTGTGTGTGTGCGCGCGTGTGTGTAGTAATGCGTTTCTTTCCCAGTAACCTAGCAATTTACAAATACAATTTCAGTAATAATGATATTACTCCTATGGAATGATTCTAAAATGTTTTATTATAAAAACCTAATTTGCATCTTTGGATGGAAACAGGCCTATTGAGTGCATTCATTCAATCCACATGTTACATTTTGAGGGTTATTCTGAATAAATTCCCACCAGAAACTCAAGTGTGGTGTAAGTGGTATACAGTGTATAATCAAAGAGTCAGAAATTCCAGTATCACAGATTATTAAATTGTTTAACTAATTTAAGGTACTATATAAGATATAGCATAAGTGTTGTTATGGTTATGCCTGGTGCCCACACTTCTCTTGCATTTTTGAACCACATTTTTGAATGTACAACATTAATAAAATTTAGAATGTACAACATTATACATACGGTACGGTACAGTGATGTCCACTGGTTACAGATCAGCCTGATAAAAGAAGCACCCAATTCCTCTACTAAACAGACACAAATGCCAGAGTCATTATGGTTGGAGTAGTTTTAATTCTTGTGAAGTGTTCCAGAACTAAAATGTTCTTCTGTTCACTTCATTGATCTCTTTCTGCATGTTTACTCTTCTATCTAGTCTGAAAATGTCTAATAAGGACACCGTATGGATGACCTCCCCAAATTAAGCATCTCTTATACCAGTGTAGGCATGTTTCATTTCCGCAGATTTCAGAAAGATGGTCTAACATTGTACACTGGAGGCAACGTAGAGTAAAACCATGAAACACAATCTTTCTCTTGCTGCCTGCAAACCCGCGGAGCCATACATTCACTTCAAATGAAACAAAAATCAGAGGAAACTGCTAACTACCGCCAGCTGCAATGGATTTCAGATCGAATATACAAATTTATACGGCTCGATGGCTAGTAGACAACAGAGTGATTCCAGATGCCCTTCCAAAATTCCAAGGCTAAAATGACAGCAAAACTTTACCGTACAGCAAGGATCTTTAGGAGCGTGTCAACACTGGCCTCTCTTCTTTTCCATAAAATGTTGCCTCACGGTAATAGGTCCACTTCAGTGCAGATTTGCCCAAAAATAGCAATATCAGGTCTGAATTCTCTATTAAGTCAGAGCAGTGCTGGTATTTCCTCTGTGTCTGCTGCTGTTTTTTCTTGTGTACACACTCTCAGTTTGAAGTCTGTACTCTGAGACTTGCGGTCAAGGCTCTACCTCAAAAATCCAGCAGGACTCACATTGGATGCTGAGGGAAGGAAAAACACAGGGTTGTTTGCAGAAAACCTCTGCTGTTTTCTTGTTTTCTCTCACACAACTCATACTAACAGCACTAGAAGGGCGCAGAGAAGACACTAGTGTTTTCAGCAAGGAAGAGAATCAGCCGCATAAGGACAAGCAAACCAGAATATACAAACACAGGCTTACCACTGTTTGAAGTGTCAAGCATATGCCGGGGTTGAGAACTTACTAAAGAAACTAAAGAAAAAAAAATACTTTGAAAGGGCAATGCATGTAACCACTGCCAATAACCCTAGTTAGACATTGGATTAAATATATGTCTATTCAATGTGTGTGTAGTGAAGTGAATAAGCCTCAGACTAAGGGAAATATAAATTCACAGTTGGGATGTAGCTCAAACAAAACTTTCTGGACGGCATGAAGAATAGGATGCATGACAAAAATTTTACAGTAAGTTTCACAGTAAGTATTGTTTACACGTGATACACAACACATTTGCATTTACTACTTACTTTTCCCTACATGAGGAAAAGAGAGCTGTCAGTCAATATATGAGAAAATACTTTTTTATTTAAAAGTAATGCGTTAATTTAGTTTCTTGAAAAAGTCATCTGATTGCATAACTCATGTTACTTGTAATGTGTTACACCCAACATTGTTGATATGACATGCAAAGGATAAAGTACATCCAGGTGGTTTTCACTGCAGAATTGAGCCTGAGGGTATTATCGGCAGCCTGAAGTGGAGCGAAATATAAGACTAAATGTCTTTATTCTGCAAAAACCACCTGGATATACTTTATCCCACTTTTCACACGGCTACTTCATGTAAAAATTAGACACATGACTTTGTTCTGAGCCATAATAGTTTATAAATTTTTTTATTAAATGTAAAGCTGACAGAAACAAAAACTGCTGAATGGAGCATACACTAACCTGAGCATCATTCAGTCACATTTGTTGAATGTCCAGTACACCGGAAAGCCTTTCCGGTAACTTCCACAATGCAACTTTAAAATACAGTAACATACTGCATAACTTCTACAGTAAAATGCTGTTCATATTACAGTTTAATGCTGTGTAATTTACAACATTCGTTAACAGTGTTGTCTAACCTTGCAGTTTTCACAGAGCATGTGTTGTTCAGCGGTTGTTATCTCAGCATAACATGCCTTAGAATGTTGCGACTGACCAGTCAGAATCAAGCATTCTAGACACCAGTGTAACAAACATGTCACACCTCCTGCACGTTCTGTCAGCCCCGATCACCAGTCACACT
>CAIGQW010004410.1:1751645-1776025 GCA_903798125.1 Danio choprae | reverse complement strand
ACTGTGTGAAAAGATATCCTTGTCTCTACCTTCTGTGATCCGTGACAAAACAGAAATAAAGCCAAACTCTTTTGTAAAAAGTAAAAATGGTAATGGTGTGGTTGAAGTTGTTTAATCATCCTATGCTGTGATCTCAAGAAATTTAACCTGTTCTTTAATTTGTTACAGTATGAGCACAATTGTTATTCCTAAAATATAATTGCAGACAGGGCGTTGTATTATTAGAAAATAATGCACACCTGAGGTGTAACCAACATAGGCTCATTCTGAAAACGTAGCCCTATATACATTTCTGGAGCATCGCAAATTATGTAGCCAGAGGTATGTATGGCTGCATTTCATCTTTAAAACGAACACTACGGGGCGGTATGATATGGACCGATTACCTCCATATGGACGGCTTTTCCGCTGTTACCAGTTTGTCCAGTAGCTCGCCATGTACATCATCGGACTTAAGACACAGAGAGGAGTTGACCATGATGATGGGGTTCGAGTACAGTGAAGAACGGTTCCAGAAAGCGGGTAAGACAAAAACAGAAGCCAAAAAGTAAATTAAACAAGTAAATAACAGCGTGAGAATGTGGTGAAATCTGAAAACGGGGTAAAAATCAGACGAGGGCTTTTATTTTTCTGGATTGCTTTTTAAAACTGTCGGTTGGGTTTAGGGAAGTGGGCGAGCGGGTCAATCAGTGCAGTGGTTGGGTTTAGGGAAGGAGGAGGGTGAGTCAGTCGATCGGTCAGTCAGTCAACAGCAGCTTCTGGTGGATTTACCCGAGAACAGCAGGCGCGAATGGCACTCGCGAGAGAAATTTGAGATCTCAAAAAGCGTACACAGGTGGATTCGCAAAAACAAAAAACTCCAAAAAAACGTACCTCCCGGGACGTATTTGGCGCTCTACAAATGTATATAGCAGTATGTTTTCAGAATGAGCCTGGGTTGGGTGTAACGGCCACTCTGCTTCCCATGGTTTTACACATTACCACCTCTAGTGTGCATTATTTTTTTTTGATAATGCAATAACTCATCATCAATTATTCTTTTAACAGTTGTGTCAAGCAAGAGAGACACTAAATACTAAATACACCCTCAGTGCATGGATGTACAGTCGTTACAGCAATGCCAACAATATACTGTGGTTTATCAGTACAAATACTTTTGGTTGGCACTGTATGTACCCATGCAAAAACAACAACAACAAAAAACATCTGGCTTTTACTAATACATCAATATTGTTTTTTAATGCTACATGATCACTAGCAATCCAAATCTACTCATCTTTTAATGGGTCCTTTTAACTGCTGCCAACAAACATTAGACATGCTCTGAGGCCTCTTTTTTTCATATGTTTTCCTTGCAGACTTTTTGAGTGCAATACAATTTGGTTTTCATTGACGACAATGGCTTGTTTGCCATCTAAACATGATGACAGCTGCTTGACCGAAACAATGTTGATTTCATAAAAAAAAAAATAGCGCAGGCTCGCATCACATGCAGATTTTTGGAGGTTCTTTGAGCTGATCTACAGTCAGTTTTGGGATGTCCCACCTGGCTCTCATTATGGGGCCTCAGACAAATATTCACTAATGACTTGCTGTTATTGAAAGCCATCCAAAACTTTGCAAAGCACATGCTTACATAGCTTATAACCACATTCTATAAAAGAGTCATGTTATGCCCAATTTACTGTATTCTGAACTATGCGTGCAGTAATGTATACATGCCTCACACTGTGATAAACCATCCACTCACACACCTTTTTTTTTTACACTAAACTTGCATCTACTGAACCTCATAAGGCAGCAGAAGATTTGTTTTAAGTAAATTGGCTCAAATTATATTATGCTACTTGATGAACGTTTGAAATGTCCAGTAAGATGTGCTAAATTTGGTTTTATCTACAACAGATTATTGTGATTCTGGCAATGTTTCATTGTAATGGTTGCTGTGTCCATCGCAACGGTTCTGAAATTAATGTGCCACGGATAGTGCTAGACAATAACCTACATTACCTCCTACTGTAACCAATATTGTTTATAATAAAAGCAAATGAGCGATAAACACATTTGCTGGAGCAGGTCTTTAAGCTCTATTGTGAATTGTGTTTTATGGTTTTTATGTTTACACTAACAATGTTTTGAAGCCATTATAGTATTCATTCATTTTCCTTCGGCTTGGTTTCTTATTTATTTATCAGGGGTCGCCACAGCAGAATGAACCGCCAACTATTCCAGCATATGTTTTATGCAGCGGATGCCTTTCCAGCTGCAACCCATTACTCATACACTATGGCCAATTTAGTTGATTCAATTCACCTATAGCGCATGTCTTTGGACTGTGGGGGAAACCGGAGCACCCTGAGGAAACCCACGCCAACACGGGGAGAACATGCATCTCCACACAGAAATGCCAACTGACCCAGCCGGGACTCGAACCAGCAACCTTCTTGCTGCATGCCCGTAGCCAGGGGGCGGTTCGGCCAAACGCCTCCCATGGCCAAAAGGTCCAGAATTTGTCCTTTTAATTATTTGATGTAATTTAAAAATATATATATTTTATAATAACTATGGCCAGTAATTCGAATCCCATGTAGCCTCAAAGCCACAATAATGTGACACGAGACAGGTGACATAAGCGGTAATGTTTGAATCTTTGATGAGACATCCTCATCCATACTGAGTAACGCTATGGGTCGAAACCGAGAGATGGAAGAGAAAGCAGGCAGCAGCGTCTTTGTCGCAAAATATTGAACACATGTTTAAAAAGACTGCCAAACAGGGTTGGCTAACGTTACTTGCTTCCTAACAGATGAGAAGCTGTCGCTACCATGAGGTTCTAGACTAACTGGCCGAATTAGCCAGGACGTCCTTTATATTGGGCATTGATTTGTCCCGTGACCTCCCATTCCCTTATTTTGCCATTACATTTTTTGAAAATAACTGTCCAATAAAGTCCTGAGCAGTCAGCTGTCACTTCACAGCAAAAGGCTGTTTACACTGGTCACTTCAGTTTTATTCTGATTGGATAAACCCGATCGCTCAGACTTCAGAAGGTGGTCTGGGACACATTCCAGACAAAACTGGACGGGTCTAATTATTTGTTTTCAAACAAAATTAATTTATCAATCTGACCTGCGGCTGTTTAGAGAAACACCTGTAGGTGCGCTTCTACAGCCAAACACACGTCAAGTGCAAGATAAAGCACTCTAAAAGTTAAAATAATTGTTATCAATATTGTGCATTTTGATGATCACAACATATTGCATTATTGAATTTCGCCATGTGTCTACCATTATTTTTGCTACTGCAAAAAGCATGCACATGATTCCAGAAGGCAAGCTAATCCAGCACAAAATATTTCATAAAATGTCACCAAAATGGGCAACGTGGTGGCGCAGTGGGTAGCACAATCGCCTCACAGCAAGAAGGTCGCTGGTTTGAGCCTTGGCTGGGCCAGTTGGCATTTCTGTGTGGAGTTTGCATGTTCTCCCCGTGTTCGGGTGGGTTTCTCCGGTGCTCCGGTTTCCCCCACAAGTCCAAAGGCATGCGCTATAGGTGAATTGGGTTGTAACGCTTTGCTGGTAGACGATGACCTTACGAGACGGAACACGGGATGTAACAAAACACGGATTTATTAAATGAACACTTACGGAGAACAAACACTGGATACGGGCAGACAGGACAAGGATGACACAACCACACGAATCAAAAGAATCAAAATACCGGACAACGAAGGACACAGCCGAAAGGGTATAAATGGATAAAGGGATGATTAAACTAATGAGACACAAGGGATGAACACAGGTGAAACAGATGGACACTGATGGTGGCGGGAAAGACAATACAGAGAAATCACGTGACGAAAACAAAGGATAACACGGACGAACACTGACATGGGTAAGCTAAATTGTCCGTAGTGTATGGGTGTGAATGAATGTGTATGGATGTTTCCCAGTGATGGGTTGCGGCTGGAAGGGCATCCGCTGCGTAAAACATATGCTGGATAAGTTGGCGGTTCATTTTGCTGTGGCGACCCCAGATTAATAAAGGGACTAAGCCAAAATGAAAATTAATTAATTAATTAATTATTTAATTATTTAATTAATTAATTAATGTCACCAAAAGGCTTTATTTAAACTTCTTAATCAAATACAAAAATGTGGGGGGAAAATGCAAAAAAAAAGGTCCACTTTTACAAAAAAATAACCCCCTCCCCCCCTTTCACTAGGCTGGCTACGGGCCTGTGCTGTGAGGCGACAGTGCTAACCACTGAGCTACCATGCCGCCCTTTACAGTAATTAATTCAAATGAAATGTTCTGCCTAATATTGCACGCACTAAAACAACTGTTGAATTTCAAACATTTATTATTTTACAAAATACTGAGTACATTTTGAGCAGGGTTGCTTCGCTAAGTACGTTATATTTTCTCCCAGGCTCTGTGTATCTTGGCGTGTTTGAGCATTTATTTCCAATTTCTAAGCTCAATGTACGAAATTATTAAGCGAAATCGAAAATGAGAGTAGTATGTTGGTGGTGTCGCCAAGTACTGTGAATACAGGAGATGCTTTCAGTTTAGAAATTAAAGGTTTGTTCTTCACTTCTGTCAATTGGCGGAGTTTTGTTTCCTTTCCACTGTCATCTCCGACTTGCTTGGTTGGGGCTGGTGGAGCTACTCTCCAGTGTCTGCCAGTCTCAGTGACATTTGCATTACAATGATCTGAATTATTCTGAACTGAACTTTAACAGTGCTCTTAACTCTAAACTGACCCTAAATCAGTTCCAATTTAACAAGAACTACACGTCACGCTCTACCACTACTCTCCTGCCTGCCTGACTTGATGGACTGCATATTGTTATGGCTTTTTATTCTCTATTCTTCTCCTACGTTAAGCTGCTTTGACACGATCTGCACTGTAAAAACACTACACAAATTATTAACACGTTCCATGTCGCTAGGTAAAATTGCATATTTCTCTGGATGTTAAAATTCTTCTAAACATTTGGGATAATGTAAGTACATAATCAGCTAAATATTTAACACCGTTCTAGTGGTTTATGGATATTTTAATGAAACAAATCTTACATATTGTGCCATTGGGTTGAATTAATTGTCAGACAAGGCAAACAGAAGTGAGACAAATTTCTGCACTGTGCTCTCTATGCTTTCAGGCGTTGTAATTAACTGTCGTAGCTTTAACGGGCAGCGCACGGTTGGCGCACGGTTGCTCTGAACGTCCCTCAGGTCATGAACGTTTACATAGTAAACTGATACGCACCACTCACATTCCACTGGTTAGTGGGCCGAAACATTAGGCTGTTGTTTGACGGTGAATTCAACCTTATGTTTCTCCCTGCGTTTCTTTCCTGTTATCACTTTTTCCTGGCTTCACCTTCACTGTTAAAACCTGGCGGGGTCATGTACCTGAAATACTGCGGCACAATCAGTTCAGAGACTCCCAGAGCACTCAAACACACTGATATCATTAACACATGCTGCTCTCCACTGCACAGGACCTGTTCTGTTCCAGTGTCTTCATGTTTTATCAGCATCTGTGAAACCTTTTTTGTGATACAAAATCCAGGAAATAATTAGGTCGATTAAACAAACTTTAATTTCTAAAAAAACCTAAAAAAAAAATAAAAATACAAACTTTATGAAATGTGTGTGCTGAATCACTATTATGTAAAATCAGCACTATAATACTGCAGATGTTAGGGCTAATTTATGAAAATTGCATTACTTTTTCTTTCATGCATAAACAACCACCTTTAGTTAATTAAAAAAGCACATTCCTGGTCATTTTCTGTACAGCACAAATTCCTAAACGTTACACATACTTCAGCAAGCAGACACAGTGGGCCCCATTTATCAATCCAGTGTAGAAAGGAGCGCAGATCCGAGCGCAAAAATAAACTTACGACAAGATTCATGGGTGATTTTTTTGAAACATTCATATGCAGACAATCCTATGGACGAGCGTATGGCGATAAATCTGGCGACTGAAAACGGTCGTTACTATCATGCCTTTAAATATTGATGTTTTAGAAGCCTCATTCCTAGAGTTTTCAACGTGGATTAACGTAACCTGGTGTTCTGCCGATTTGTCCTACTTTGCCAGATTGTCCTGCCTCCAATTCAAATAGTTGATGCAATATCCTACCCATCAGATTTTGCTACCAGTGTAAATTGTAATGTGGAGTAGTGTGATATGAAGCTGTAATATCACCCTAACCTACCTAATCCCTAACCCCAACCCCAGAACCATTCAAATACAGTGTTGGTAGCATAATCTGATGGGTAGGATAAAATATCAGGACACCGGCCAAACAGAGGAAATTCTCCACCCAAGAGAGAGAGAGAGAGGGGAGTGCTAATGTCACCTTTTATATTCATTCATTCATTTTCATTTCGGCTTAGTCCCTTTATTAATCTGGGGTCGCCACAGCGGAATGAACCGCCAACTTATCCAGCATATGTTTTACGCAGCGGATGCCCTTCCAGCTGCAACCCATCTCTGGGAAACATCCACACACACCCATTCACACTCATACACTACGGACAATTTAGCTTACCCAATTCACCTGTACCGCATGTCTTTGGACTTGTGGGGGAAACCAGAGCACCCGGAGGAAACCCACGCCAACACAGGGAGAACATGCAAACTCCACACAGAAACGCCAACTGACCCAGCCGAGGCTTCTTGCTGTGAGGCGAACGTGCTACCCACTGCGCCACTGTGAGGCCCCACCTTTTATATGTCCTTTTATTTGTCACTTTGTCAGGTTGGCCACCTGCTTAGGGGGTTTTCACCTTTATTTGATAGGACAGTCGAGAGAAAGACAAGAATGAATGGGGAGCAGAGAGAGGGAAATTACACCTCTGTCTGATAAAAACCTGACACACACTTCTCAAACATTGCGCCATGTGTGAAACCACAAATGATCGTACAGGTGCGGACACATCAGTGTCAGGGCTCTGCCACTCCGGTCTTGTAAATCCGGTCAGACACTAGTCCTGTCTTGTCCTGTATGTTGTGCTCGGCTTGAGTTTTCTCGGGTCGAGCACTCGTTTTCTGTCATTGTATGAGTCCCGTCCTGGTTGCGCACGGACCGTGCGCGCTTCCGCTTAATGTGTGCGGTCTGGTGTCTGGTCTGGGTGCGCGCTTTGGTCCTGGTGTTTGTGTTCATTCTGTCTGCGGCGTGGTGTTTCATTCCAAGCGTCTCAGTCTAGTTGGTTTCGGTTGGCGCTGGGATGATACATGCACGTTGCATGTGTGAGTGCACGGTGAGTGTTTTCATTTATCGTGTGGTCGTGTCTTCTGTTGGTGTTGTGTTTAGCACGTGGTGCGTGTTTACATGCGCCGCATGCTTTGTCATGTGAACACGCGGTTAATGAGTTCTCTCATTGGCTGTGTGTTCTAGTCTCGTTTTGTGTGAGCACATGGCTTGTGTTGTTTGTTTGTGTCATGTGCTCTCCCGTCTATTGTCTAGTCCCACCCTCCTTGTTAACCCATTATTCGTTTATCCTGTTCACCTGTTTGTGTTAATTATTTATGCTTATATTCTCTTCATGTCTGCTGTCCTGTGCCAGTTCGTCGTCGTATCCTGCCTTGTTCTGTTTGTCCAGCCCTGATTCCTGCCGCATTGCTCAGTCAAGCTTGTTTTGTTTTGTTTTGTTAATGATTTCCCCCTTGGGGTAGTTTAATTAGCTTTTTGTTTTATTTTTGATTATTAATAAACCCTTATTTTCTGCAATTGAGTCCTCGCTCCTTTCCCCACCCCCAACCGTGACCAACTCTCCCAAAAAGTTACGAACTGCAGAAACAAACTCAAAAAGAACTGTTTTTGCTGCATTTTCTTCAGTCCTTTTTTCGATTTCGATTGTCAAATTTGAACAAATATTTGAGGTAAAAAGAGAAACCTAAAATGAGCAGCGTAGTGGGGCATGAGGGCAAGGATTGAGCAACACCAGCATTTGCAAATGAAAAATTGGCCTTTTTTAAAAGCTCCTTTTTCGTGGGTCAAAGATGCTGGAATAGTGTGGACGCCAGATGTAACTGTAATAAAACGTATGTGTTTTACAAAAACGCATTAGTGTAAATGACACCTGATTTAGCTATTCCATGTTCATGCATTGTGTGTACACATGCAATGATCAAAATAAAGTTGACAGAGAAATGTTAAACTGAGAGAGAGACAAAACAGACAGAGAAAAAGAGGAAAAGCGAGCAGTGGAAGTAAAAGTCTACCACATCTGTATCCAATAAGTTCCTGTTGTGTCCAATTTTTCGTAAAGTCAACGTCTGACTGCCTCTCACAAATAGAGAGAGAATGTGCGTTTGTGTGTGTGCGTGTGAGTGTAACATTACTTTACTGTTATTATTGGTCATACAAGTTAATGACAAACCAATAACCCTAGTATTAAACTCTTATTGTGTGTGTAACATAAGGACATGAGTGCCCTTGCAAGCACATCATTTTCGAAAGTTGAAACATGCTGCTAAAAAGCATAAGCTTACATGAATTCCATTCATTCAAGCAAAACTGAGCTGGTGTAGCTGATCCACAGGAACTTCCTTTCCCCATGCTGAGGACCAGCAAACCACTTCTTACACAACACATTTGCTTCTACGTGAATGATTGAAATCTTAAATGAGTCAGTATATATAGAGAACATAAAGAATGATGTACTGTGTGCACATAAGAATATGCTACTTTTCATACAGTATACTGAAAATAATATACATTGTTACACTACTGTAACACAATGCAAGCACTATGCAATAAAATATGCTACAACATGAGCATAAACACACTGACCACACATTTAAATGCATGCTATATATTTGAATATATTATTTTACTGTTTAGTGAAGTATATTATACTGTATAAAGGAATTTGAAAACATAAACTGTCTTTAATATTTAATAACCAAGGAATAAACAGGAGATCACAGGAGGAAATGTAGTGTACATAATAAACAAGGTCAAAAACTGAGAGCAGAACAAGTCATGTAAAATATAAGTCAGCTGCAAGGAATTCTTAACCAAATAAACTAGGGAAGCTAGACTTTATCAGCAAGATAATGGGAACTAAAAGAAGCATACCAGAATGACAAAATAAAAATCAATAACCGTGACAGTAGCTCCGGGAAATCATGTTCTCATAACCTGAATAGTCCAAATGAGGAGGGAGGGGGCTTTGGAGGATGATGTAGAATATAAGGCATAAAGGAATCCAGGTGAAATGATGAGTGGAGAGAGCGGGTGGTGATGATGGAGGGAAGAGCTAGATGGGGACCCAGACTATATCCAGGTGGAGTACTGGCTGCCGAAACCAGGGATGATGGGCAGAGGTGAGCCAATGGAAGAAGAGCTCAGGCTGAAGATGTAGAGAGATAGGGTGCGTCTCAATCAGTTCCCTATAGCTTCCTAGGTTGTGTAGATTCGTACACAAATTTGGCCACTGGTAAGGACAGTGATGAGCTTGGTTCACTACACATTGGGAGTGTATCATGAGAACATTCCAAACTGGAGATAATAAATACAAATATTAAATTTAAGTTATTAAAAGTAAACGGATATACAGATAATAGATCAATATTGTGATTGTTTTAGAGTCCAACAACATTTCTACCATTAAACAATTATAACTGTTTGCTAGATTGTTCTTAACCTGTCTATGTAACTCTCCGTTGATGATGGGAGACATGATGAGACGAACACGGGATACAATAACAAAACGGATTTATTTATACAAACATTTACTGGTAACAACACTGGGTACAGGCAGACGGGACAAGGACGAGACAACCAAAGCAACCAAAATACCGGACAACGAAGGACACAGACGAAAGGGTATAAATGGATAAAGGGATGATTAAACTAATGAGACACAAGGGATGAACACAGGTGAAACAAATGGACACTGATGGTGGCGGGAAAGACAGGACAAAGGAATCACATGACGAAAACAAAGGATGACACGGACGAACACTGACAGTCTAGCTATGTTCATTCTTGCCAAATATAAACAAATAACAGTTTGTTTCTAGAAAAGCATCTCTCGTTCGAGGTACTCACAGTAACCTGAGTTTGATTCCCAGCTCGAGGTCCTTTGCCAATCCTGTTCCCCTTTATCTGCTCCCCACACGTTTCTGTCTCAACTCTACTGTCCTATACATTAAAGATAAAACCCTCCTAAAAAGATATTTGAAAAAACATAACTTTTGCCCTCCAACCACACTACCCTGGAGTTTTAGACCCCCGAAAATGAAGACTTTTGAAAATGCAGCAAGAGGCTGTTTTCGTTTGGAAATGCTAATGCTATGTGTCAGTGTGGACATCTGAAAACAGAGGAGTGGCCAACATTCAATCTCTGATTGGGTCTTTGCATATCCTTCCCTTATTCGTAACCATAACGCTAACAACAAACCAGCCCTGGTGACCTGTAAACAACAACAACATGGACACAGAAATGGAAGCTTTGGTCGCATTGTTGTCCATTTTATGAGTGATTGTGTAGTAAAATATTGGATTTTATAATACAGCAGCTGGGTCCATTTGGAAGGGGCAAACTATTATTAGAGCAGTCGCCAAGTGTAAGCCCTATTTAGAATACTGGATTTGGTTAGACCGGGAAGAACCAGTGCCTGGTGGGATATGTTTGTGAATGAAGTAGTTGTTCTTGAGGACTGGCCAACAGAACAGAATGGTCAGGTGAACTCCTGACTCCTGGTTAACTCCTCTCTGCGTCTCAAGTCCGCCGACGTGTATGGCGAGCTAACTGGACAAACTGGTTACAGTGGGAAAGCCGTCCACATGGAGGTAAGCGGTCAGCTGGTAAGCTTGAAAAGGAACGGCGTCATAACGCCTTGTAGCGTTCGTTTCAAAAATGAAATACAGCCATACGTACCTCTGGCCACATAACTCGCGATCTCCAGAAATGTATTCAGAGGTACGGTTTCAGAATGAGCCTGTGTTGAACGATTTTGCTCTCTTTGACTTTATTTGGATGGAGATGGTGCTTTATTCGCAAATGTTTTATGCAATATTCCAGTGTTGCGCATAAGTCTAATTTGCATCTTTGGATGAAAACATAGCTATAGACACAAAGAGTAAGCTCTTTTGACAGGTCAATTGTCAGTGTTTTGTCGTGTCCATGTGCTTTTGTTGTTGTCATGTGACTCCCTTTGTTCTGGTTCCCGCCGTCTTTAGTGTTCATTAGTTTCACCTGTGTTCATCCCCTGTGTCTTATTAGTTAATCATCATCCCTGTGTACTTATACCCCTCTGTTTGTGTCCTTCGTTGTCCGGTATTGTATTGTTTCTACGTCGATGTACTGTCTGCATGTCTTGTCTCATCTAGTGCCTGTATCTTGTAAGTGTTTGTTAAATAAATCCGTCTTATTGTTAATCCCGTGTTCCTGTTCCTTCATGTCCCGCATCGAGTGTGACATCAGTATGGAGCCAATAAAAACACACCACAACTGTTATAAAGAATTTGATTTGGCTTACTGAGAATGTTCACTAATTACTCCAATCCAAACTTTGAGTAAAAGCGTCCATGTTTGGTAATGTAATTTATATGACTCACAATATATTCGCTATGTATTAAAAGTTTTTTGCGGTCTGCTTTGAGCACTTCAGCGCTTTTGGCAAGATATACAGTATTGTGGAGTGTTAAAGTTGAGAGACACTGTGTTCTAAGAAAGTATCTGCTTCTCATGAGAGCGTCAGAGAAAATGCTACATCGTGAACTCACACTGTGACCTTGTCTCACAGAGTCAGACGTTCGACTGCAGTTTATCCTGTCCAAGACCTGCCACAATGATGATTAAAAACTGATTCTAGCATGTGCTTTTGGCAAGTGCCTCACATAAGTCCATAAACAGCTTGCGGGCAGTCTCTGGCATTGACTGCACACATATGTAGAGGCACGAAGACAAACTTAAAGGGATAGTTTACACAAAAATTAAAATTTACTCACTATAGACACAGTTGCCTTGAACCCAGCCTGGGTGCGATTGTCCCCCCTCCCCACTTCCTAGACACCCTGGGCTCACATTGCATTTTTATCTTTCCCGCTATATAATAAAGTAATTAAAGGAACACCACTTACAAATTCCCAGAGTTAAACAGTATATTTTGTATACCATATATTTCGTTTTCATAAGGGAGCAGCCAGCTCCCATGCTAGTCTCAGCATGTAAAATTCTCTTCTGACCAGAAATTCTGAATTTTTGATCCGAATCATAAACAGATGACCTGGCCTATATCTAAAGACAAGTATATCATAAGCTATGTTTCTTCCACTTATTTTTATGCTTATTTTGAAAGATCTAATAAACAAATGTTCAATGGAGACCCCAAGATGCGCATTTTGTTTAATGGAGATTGCTTTACTTATATTGTTTTGCATTATTTTGAGTCGTTTGGGACACAGTGACACATGGTCAAATCTTTTGCTGAACAGATTGACAGCTTTTGATGCTCATAAATTTTCATAAAAGCCATCGTGCTGCGTGTATTAGGAGGTTTGCTGAAGGTGGCAGCCGAAGTGCAGTGAGAGGTTTGCATCTTTAATAAACTATGACACGCTCATTGAGTTCACACTCATTGAAAAGTAAGAACAAGTAATAAATCCATGTAAAACAGTGCCGTAAAATGGACATCTTCAATTTCACACTCGGTCATGCTTTGCACTCACATTACAAGAATACAGCGGCAAAGTCCAACCGAACAGTGCTCTGAGCCGGCCAATTGGGCATTCAGCACTCACACTTGTCAAACCAACTGGGATATGGGGGTCAAACGTGCCCGTGCATGGTACACCCTTACTCTACTTCAAGTGGTTCCTTTATGTGTTTCTTTCATCTGTTAAACACATATTATGAAGAAAGTTGAAAACCTGTAACCATTGCCTTTCATAGTAGCAAAAACAAATACTGTGGAAGTCAATGGCTACAATTTTCGGTATCACGTTATTTTGATGGTCCCTTTAATGCATTTTGTTGAATTTAAGTTACATTGCATCTACATGCCAACTAATTATCATTAGATTATAAGTAGACTGTTAGGTTGGGGTTAGGGTTAGTGTAAGTTGACATGTACATGCAAAGTTTCTTATATAATCAAATTAATGTTGAAGGAGCAGTACCAACAGATATTAAGCAGACAGTCTACTAATACTCAAATGAGAAGTAATTGGCATGTAGTAGCAATGCAACTTCATTCATTCATTTTTTTTTCGGCTTAGTCCCTTTATTAATCTGGGGTCGCCACAACGGAATAAACCACCAATTTATCCAGCACACGTTTTACGCAGCGGATGCCCTTCCAGCTGCAATCCATCACTGGGAAACATCCATACACACTCATTCACACACATACACATGGACAATTTAGCTTACCCAATTCACCTATACCGCATGTCTTTGGACTTGTGGGAAAACCGGAGCACCTGGAGGAAAACCCACACCAACACGGGGAGAACATGCAAACTCCACACAGAAACGCCAACTGACCCAGCCGAGGCTCGAACCAGCGACCTTCTTGCTGTGAGGCTATTGTGCTACCCTCTGCGCCACCGCGTCACCCACTTTTAGTCAACAAAATAATATTTAAAATTCTAATACTTTTCAAAACGTCTTCTTGTGTGTTCAACATACTCGTAAACAAGTAAAGGGTTAGTAAATGATGACAGAAATGTTTGGGGTGTTATCCCTTTAAACACTATAAAAATGTATATAAAGTTGTGCTTCTCATGGGACCTCAGCAAAGTCCAGGTCACCGGGAACCTAATGAGGAAAGACAACCCACAATAAAACTGTCAAACAGAAGCATGGGGCTGAAATGAAGCAACTGTGCTGTCAGTAGGTCATGTAATAGACAGGCCTCATATATTTTTTGCAAGATTTAAGTGTGGTTATTTCACCTATACTGCATAGAAGCTACTTCTGAATAAAAACTATTTCAGTCATTAGGCTGGTGTCAGTGTTCGTCCGTGTCGTCATTTGTTTTCATCATGTGCTTTCTTTGTTCTCTTCCCGCCACCGTCAATGTCAATCTGTTCCACCTGTGTTCATCCCTTGTGTGTGATTAGTCTAATCATCCCCCATCTATTTATACCCTTTCGTCTGTGTCCATTGTGTTCCGGTATTTTGATTCGTCTGCTTCGTCTGATTCGTATGGTTCTGTTCCTGTGTCGTCCTGTCTTCCCGCATCCAATATCTGTTCCCCGTAAGTGTTCAATAAATCCGTTTTTGTATATATATATCCTTCGTCATGTCATTATCTGCCAACCAGGCGTTACAGCTGGAAGTTATTGGGGGGAGTCTGTTATGAAGAATTTGATTTGGCTTACTGACAATGTTCTTAGAACATTGTTGTAATGTGAATGTAATGATGTTTTAAATAATAAGTTATAAAGACATTTTGTTTGTGGAAGGTTTGTAAAATGCCCCATTTTTTATACATCATAATAATGTTATTGTTCGGCTATAAAATCATAGTTTTGTTAAGGTTGCAGTCTTGTTATAGTAAAGTACACATAAAATCAAAATTAACCATATTGATTTTGTTAGCTCACATTCCTAGTCTTGTGAACAACTCATCTGTGCGGGGCGACACGGTGGTTCGGTGGTTAGCACTGTTGCCTCACAGCAAGTAGATCCCTGGTTTGAGTCCCGGCTGGGTCAGTTGGCATTTCTGTGTGGAGTTTGCATGTTCTCCCTGTGTTGCCGTGGGTTTCCTCCGGGTGCTCCGGTTTCCCCCACAGTCCAAAGACATGCAATATAGGTGAATTGAATGAACTAAATTGTCCGTAGTGTATGTGTGTGAATGAGTGTGTATGGATGTTTACC
Source organism: Danio choprae (assembly GCA_903798125.1). NCBI lineage: Eukaryota > Metazoa > Chordata > Actinopteri > Cypriniformes > Danionidae > Danio > Danio choprae. The sequence goes on along the minus strand of CAIGQW010004410.1, from coordinate 1,761,163 downwards.
AATACTGGGTTGACGCTGGAAGGGTATCCGATGTGTAGAACATATGCTGGATAAGCTGGCGGTTCATTCCGCTGTGGTGACCCTTGATGAATAAAGGGACTAATCCAAAGGAAAAAAAATGAATGAATGAATTCATCTGTGCATGTCATTTAAGAAAAAAAAAAGATTGCCTTTTGAAAATGCACTTGTTTGTTTTCAGTTAAATTGTCAGATTACGACTGTATGAGGTATTGGGCGTGGCTAACATAATTAACCTGCAACTCCCCTCCAACTGTCAGTTTTGACAACAAACAGAAATGGTGAGGAGGAGGTGACTGTTAGGTGGTAATAACTCTCCCTAAACCCTTTTCCTGATCTTTCTGAATGAAATTTACTACATCCAATCAGCTCGCAGTAGAAAAATCAAGCCACGCCCACTCATTTCAAGTCACGCCCACTTCACATGTGAAGAGATGATCCAAAGGTATCCTGGACCAGGCCGTACCCCGAGCTGATACGATGGTGGTCATGGAGGAATGGAGTGCATGAGACTGATTCCTGAAAGGCTACAGTGACGAACAAGTCTACGCTTGATCCTGTGGACCAGCCTGACCTCCGCTGGTGCCCTACCCACACCTGCAACTTCCATGATGGACGTCTAGCTTCTCCAGCCCTGGCGCCTAGACTGCAGCACCACACAGGAAGTTTGACCAGAAGAAAAATGATCGTGCCTAACATAGCCTGGTTTCTCTCAAGGTTTTTTTTCCTTCACTTCGTCAATTGGTGAAGTTTTTTCCTCGCCACTGTTGCCACTGGCCTGCTCGGATCAGGACTTGTGGAGCTGCGCTTCGGTGGATTTGCTCTTCAGTGTTTGAACTTTCAAGCGGTGAAACTTAAACCACACTGAACTGAACTGAACTAACCTGAACTAAACTCTGAAATTTGGACATTACTAGAACATGTTAAGCTGCTTTGACACAATCTACATTGTAAAAAGCGCTATATAAATAAACTTGAATTGAATTGAATTTAATATTCTGTTCACTAGGAACTGAGTCACAGTATGGAAAAAAATGGTTGCAGTTTCCGGTTCATTCGGACTTTAATTTTCAAGGAATTATTTTTAATATTGAACAATGTTCCAAAAACATTATTTTATTAATTTAACATTTACGCAACTTTTAAGGAACCCTCCTATTCAAGATGTTGTATGTCGTAGTTGAGATGCCAAAGATTTTTGAGACCAAGAAACTGAATCAATGCAAACACAACTGCAAATATCCCTTATTACTGATTTAGCAAAACAACAACAAAAAAAGGTATTTTGTGTTTTAACAGCATTACGCACTGGTTTAACGTTTATTACAAACACTGTAAGATTATAATAAATGTAAAGGCCCTGCAGTGTCTTTCAATGAAAGATATTGTGAAAAGGAGAAGGACTGGCCACCCCTGTAACCAAAATTCTGAAGATTCAGAAAGGTCATGAAAGCATTGTAAAATTATAGTCCACATGAATTAAACGACTCTGTCAAAAGCTAAGGAATATGTACAACCACTTTATATTAATGAAATTATAATTATTCAATTTACGATGGAAGTAAAAGGTTACAGGTTTCTATATTTTTTAATAATACTAATGATCTCATAAAGGTTGGAAACCACTTCAGGATGAGTAAAAAGTGAGTTTTTCTTCCCACAGGCTGTTAGAGCCCTCAACTCCAGTCAACTTACCCCCCTCTGAAACCTCCCCATGCATTTCTGAGTATGTCCCATGCAGGTAAGTGGGCTTAACAAACCACCTGTGGAAGGACACCCCCTCGTCTCTCTGACTCTTGCACCAGGTTGCACATTTCCACTATAGACACTTTCCTAATCACTCCATGTCTCTTGGAAACACCGTGCATTTTTAAATTGTGCTTCATTCAGGTGAGTGGGCTTGACAAACCACCTGTAGAAACACTCTTCTTTCTTATGCACCTGACACTTTATCTAAACTCCACCTTACAAGGACTCAATGTTTACTATAAATGTACCACAATCATGTTGCACTGCTTGCTTCAACCCTAAATACCTCTTGCACAATATTAGACCTTAAATACCTTTTTTTTTGCACAATATCCTGCACAACATTGTTCAGTCTCATGTAAAAGTACTTGTATAGCCTGTCTTATGTGTATAGTTTAAGTGTTTTATTCTATTTTATAATATATGTTAGTTATGCATAGGTTTTTTATGATAGCTCGTATGTCCTGTGTTGAGTTTGTATTTATGATTAATCCATGTAGCACCGTTGTCCTGCAAGACACGACATTTCGTTCCTCTGTATGTCCACACATGTAGCGGAATGACAATGAAGCACGACTTGACTTGACTTGACTTTTTTTTTTTTGGCTGAACTATCCTTTTAACTAAACGTATTTAAAAAAATACCTCAACCCCCTTTCCTAAAAAAAGCTGCAGTGAAACCTCACATCTCAATGTAACGTCTGATGCTTGACTTCACCTCTCAGTAGCCTGAAAGAAAACAAGAGTACAACAGGAAACTAGCAGTCACAAGACAAAGGTATTTTAATCCCTGTTTGTTCTCTTTTCGCTGTCTGAAAGAATGACTAGAGCAGACAGTGAAAACTCAAAGTCAAACATTGTAAAAGGAATTTAATAAAGGGTAAAAAAAATAATAATAATATTACCCCAATTTAAAAAGGACATTTATGGAAGTTAAGGTGCAAAAATGATTTCAGGAACAGAAACAGTATAACAATATTATATTTATTATTGCTCTTTTGGTCGCAGAATTGTGAGAAAAATGAAAGCTTTTAAGATGCTACTAAAGGGCGGCACGTTGGCTCAGTGGTTAGCACTGTCGCCTCACAGCAAGAAGGTCGCTGGTTCGAGTCCCGGCAGGGCCAGTTGGCATTTCATTATGAATGAATGAATGAAGATGCTGCTATTTGGAGAACTTTGGAGAAAACGTGGATAGCCTGGTGACGCAATTACATTAATAGAATTATGTGCTATATTATTGCCTTGTTCAGATGAAGGCAAATAATTTGATTACTGATGTCCATGTAAACGTAGTCAGTAACAACTATTAGGGCCTACAACAATAATACACACTTTAAAAAATGCAGGGTTCCACACAATTACCTTCATGTTGTCCCAACACAAATCGACTAAGACCCAATCCCAATTCTACCCCTTAGCCCTTCCCCTTACCCCTACCCCTTGTTTTGTGCGTTCACGTCAAGGGGTAGGGGTTCTCTTTAGCTTGAAGGTGTAGGGCAAAGGGGAAGGGCTAGAGTTTTAGGAAACAGAGATTTTTCAGGACCACACTCGAAACCAAGGGGTACAAAAATTTCCCAGAATACACCATCTACAAGGGCAGCATGGCTGCACACGGAAGTCAGGAGATGCACAAATTAGTATTGTTTTTGTCATAATTATGAATTTTTACAACAAACAAGCATATGTTTTGCTATCTATAATCCCTAATAATCACTCCTGTATAGCAGTCCCACAACAAACTTTCACATGTGACACTCGATGACACTCGAATACCCTCTCAGAAAAGACTGGGAATGACCTTTTTACAGTGTCTGGTTTAATGCTAATGTTGTTTTCATGTGTTTACATAGATGCACAGTACAGTTACGAGATGCCAATACAGAATCTCGCCAGAAGTAGTAGGTCATCCGGATACTTCTCGCCTACTGTTTTTTAAATACTATAAATTTGTACATACTACCTGGCTCGCATACTTTTTTCCACATACTATATAATATGGGATTTCGGATTCACCCATAGTGTTCTCAGCCTGTGAATGTCAGCTAATAGCTAAAACAGCCACTGTCTGTGTTCAGAATATGTGAACTCAGCCAAAGTGCTAACATATGAAGATAGAGGAGACCCTGTCAGACTTTCCACTGACGGCTGTAACAAATTCGCTCCAATCCAGCAGCTGTACCTGTGCTCAGGGCTTTCCTGTCTCTGCTAGAACACTTCATGCTTGTGCCATATGGAAGTGCTGCGGGTAGAACAAATTTTTTTTTTTTTTAACTTAGGTCTGTGTGACCTGAAGTGTAAGGTCTGGTATTTTGCATGTCAATAAATTTATCTAAATTACAAGTGCGAGAGGTCTTTGTCCATGTGTCTAGGCCTCATGTTGCCTCCACTCAAATATTCATAAGCTTTACAATGGCTAAACCTAAACCATTCTAGTAACCCTGTAGGTCACTCTTGAGGGGTTAACCTCTCGCTGAACTACTAAACTTACAGTGTGAAGCATTAGCCCCTTTCTGCTCTGTATGAACACAGAAGGAAAATTGCAAGCGTTATGAGCGTGTACAAGTTTAGAGCGCGCTGACGTGAGACGTCTACTTCGACCAATCAGAACATTCTGACACAGATGACGCATTTACTCCCGTGCTGATCATGAAAATAAAAGCCTTCAAAATGCTTTGTTTAGACACATTTAGCTGCTGCTTGTTAATCAGACAACATTTCTATGTTCCTTCTTAGTGCCAAACATGAAAAAAAAAATGCAAATAATAAACCACTGGGCCTCACAGTGGCGCAGTGGGTAGCACGTTCGCCTCACAGCAAGAAGGTCACTGGTTCGAGCCTCGGCTGGGTCAGTTGGCGTTTCTGTGTGGAGTTTGCATGTTCTCCCTGTGTTGGCGTGGGTTTCCTCCGGGTGCTCCGCTTTCCCCCACAAGTCCAAAGACATGCGGTACAGGTGAATTGGGTAAGCTAAATTGTCCGTAGTGTATGAGTGTGAATGGGTGTGTATGGATGTTTCCCAGAAATGGGTTGCAGCTGGAAGGGCATCCGCTGCATAAAACATATGCTGGATAAGTTGGCGGTTCATTCCGCTGTGGCGACCCCAGATTAATAAAGGGACTAAGCCGAAATGAAAATGAATGAATGAATGAATAAATAAACCACTGTGAGTTTACCTGCAAGTGCTGCGTTCAGCTGTATGACGTTTGGGAAAATAGCTTTTTTTCAGATTTATTTAAAAGTGTCCTATAAAGTAGTGACAATGTTGACAATTTTACCTCTGCCAGGGGGTACGGGTGGATGTACCTAGATTGCTAGGCGACCATCAACTGTTCAGAGGATGACAAGCTGATATTGCTGCAACTCTCATTCAAATAATTTATTTATGGAGAAAATTAAAAAGCACTGGCTGTTTGTCTGAGATAATTAGTCTACCCAAATGTGTATATTCCATACAAAATATAAAGCTGGTTGGTCAGTTCTTGTCATGTGACTTGAGGTGCGCTGGCGGCATTCTGAAGATGTTTTCAACTGCGTGTGCCTGGAAGGCGCGAGTGTGTTGGACCGCTTGGCGTGTCGCTCCCAATATGCACGCACAAGCCACGCACCTCTATTGGAAATAATAAACTTGTGTGTGGAAAAGATGCAATATGTGAACGGCCGCCATCTTTAGCGATCTCCAGCAGTTGATCTTCTTGCACATACATGCTGGATTCACCTGATTGTTGACAAATGGGTTGCGGATCCATTCCTTGGTAGTTTGTTTGTCCTTCACTGGGCCTTTTCCAATTCGCAAAGAAACTGTTTCTTCCTCATTTTGCTAGCTTTGCTAGTTAAATTTTAGAGCTCAAGTGACCGAGAGAATACAGTCTTTTTTCAAAATGAAAGATCGTTCAGACTCAGATAATAAATAAAACGGAAATAATTTATGATTTCTTATGCCAATTCCACGAACCGCTGCTATAAAGAAAATCTGGGTAAACCTAGGCATAGTTGAATATTACAAGATCAGTATATAGAAATGGCCATACCGTGAGCCTCATACTGTTTCCTCAATCTCATGTTAATTATGTGTGCAAATCCCCAGTGAAAAACAGGCCAATCAGAACGCAGTCATTTACATGTAGCTACTTTAGGTCACTTTCTACGCCATCCAGACCTGACGAGCAGCCTCGTCATCAAAAGTTCAGCAGCCACTGATAGGTTGCACATGAAATCATTAATACACATGCCCGAGGCTGCGTTAACTTTATATGTTCGTGGGACTTTTATTTTGAAAACGGTAGACCCAACAAAACTACATCCACACCAGATTGTTTTGCTTAGTTTGTATTTTATATGGCTTACATATTCATTATGGCTTCATGACAATCATGTTTATGACGAATTTATGACAGGTTTTGTTGGTGATGTCAAGTTGCCATGACCAGGACAAAACCAGGTTGTGATGTACTTGTTCATGTCAAGTTGTCATAACAAACCATGTCATCTTTGCATTTAAAATGACATAACTGAGCAAATGACAGTTGTCATAAGCATGTATAAAATATCATTCACATTCATGAGAGTCTTATGAACACCCCTTCATGTAAAGTGTTACCCTGAAACTTCCTGCATGGCCACCTGGGCACGATCATGCATTCACAATGGTATGAACAGACACTGTCCCTGGGTTAACAAGTTTAACTGTAAAAAGCCCCCTCTCTCTAAGATTTAAGATGACACTCACATCTTTAGCACTGCAGTTCAGTCTCTCTGGCTCTCTCAAAACGTTCCTCTCTCTGGCCTTAGGCAGCACACACTGAGCTTTCACAGACACATATATTACTGGAACCTCTGCTATATTTGCCTGCTGTGTCTGTCTGAGGCCGCTAGGAAGTGTCTAAACGCACACTCGTTATAAACGTAATAAAACACAGATGTTTGCATGATAAGAATCTTTCAAGACAAAACTCATCATATAATCTTACATAATACTTTATACGTTTCTTCTATCAGCTGAAGGCAAGGGAGGAAGGCTTGACATTCGAAAAGAAGGATCACATATTTCTGTAAACCCTTAGCAAAACAAGGCCATTCTTTCACAACTGCCTGATGCCTGTGTGTGCGCTGCAGACAGCAAAGGCAGCTCGCTTGGCTATCGGAGCTAGTGTCTAAAATAGATTATTGTTGGGAGACTTGAATGAAATTCATTGGCAGGCGCGGTGTCTGCTTTATTGCACTACTGGGGATCTGGATCAGGATGATTATGAAGAATGTGTCTCACCTTCCCCTCAAGGCGCGCAGTTCCCCCTTGGAAGACACGGGTATTGCGGGGCGGGAGGGTAAAAACGGGGGGCTCTTTGCTGGGGGAACCTCGTCCCAGAGTCAGAGCTGTCTTGGAGACATGAGATCCTGTAACAAACTGAACGTCGGCCATCATTCTGAAAAGACAAGAAGAAGAAGCACTGTATTATGTCAGGTTTGATGTCACCTTTGAGCTATAACAAAACAAATAAAGAAAGTGTGAAATCTGAACTAATAAAAATAAATAAATAAATAACATCGAAAAGAGCCTGCAATTAAATTTGAAGTACATAAAATTACATTTCAAAGGCTGGAAAAGTTATTTGCAATGTGATTTTATTTCAGGCTGGATGACAAATAAAGTAATTATTCCAAAGGGGTCATGATGATTTTATATAGGCCTGTATTTCTATGTAGCATGTCTCAAATATTATGATCCCTCGGCTGAATTTGAATGAGTTTCATATGACATACTGCATGCCTAAGTCTTCATGTTCACACACTGAATTAAGCACCATATATGTCCATGTTTTCAATCATGCCTCTGGAGCGTCGAGTGGTTCATAATGTACTTATAGAGATTAGAATGGTTTTCACAAGTCTTTGTACTTGTAATCATACACAACATTTGGAGAAACCCATTTGAAAATGGTCTTGTTCCATTGATTGGTGATGCTCGTGGGCACAGACCCTTGTTTTTCTGTTAGCCATTGCCTTGCTTTAAAAATACACATGCTAATGTCACTTAGCTCATGCTATGTTATAGAAATTTTTGCAAACCTGCCTTATTTGGCCACAAGTCCTGATGAGCTTGACATACACACAATCATCTGTGTGTAGATGGGCAACCCTTTAAGCTACAAGCCCAGTTGGGGTATCTTTTAAAAGAGTAGCTGTACTGTACATGTGTAAATATTAAGATAATAATTAAAAAAAAATGAAAAAAATAGGAACATAAATTGGTTTATGTATAAATTGGCATCATTTTTAGTGCATACAAAAATATAGTGTAAATATCTAGATCATCAAGTCACAGTTCTTTTTTTTTTTTTTTAAGATTTATTTTTGGCCTTTTTGCCTTTATTAAGTAGATAGGACAGTATTTCAGACAGGAAGCGAAGTTGGAGAGAGCGAGGGGGTAGGGACGGGAAATGTCCTCGAGCTGGGATTCGAACTTGGGACGCCCTGAAGTGCTACTGCACCATATGTCAGCGCGCTAACCCCTAGGCTATTGCGCCGACAAGTCACAGTTCTAATAAAGTTACGTTTATGATACAGATAAGATATGATAAGCAAGTAAGATTGCTGCAATGTTTTTCTCTGCCAATATATGCTTTGAAAAAAAATGGCCACCAGTTGACTCATCTGAGGGTTACAAACATCAACAAAAACTCTATTTTTTGCCAACTGTAAAAGATAAAAACAAAGACAAGTACATTATCAATTGGTGAAGTTTTTTCCTCGCCACTGTTGCCACTGGCCTGCTCGGATCGGGAGTTGTGGAGCTGCGCTTCGGTGGATTTGCTCTTCAGTATTGAACTTTCAGCAGTGAAACTTAAACCACACTGAACTGAACTGAACTAAACTCTGAAATCTGGACTTTACTAGAACATGTTAAGCTGCTTTGACACAATCTACATTGTAAAAAGCGCTATATAAATAAACTTGAATTGAATTATTTTAATGGTGGCATTTTAAAACATGATCTAATTAAAATGCCAAAACATTTAGCCACATATAACAGTATCACACCAATAAAGAGAAGAACGTCATATAAGAAATATTCCTGTTATTGCTGTGACAGTCACTGATGGGCCATCATGCTACCCTGACTATGGCCAAAAACTGTAGAACGCACAAGACATGTCACTCATATAGTTTTGAATAGGGAAAAGTGTAATGGTCAATATGACAAATGAAGCCTCGTCTTCTAGTACAGGAGCCAATCAACGATTGCTATAGACTGACGTCTCTTCGGGGGAGGGTCTCGGATCAGACGTGTTTTTACGACAGATTCTTCAGTTGTTATGAACCCTCCGGGGTCAACAAACGCACTGGAGTCCCAGAGAATACTACATTCATTCATTCATTTTCTTTTCGGCTTAGTCCCTTTATTAATCTGGGGTCGCCACAGTGGAATGAACCGCCAACTTATTCAGCATATGTTTTACGCAGCGGATGCCCTTCCAGTGGCAACCCATCACTGGGAAACACCCATACACTTCCATTCACACACATACACTACAGACAATTTAGCTTACCCAATTCACCTATACCGCTTGTCTTTGGACTTGTGGGGGAAACCGGAGCACCCATAGGAAACCCACGCCAACAGGGTGAGAACATGCAAACTCCACACAGAAATGCCAACTGACCTAGCCAAGGCTCGAACCAACGACCTTCTTGCTATGAGGCAAGAGCGCTACCTACTGTGCCACCGTGCTGCCCTCAAACCAACTAAACTTAAAAAC
>CAIGQW010004410.1:1639805-1658567 GCA_903798125.1 Danio choprae | reverse complement strand
GGTGTCTGCTACGCACTGCTAGGTACTCTATTGAACCTTATCCCTGTAGGCCCTCTCATCATTCAAGTCAAGTCAGGTCGATTCACATTAGGCATGTATATAAATAGACGTTAATAAAAACTTTATTCCACTAATCTAATAACCTACCAACTACCACTAAAGTAAACCTAATTGCTTGTGGGATAAATTTTCACATATTTTAACATATTTTCTAAACATCTGGGAACACAATAAAGCCGACGTAATGGTCGACCCATTCGATCGAACCATTTGAAAGTGTACGATAAAGGATGCCTTATTTAAGGATTGCCTCTTTCTTTGCATATACTCTCAATATTCTCTTTTATTTTGTTCGCAACAATTTACTGGCTGCTGTTACTACCTTCTTCAGTGACCTCTTCTGGGCCTCAGAAGCATTTCCGTACCAACAGATCACACAAAATATCACAATGCTTTCAGTAAATAACCCTATAAAACAACAACAACCTTTTCATAATCATTACTGATCAGGCCTACCACTGTGCTATGATCTGCAAACTTCATTATGGAGCTGGAACCATGCACAGGTATGCATTTGTGGGTGAAAAGCGAAGAGAGGATTGGGCTCAGCACATAGCCCTGTGGTACTCCAGTCTTTAAAGTGAGGATGAAGAATATGGGATAACCGATACTAACAGAGTGTGGCCTGTTGGTGAGAAAGTCAAGGGTCCAGTTACAGGGGGACGGGGTGACGCAAAGATCATTGAGCTGGGAGATCATTTTGGATTGGATCGCAGTATTGTATGAGGCGGAACAGAAATTTATGATTAGCATTCTGATAATCAAATCTGGAGATCTGAAGTTTTGCCCAAGTATTTCAGGGCAGAAGGGATTGGCCAGAAGGGTCTAATGGGGCAAGTATGTTTTCAGGTGGGAGTGGACCAGCCTCTCAAAACACTTTGCAGTTATGGGGGTGAGAATGACATAGTGGAAGTCATTGAGGGCCACCGCAGCAGCATGGCTTGGTACTGGCACAATGGTGGCTGTATTTTTATGCAAGTGGGGACAGTGGCTTAGGCCAAAGACAGGTTGACAATGTTAGCAATCAATCAGCATTAGCATCAGGGAGCATCAATTTACTATAAACGTGTCTGCGTTTGATGAATATATATTATATTTATCAGTGGAATTTAGTAATAACAGAATTTTATCTTCAATATGCTGTTTACATAGATTAAATTGGCTTTGTCTTTTGCACAAGTCTCTTCTCTGCATTTATTTGATCAAAAATACAATAAAGACAGCAATATTGTGGAATAATCACAATTCCTTGTGATTATAAAACTGAATTGACTCAATCCTTCAGAAATCATTATAATTGGATCAAGCTGATTTGCTCTTCTATCATGACGAATTATTATTGATTATAATGATCCTTATAACGATCGATGTTGATATTCTTTTCTGCTTTATGCTTTTGTGGAAACTTTGATACGTTTTAGCTTCCACAAAATATGTAGCAGCCTAACACCTTTTAACACTGGTAATATTAATAATGTTTCCTGAGCAGCAGGTCATCATACTAGGGTGATTTCTGAAGACACCCTTCAATGATGATGCTTTAAATTCATCTTTAAATCAAAATGATTTAAGCAACATTCATTTATAACAATTATCTTATCAATTATATGCAATAACATTTCATTTTTCATTTATTAAATTTTCTATTTTCGAACAAAGTCATGTTGAGCAGCATAGGTTTCTTTTAAAAACCGAGAAAAACTTCAGCCTTTAGTCACATCTTTAGCCAAACACTTTCTAATATACAGATTTTATGTTCTATTATTATTTGTCTTCAATCATTGTTAATCATAGCTGTTATTATTAACAATGTTAAAAAACATTTATCCACTTAAAATATTTCAAGAGTTCACACTTAGCTGATGATTGGTTATAAAGCTTGTTTGGCATGCTGTCCCGGGAGAGAGCCCTGAGCTCATAGATCCTTGAACCCGGGGCTCCCTCCCGTTTGCAAGGCGAGTGGGGAGTTTGAGCTCAGGTAGATCTCGAGAACTCCCCTGCTGTAGTAGCTAATGAACAGATAGTGATTGCTCTTGAGATGACTACTTACTAGGAGCATGTCTATGATGCCGATTTTGATTAGTAAATTAACTTAAGTTGCATGTTTTTGGACGGTGAGAGGAAACCGGTGGAAACCCACGTGAGCACGGGGAGAATCTGTAAACTCTACACAGAAACGTTGGCTGGCTTGGTAAGGACTAGAACCAGTGACGTTCTTGCTGTGAGGCAACAGTGCTAACCATTGGGCCACCGTGCCACCCATCTAGGAAAGGAGGAGTAGTGGTGAAAGGGGGTATTCTTCAAAACGAAGATGTCTGTGATATGGAACTTAGGGTATTTATAGTGGCTTAGGAATCGTCTGATTGGTGAATCATGAATTGGATAATGCGGGACCAGCCGCAGCAATCATAAGCACGTGATTCTCTCGAAATTAGTTTATAAATAATCTTCACTTGTTGAAACTGTGATATTCTGTCATACTGATATCATCTGAAAACTTCCACCTAGACTGTGATGTATGGTTGTAATGTCATCAGTTAAACATAAACAGAGATGCCTACAGTAGCATGTGCTTGTAGTGTAGTATGAGACAGTGACATGCATATGCATGATGTGGTGTGATGACAAAACTAGCAGAATCTTGCAGTGTAGACCGCCTCAGTGACTATAACAAGAGCTTTTGCTGTGTCATTTATAGTGTAGATGCATGTAAGGGTTTCCCAGATGGGTTATTGATACAATGTTTTGTACACGCACAGAGACAAACACATGGCTGTAGGGCAGACAGTGCTGAAAGCTTTAGGTCGCTGACAGAGAATTTGACTGCATTCCTTTGCACTGAGTTTCTGTCTGTAAGATTAGCACACTTGTGCACACACACACACACAAACAACACACGCTTCAAAAGTGTTGAGTGAACCCATCTTATCAGTTGCTTCCTGTTCTCAATATAGAATCTGTGTTGCTGTACACTGACCTCATGACTGGGTTTTTAGTGTGTTTGTATTGCAGACAGATTACACACACACACTATATATACACTCATCGGCCACTTTATTAGGTACACCTTACTAGTACCGGGTTGGACCCCATTTTTGCTATCAGAACTGCCTTAATCCTTCATGGCATAGATTCAACAAGGTACTGGAAATATTCCTCAGAGATTTTGGTCCAATATGACTCGATAGCGTAATGCAGTTGCTGCAGATTTGTCGGCTGCATATCCATGATTCGAATCTCCCGTTCCACCACATCCCAAAGGTGCTCTATTGGATTGAGATCTGGTGACTGTGGAGGCCACTTGAGTACAGTGAACTCATTGTCATGTTCAAGAAACCAGTCTGAGATGATTCGCGCTTTATGACATGGCGAGTTATCCTGCTGGAAGTCGCCATCAGAATATGGGTGCACTGTGGTCATAAAGGGATGGACATGGTCACCAACAATACTCAGGTAGGCTGAGCCTGTATTCTTAATTGGTATTAATGGACCCAAAGTGTGCCAAGAAAATATCCTCCACACCATTACACCACCACCAGCCTGAACCGTTGATACAAGGCAGGATGGATACACAGGAGTGGCACCCGGTGTGGTCTTCTGCTGCTGTAGCCCATCCACCTCAAGGTTGGACGTGTTGTGCGTTCAGAGATTCTCTTCTGCAGACCTCGGTTGTAACGAGTGGTTATTTGAGTTACTGTTGCCTTTCTATCAGCTCGAACCTGTCTGGTCATTCTTCTCTGACCTCTGGCATCAACAAAGCATTTGCGCCCACAGAACTGCCGCTCAATGGATACTTTCTCTTTTTCCGACCATTCTGGAAGGATTCTGGACATTTATCAGAAATGTTCTGCCCTTTCGTATGATATGATTACTATAACCATAAACCCTTTATGTAACCATTTACATAGTACTCTGTATACAAACATTAATAAAAACAATATAAATTGAACACTACTCTTACATTATGTTTAAAATAGTTCTTTACATGCTGTAAAAATCAGTCCACTGAGATGTGTAATGCTGAACCAATGAAGCACACATACAACTACTACAACTGCAACAAATGAATCAAATACAACAATGGCATGACTTGGCTTAAACTTGAAACATAACCTTGAATATGAATATGACCATGATGGGTCTACAGCTGGATACAGATAACAAAGCTATACAAGAGACAATAGGTGTATTCAGCTTGAAGCTTTGGACATTACAAAAAACTGCAAAAAGTATCAAATGCCTTTTTTTTCTCAGTTGGAAACAAGCATCCATTAAAACCCTGTACTGCATTAACATCTTCTACAGTAAAATAACTCCAAGAGGACCATTAACAAAACACATGTGATGCGTCCCAATTTCCCTACTAATACTACTTTTGTGAAGAAAAAGTACATACTTTTGAGTGTAACAAGAGTATGGAAGCTTTGGGACATACTACTTCTTCATTAACAGACAGTTATGTTGCTTAGTAATATGCCCTGTCAATCATCTCAACGCATCATCCACATTCCTTTCATATTTAATTACCTGCCATATTGGAGAAACAGCAATAAGGTAATCTGCCATTCACAAATCTTTCATGCAGAAAAATCTCTTCAGGCGTTTGCTGAATTATGCATTCAGAAGTCATTGTCCAAGCATGTATTATATATATATTATATTATATATAAGTTCACATTGTTGTTGCAGATGAAATATAGTGCGATAAATGTGATTTCAATATTTTCCAGTAGGTTAGATATGAATTAAAAGTCTTTTAAACATCTTTACCGAAGCCTCTCAACTTAGCTTATTTGCACGTCAGCCATGTTTGTAGTTTGCTAACATTATTTACCCGCGTTTGTAGTTTTAATCAAATTCACGTTCAATTCATGATGTATTGTAGGCAAGATTAGAGGTAAGGGTAACGACGGTTCTACACTTCGGACTTCTACTGGAAATAGTAGACCATCCGTTTCATGCACGTCATAACGTCCTATCATTTGAGACATACTAATTCTAATTGGATGGATAGTATGCGAATTGGGACGCAGCAGTGGTTAGAATTAAAGGTGCTGTATGTAAGTTTTTGACTCTTATAAAGCATAAAAATGCCATAATATGTTGTGAACATTCTCGTGAACAATAAGTGAATAAGTGTCAATAAGTGAACATTCTTGTTTATCTGAAAAACAAAGCTGAAGTCAGATATTCTGCTTTGAGAATGTGCGCTACGTGCCAGAACGCTGTCTTTGTTTTGGTCGTTTAACCCGCCCACTGCCACTTTAGCCAATTGTATTTCAGCACCCCAGGTTGCCTTGGTGGAAAACAGCGTATTTCATTTATTCAGTCAGGAAGTGTGCATCCGTGACCAAAATGTGACCTCTGGTGGACAGTAGCAGACTCCGAAATGAGATTCAGAGTTCCACATGAAGTGGTTATTAATTACCAAATAATATAAATATTACAAACGTAAACATTAGGTGAGCAGGTTACATTGTAACCCCGTGTCCTAACAACACGCTACGTGATGAGATTTGCAGTGATATGCAATTTGGCTGTTTGCACCAGACGAAACGCGACAGAAATTTAAATACAGCCAGCTTTAGGCTCGACAGTCAGGCACACTGCTGTTGGTGTTTTCAATCTGGCAACCTGCACTTGCGTGTGTGTTTTGAACCAGGTGTGCAATACCTAGTTCAACCACTGGGTTACATACTGCACCTTTAACCTGGTTATCAGTAAAATAGTGGTAATACCACTGACTAACCATGTTCCTAGGTCTTATTTACATCTGAATAGATCTTCATGATTTTGAAGTTGACTCAACTGACTCAATTGAACAGCGAAATAACCACCTTATCAACCAAACAGCAACACAAAACAAATAAACGATAGCGATTTCATAGCAATCACTCATATGGTTAGCTTTATACAGACAAATAAACACCTCTCACATTTACTTCAGAAACTACAAACATGGCAGAGACCGACCGTTAAGCGGAGAGGCTTCAGAAAACGTGAAGGTCTAGTTTAATCTGCATCTGTATAATCTAATAGACCTTTCCCATTCTCTCCTCTAGCGTTGCGTTAATGCGTTCTGGGCTTCTATTGGTCTGAGGCACTCACAGATGCATTAGGCTAATTTAACTGCCAAAACAGGAAATAATCCAATCCATCATTACAGGCAGTAACCGCTCAAAACTCGTTCTAAGAGCCTTCGGTGTTTCCTGAGGGACTGTAGGAGAGAAGTCTCACGATGCGTCAATCCATTTTTGCTTCCACATTGATCTTGTTCTTTGCTAAACGGCTAAATGCCCCTTCATTGCTGTTCTTTACCCAGCATCCATCACTGTCACATGCTTCTGTGCTGCGCAAAGGCAAATGTGTACCTGCATGCATCCTTATCGCCGCAGAGCATGTAAACCGTATACCTTACAATGTCCTGTCTGTTTATCTGCTTTACGTCATCTGTTCATCTGCATTCTGTCCATTTGGTGCTCATACCCGCTCGCTCGTTCTCTCTCTGTGGCTCAATAATGGAATAAATTGGCCCGTTTTGTCTTGATTATGTCTCTTAGCAACAGAGCTCCATCATTTATGTCTCAATCAGACGCAGGGAGGGCGAGCAGCACTTAAGCAGCACTCCTGAATCCCGTTAACTCTCATTTTCGGCTGTGCAAAAGGTGAACGTTTTGCATTATATTTCAAAATCAAAAGCAGAAAAGGTTAAGGTGTTGTGCATAGGGTGGATTACACGCCAATCAAGCATACATATTGTTAAATCAAGACTGGCTCATTGGAAATACGTCAGCCTACATTGTTTTCAAAACGTAAAATACGTTGCTCCGGGTACGTTTCGGTGCACGTTTCAAATGACACATCCACTAGAGGGCGTTGTATACATTTTTGAGAACCCGAAATACATTACTTAGGGTAGGTTTTGTTGTACGTTTCAGAGACACGTCCTTCGTGTATACGTCCATGATTGGATTGGATTGGAATTTCTTTATTGTCCCCGAGGGGCAATTTGATTCACTGCCATAGCTGACACAGATCAACACACAAACAATCATAGAAATAACAGTAAACAATCAAATGAATATGCATGAGCAAATACAAATTAACGCTTGCTAAGTAACCCAACTGCAGTTGGAACAAATGAATGCAAATAGCTATTAGACCTAGCTCTTCTGAAATAAGTATACCTTCTGCCTGATGGCAGGAGGCAAAAATGGAATAAAGTGGATGGTTCTCATCTGCTAAAATGGACAGAGCCCTCTCAATGTCTCTCATCTCATACACATGCCGTTGAGATTTGTGCCCATAATCTTTTGAGACAGGTGAACAATTTTAGTCTGTTTTAACTTGTCACCCTCAAAATGTCAAATCCGATTCAATTCATTATGCTAACGTCACTATGTTCATTGTGCAATCCATTATGCTAACGACATTATGTTCATTGCGCAATTCATTATGCTAACGTCAGTATGTTCATTGTGCAGTTCATTATGCTAACTTCTCACGTCCATGAGAAGGCGGAGCTTTTCATACAAATCACCTAGACCAGCAAATCACTGACCTAAACCCTAATAGGGTAATAGGGTAACCCTAATAACAACTAATAGGTTGTTTTTAATTAGGAGGTTAAATGGAACACTTCACCTTTTTTTTTTTGAAGTCTCCTAGAGCTAAACCGTTAACATGAACCATTTTTGAATCCATTCAGACGATTTCTTGTTCTTCGCCCCTGTTAGCTTAGCTTAGCATAATGAGTCGAATTGGATTTGACGTTAGCATTTCATTCAAAAAAAATCGTTGGATAATTTTTAGGGGTGTGACGAGATGCCTATTCCACGAGACGAGACGAGACACGAGATTGGGTTCACAGGACGAGACAAGATTTTTACACTATTTTAAAGAAATCCTTAATGACGAAACATATGAATGGAAGAGTCTTAGAATTCAAATATTTTGCTAATGCGAATGGAAAATTGATTTTTATTCCAAAAAAACCCCCAAAAAACACAAAATGCAAAACAATTAAGGTGTTTTTTTTATCAACTGGTAATGAATTTACTTCCATTTTAATGAACATGCATATAATCTTATGTATGCAATAGTTTTATATTAGTTTATATTGAATTCTATGCAATGAACATGCAAACACTGCTAAATATTTGTTAAAGAGCCTCTATTATGGGTTTTTGAAAATAACCTTCCATCAGTGTGTAACACAGCTCTAAGTGAAGTGAAATATCCAGCTAAGGCTTAAATCTGATAGTGTGTCGTGTTTAAAACTATTGATTCATCTATAAAAGAGTCGACTCATAGTAGTTTGTTTGAATTCGCCGCGGTAATGAGTCTTTAGCCGTGCCGGTGTGACGTCGATATGGAACTCAAGCCCCGCCCGCAAACCCGGGAAAATTGAAACCCCCGGCCCCGCCCACAAACACTGTAACAGATCCCGGTTGAATCATGTCGCGAAGACACTGTGCTCTGAAGTGTGAGGGAAAGTTAGTGTTATTTTCCCTACCCGAACAGGAAGCTGTGAAGAGTCAGTGGTTGAAGTTTATTTTTGCAAAGCATTATAGCCCTTGTGCTGTGTTCCCGTCATTTTTCTGACGAGTGCCTCAGCAATCTACATGCTTAAAACGGGGGATTCGTTGGCTGTTACTAATGGAAGGATCAGAAAAGACTATTGATGTATGTAACTTTGTCAGAGCTTGACAGGAACTTTATCAGTACACAGTTCATGGACCAGTTTCTTCCTCCATTTCACAAGTGTAAGTGATTGCGATTAAAATGGTTGCCTCCTTGTGTTCTCTAGCTTGCAAATTATGTATTTAATTGTGTTTTGTTACTTGTAACCGCTTGTACTGTATCTGGTTAACTCTTTGTATTCTCATATCACTTCTAAAACCACATTGAAAATGCGACGCCACTTTGTTTACAGATTTAAATGCGTTTGTGAGCTCGCGATCCTCTGCCACTTGTCGTCGCTATGGCCGCCGTCAGCTGTTCCTACACACGTGTGGCGGTCAAGTTTCAAAATAGTTCTGCTTTTGCCGCTGTGTGGATTAATACTGAATGTGTGTCACTGTTTTTACTCATGGTTAAGAATAGAGCAATATGCTGGTGTTAAACTGTATTGCATTGGGCTCACACATACACTCTGCACTCTGACTACTTGTTGATAAGCCGTGCTGGGCATTTCTCCCTGTCTCGCGCTGAATGCAGTCGACCAATCACAACAGACTGGGTCATCGGACCAATCAGTGCAGATTAGCATGTTTTTTGGGAACAAATTAATCACTGAACGAATCATGAGAGTCGTTAGGATAATTAGGTAAAAATAAATGCATATCATAAGACAATGAAAGGGTTTTTTAACCTTGCACGCATATCAGCATGTTGTTGGAGACCCCCAAAACCAAAATATGACCCTTTTTAATGCATAATAGGGGCTCTTTAATATATAAATGGAAAATAGCAAACTACTGACTGGCTTTTCCCCTATAGAATTTCAGAGTATTTGCATTGCAGATCTTGATGGTCAATACGGATTTTGTGACAGTGTCCGATTTTGTGATGACCTGCTCACATTTAACATCTTTTAAAGGCGACTCGTGTCTGATTGTCTGCATTTATACTGTGCACGGCAAAGGGCACAATGACCAGGGGCAAAAAAAAAAGAAAAAAGCAGGCGCTGACTGACAGCTGATAATAAAAAGCGCTCTTTTCTCCATTCCTGTATTTATTCTGTTCGCATGTTTTCATTTTTTTTTTTTTGGACAAGTTGTTTTGCTATAGTTTATGACAGAGAAGTTCTCATTTTGCCATCTTTTAATCTAGGCTTTTGTGACGGTCTTGTGTGGGCTGCCTTTTTTTTACTGTGCAATGGAGACAGACATCGTGTGTAAATAGTTCCCGATTCATAAAGAAAAGAACCCTTTCCACAGCAATGCTTTATTACCTCTGCTCTGTTTTATTTAAAACAGTTTTATATATTTTTAATATATACCATTCATTCATTCATTCATTCATTTTCTTTTCGGCTTAGTCCCTTTATTAATTTGGGGTCGCCAGAGCGGAATGAACCGCCAACTTATCCGGCATATGTTTTACACAGCGGATGCCCTTCCAGCTGCAACCCATCACTGGGAAACATCCACACACTCTCATTCACACACATACACTACGGACAATTTAGCCTTTGGACTTGGACTTTGGACTTGTGGGGGAAACCGGAGCACACCCACGCAAACACTGGGAGAACATGCAAACTCCACACAGAAATGCCAACTGACCCAGCCGAGGCTCGAACCAGTGACATTCTTGCTGTGAGGCTACAGCGCTACCCACTGCGCCACCGTAGCTGCTGTTCATAGTGTATTTAAACGAGATGCAAAAATTGTTATAAATGAAAATAGCAGTTATATAAACAAACATGTAAAGCATGTGAGAGTTTCTAACACAATGTCTGGTGCATTAAGACAGGAGGAGTGTGTTCTACAGCTCCCCTGTGTGGAGCACACTCATGCATCACACCGTTATACGATGCATTGAGGGTATGCTTTTCTAAAAAGATAGGTCTTTAATCTAGTTTTAAACTGAGAGAGTGTGTCTGAGCCTCGGACATTATCAGGAAGACTATTCCAGAGTTTAGGAGCCATAAATGAGAAGGCTCGACCTCCTTTACTCGACTTTGCTGTTCTAGGTACTACCAGAAGCCCTGAGTTTTGAGATCTTAAAGAGTGGGTTGGATGGTAGCGAGACAGAAGGTTGGTTAGATAAACAGGAGCTAGATTATTTAAAGCTTTATAGGTAAGAAGCAATATTTTGTAATCAATACGGAACTTAACAGGCAGCCAGTGTAAGGAGGATCAAATTATCAAGACTTCTTGCCTCTAGTAGCCGAACAAAATGCACATAGTTTGTTTTGTAAAAATGTGACGTGAGATTTCAGATTTATACTTTATATTATATTGATAATTTTGTTCGTTGTAATGGGCGGCGCGGTGGTGCAGTGGGTAGCGCCATTGCCTAACAGCAAGAAGGTTGCTGGTTCGAGCCTCGGCTGGGTCAGTTGGCATTTATGTGCGGAGGTTGCATGTTCTCCCCGTGTTCATGTGGGTTTCCTCTGGGTGCTCCGGTTTCACCCACAAGTCCAAAAAAATTAGCTATAGATGAATTGGGTAAGCTAAATTGTATTTTGTGTAAATTGTGTATGTGTGTGAATGAGTGTGTATGGGTGCTTCCCAGTGATGAGTTACAGCTGGAAGGGCATCCGCTGCGTAAAACATATGCTGGATAAGTTGTCGGTTCATTCCGCTGTGGTGATCCTTGATTAATAAAGGGACTAAGCCAAAAAGAAAATGAATGAATGAATGTTTGTTGTACTGAGGTTTGGTATCATTCTCATTCTTGTGTGGTGTTTTAGCACTAGGCTGTTGTTATGCAAATAAGCTGTTACCCTGGAGATGAGGGTTGCGGTCTGAATGTAATTAAGCAGAGCAGCCTGGGTTTGCTGGAATTCTTTACTGTTAAAAATGGATTTAAAGGGGTCAAATTGAAATCTGTTGGACTGATTTTCTTAAAAATGGATCAAACTATACGCCAGCGGATTACATTAAAAAACAAACATCAAGAGAATCAACCAAAAAGGGGAAGCAAAGTCATTACCAATGTTTTCTACAGGTCGTTTCATTTCACCTAAATCATTTCTTTACATCAAAATTCAGGATATCTTATAACACGTAAACAAGTAAACAGTGTTACTTAGCTACTTTTAAAGAAAAATATTGTGAAATTATGTTTTTTTTTATTTTTTATAATTTAATATTGTTTAAAAAAAGAGTAAGATGGGGCCTTACGGTGGCGCAGTGGATAGCACGTTCGCCTCACAGCAAGAAGGTCGCTGGTTCGAGCCTCGGCTGGGTCAGTTGGCATTTCTGTGTGGAGTTTGCATGTTCTCCCCGTGTTGGCGTGGGTTTCCTCCTGGTGCTCCGGTTTTCCCCACAAGTCCAAAGACATGCGGTATAGGTGAATTGGGTAGGCTATATTGTCCGTAGCGTATGTGTGTGAATGGGTGTGTGTGGATGTTTCCCAGTGGTGGGTTGCAGCTGGAAGGGCATCCGCTGCGTAAAACATATGCTGGATAAGTTGGCGGTTCATTCCGCTGTGGCGACCCCTGATTAATAAAGGGACTAAGCCGAAAAGAAAATGAATGAATGAATGAATGAATGGTATATATAAAAAATATATAAAACTGTTTTAAATAAAACAGAGCAGAGGTAATGAAGCATTGCTGTGGAAATGCCGAAATGAAAATGAATGAATGAAGAGTAAGATAGACCTTAAATGGGTAATATATAAATTTTTTAACACTGCAGGTAAACACTGTAAAACAAATATCAGATTTTTTTGATTCATGTTTTTGTTTCTTCAATTTATATACTTTTAAAAAAAAATCTAATTATTAAGGATGTGACGAGATCTCGGGCTACGAGATCTCGCGAGACTAAATAGCGACGAGATTTCTCGTCGAGGTGAAAAGTTGTCTCGTGAGTTGTGATGTTATGATGGAGCGTGAGGGTGAATTTAGCACTGAAGATTGGAGGCAGGATTAGATTAGGACCGCACATCAAGTGCTTTGCACACACCTGACAGGCTGGCCTCTGTGTTGCGCGTCACTCGTTTGGGGCAGGTGATTGTGACGTAACCGATTTTTTTCTTCACCGGAGTTCAAGGATTGCCACGTCCAAAAGCAGAGGCTGCTACAATTGACCACGGCTCATAACATAACAAGCCGTAATCGTCGTAAACACTAATCGAATTAAGACGTGGAGTATTCCTATTTCAGTCGCATTATTGAAGTGCAGTACAGACATGTAAACGGCGTAATCAAACGATTACCGTTGTGTAGGACTTTAAGCTGCATTTTGCGACCAGATAAGCCATACACACTTAGCTGTTTAACACTTCTCTGAACCCATAGAGTCAGCAAAGGACCACAGACAAACATCAACGAAGAGTGTGCACCACACACACACACACACACACCCACAACAAAAACACACACACACACACACAGTGAACTCCTGGAGACATTCACCCGTCGACCATTATCATCATCACCGAACACACGTTTATGCTGTCCAGATAAAAAACAGAAGCTGTTGCTGAATGAAAGTGTAACTGTTGAAAAATTAAAAACCAAAAATGGCATGATTACATACATAAAAAAAAACTAAGTTCAATATGTGGAAAGGAGTTCGATTCTCATGTGAAATTGTACAGGGAAGAAGCCAATCAGTAGAGTTTATAGCTAAATATTTAGCAGTGTTTGCATGTCCTTTATGGCACAATTCATTAAAATAAATGTAAAATAGCATTCATTACATGCTGGTTTAAAAAAAGCACCTTTTACATTTTGGGATTTTTCTTCAGTTGAATAAAAATCCATTCATTCATTTTCGTTTCGGCTTAGTCCCTTTATTAATCTGGGGTCGCCACAGCGGAATGAACCGCCAACTTATCCAGCATATGTTTTACGCAGCGGATCACTGGGAAATCACTGGGAAACATACATACATACTCATACACACATACACTACGGACAATTTTAGCTTACCCAATTCACCTATACCGCATGTCTTTGGACTTGTGGGGGAAACCGGAGCACCCGGAGGAAACCCACGCTGACACGGTCGCCACAGCGGAATGGACCGCCAACTTATCAAGCATATGTTTTACACAGCGGATGCCCTTTCAGCTGCAACTCATCACTGGGAAACACCCATACACTCTCATTCACACACATACACTATGGACAATTTAGCTTACCCAATTCACCTATAGCGCATGTCTTTGCACTTGTAGGGGAAACCGGAGCACACCCACGCCAACACGGGGAGAACATGCAAACTCCACACAGAAATGCCAACTGACCCAGCCGAGGCTCGAACCAGTGACATTCTTGCTGTAAGGCTACAGCGCTACCCACTGCGCCACCACACTACCTCTGTTAGATGACTTCTGGTATAAGCAGTCTTTTTATTTGTGTATAAGTGAGTGTCACTTAATCCTTTTCTCTCTCTCTCTGCCCCAGTGATGGAGGCATGATGACAGAGAAGGTACTGATTTCAGTGTCTGGAACGAGCACACAGTAGAAAATATCCCTGCAGCTCATTGAAGAGCAACTTGAGTAATGTAGATTACAGACTATGAGGAAAAACAATGGAAGACTACTCAGCGACTGAGACCGTGTTATCTTTGATGAATGTCGTTTGGGTTATTAGGGTCACAGTGAGCTGATGTGTGCGTCTGTTTTGCCATTCAGATTAAAAGCATGCTGACTCTTTAATTACTTTTTTTTCTTTTAGGTTTACATTAGTTTTACATTTTTGTCAAGAGTTTGTACATCGGTACGCTATTGAATGTCAAAGTTGCAAGTTGAGCCTGACTCAAACTGTGAAATTGTAATAATATTGAGTCATTGCAGCTTGTCAGACTGCACGATTTTGATCCCAATATTACAGTGTAAGATCTCAGTTGTCATGATGTCAGACTGAATGACAATGAAGACACGCCAAACACTGAAACGCAAGAAAACCCACCCGGAGTTTGACGCCATCTGATCAGCCCTATACGTGGCCCCGCTAGTTACGGAAGACCCAATCCCCCACTGATTTGCAGTGGGGTCCTGAAAAATCTTCATTTAAATCTCTATAATACACTTAAAAAAACTATGTGAGCCCACAAACCAAGAAGTAGCAGTAAGTGGAAGGTCTAGAATTGGGATTCATTCATTCATTCATTTTCATTTCGGTTTAATCCCTTTATTAATCTGGGGTCGCCACAGCGGAATGAACCACCAACTTATCCAGCATATGTTTTACGCAGCGGATGCCCTTCCAGCTGCAACCCATCTCTGGGAAACATCCATACACACCCATTTACACTCATACACTACGGACAATTTTAGGTTAACCAATTCACCTATACCGCATGTCTTTGGACTTGTGGGGGAAACCGGAGCACCCGGAGGAAACCCACACCAACACGGGAAGAACATTCAAACTCCACACAGAAACGCCAACTGACCCAGCCGAGGCTCGAACCAGCGACCTTCTTGCTGTGAGGCGAACGTGCTATCCACTGCGCCACCGTGAGGCCCAGAATTGGGATTGGACCTACTGTAAATGAGCCTCAATTCAAAGTCATAATTTATCAAATTGTATAATTGTCATAATTATGACGAATCTTATAGTTAGACAATAGTTAGACTAGGGATGGGCAACCAAAATTGAATCCAAACTGATTACATTTTTTTAGCGTAGCTTACCTGTGTACTACGAATCTCTGTAGTAAAAGTCTGCTCTCTCTATGCTAACTAATGCTAATCTTAATCTTAGGTTTAGTAGAACCAGTTTTACTGACAAAATGTGCATGAAATTGCCTGGATTAAATCGCCCAGCCCCAAGTTAAACATAGGTAGACCATTTAAAAAATAAGATGTTGCGACGGCGCCAATAGCCTAATGGTAATGTGTGCCGACATATAGCACCGAGGTGCTCACGGCGACCCAGCTCAAGGTCCTTTGCCGATCCATCCCCTCTCTCTGGTAACCACACTTTCCTGTCTATGATCTCCACTATCCTGTCTAATAAAAGGTTTAAAAAAAAACCTCAAATAAATGTTGCAGCCTGATCTCACGAGGAAACATAACTACGTTTTGTCAGTTTAGTGGCTAATTCGTACTAGTTCAGTCAAACAAAAATGAACGGTTTTAAAATGGAGGCATGGCACCAAACCCCGCCCTTAAACCCAACTGTCATTGGGGGATAAGCAAATCGTAATAAATTGTGCGAATGAGATCGTACGAATTAGTCACAACATCAAAAATTACGAATTGCCGTGAGAGAGAGTGTTGGATGTTGTTGTAAAGTGTTAAAAACTAGACATTTCAGCAAAATGTTATCATTAGTAACAAATTACACTCACTCACTCACTCACTCACTCACTCACTCACTTATTCCCTACTTTATCAGGGCTCGCCACAGCACAATGAACCGCCAATTACTCTGACAATTGTTTTACACAGCGAATGCCCTGCAAGTACAAACCTCAGTGCTGGGAAACACCCACACACTATCCCAATCACACACTATGGCCAGTTTTCGTTTAATCAATAACGCATGTCTTTGGACTGTGGGGGAAACCAGAGCACCCAGAGGAAACCCATGCAAGCACGGGGAGAACATGCAAACTCTGCACAGAAAGGCCTCCTGGTCCAGCTGGGACCCAAACCAGCGACCTTCTTGCTGTGAGGCAACAATGCTAACCAGCCCCTAACAAAATACAAAATACTGACCCTCTAATCATCAGACTAGACGAATATGTAATATTCCATCAGGATTTATAACTGCTATAAAAACACAGAGGACTGAACTGAATGTCAAATATTTTTTGGTCTACCCTCAGACCTCTGGAGCACAGAGTGAGAGAGAGAGAGAGAGAAGAGAGAGAGAAAGAGAGAGAGAGAGAGAGAGAGAGAGAGAGAGAGAGCGAGAGAGAGAAGTTTTGTAAATGCAATTTCCTCACTAATGTCTATGTATTTGGGCGACACAGTGGCTCAGTGGTTAGCACTGTCGCCTCACAGCAAGAAGATCGTTGGTTCGAGTTGGTTCAGTTGGCATTTCTGTGTGGAGCTTGCATATTCTCACCATGCTTGTGTGGGTTTTCAGTTTCCCCCACAGTCCAAACACATGCGCTACAGGTGAATTGAATAAACTGAATTGGCCGTAGTGTATGTGTGTGAATGAGAGTGTATGGATGTTTCCCAGTACTGGGTTGCAGCTGGAAGGGCATCCGGTGTGTAAAACATATGCTGGATAAGTTGGCGGTTCATTCCGCTGTGGCGACCCCAGATTAATAAAGGAAAATGAAATGAAATGAATGATTTCTATGTATGTAAGTGCATATGTTCATCATTTCCACCATCAACCTCTCAAACATCTTCATCCATATCTATTTAATCCACTGAAAACAAATCGGCAATTGGTCATCTTCAATCAGATTCTGACCATTTGTCTACGCGTTGTGACGGTCCTTTTAGTATGATGTCAGTTTGACAATATTCTTAATCACGCTCCTCTTACCCTTAGTTTGCTACAAGTGAATGATGTACAGAAAGAAGGCTTTCTTTTTTCCACCCCTCACTTAATATTCAGTTTCAGTGCACCGCCATACTGAAATCTCAGCAACTTTCGGTTCACGCTGACTTAAAGTCAAGTAATAAAAATGATTTACAAGCATGACAAAATATGGTTTAAAATGTACTTTAAGTGCAGTTTTTAATAGACAAATTAAACGACAGTGAAGTAGAACCCATAGAAACATACATTACAATTAACCCCTGT
This sequence comes from Danio choprae, assembly GCA_903798125.1. NCBI lineage: Eukaryota > Metazoa > Chordata > Actinopteri > Cypriniformes > Danionidae > Danio > Danio choprae. Next base: position 1,641,102 of record CAIGQW010004410.1, on the reverse strand, counting down.
GTATCGTTCAAATTGACTACCCTTTCATTATGTTTGTGGCTGAATTTGCCCCATTGACCTCCATTATAACCACATTTTTTGATTGCAAAACAGCCAATGACACCATATAATCATGCATTCTTGATTGTTAGTGGTTTTCTCTGTTGGGAAGAGGTAAAATGTGTAATTCTTATTGTTGATCATCAGTTGGCACCATTAACCTGTTAGATTTGACATGATTATTTTGTGTCATGGCTTTGCAGTCCAAAATAATGTTGTTATAATGGAAGTCAATGGGGCAAAAACAGCCACGAACATAACAAAAGGGTAGTCAATTTGCCCAGAAAGTATTGTTGAGCTTTTGAAAAAAAAAATTCAAAGCATTTCCATTTGCTGAAACACAGAGAAAGTTATGGCCGAATTAAGACTCAAAATCACCTCAAGAGTGGATGAAAACATCCCCAACAGCACACAAGGGTTAAGCGCACTTCTGGAGGATGTTCTGATAACAGACAGTGGCCGCACAGTCTATAATTTAATTGAGTATTTGCTTAAACTATGATTTATTTCAGGACTTGCTTAGCCCCTGGGGGACATTTATTCAGCATTACTCGGAGTATAAGTAGGTTAGAAATGCGCACACTTTTGCAATCACACTTTTTTTCTTTAGATGACGCAGACAGACTCCACAACTGAAAAATGTTCACAAGTGTGCGAAACATTATGTCAGCATTTACCACACTTAACACCAAATCAACAATGTGCTAATTTCCCCGCAACACCTCTTTAATCCTGTCGACCCCTTCCCCCAGTGTTCTGTCTTTACGTGGCTGCTGGCATCACTTCAACCAATCTGTGTCCTCACTTAGCCCTTTCTTTCTTTCTAAGTGTCTCTAGTTGTGTTTTCAGCTCCAGGCTGAGGTGGAATGTTCTCGTTTGAAGTCTCTCTAAGGAAATCTGTCAGTGCTGTCATTAGATTGGTGCTTCTGATTAGGTTTCTGCTAGTCTCAGTCCCGGGCGTCATGCCAAGCGCCGCCCATGGACCTGTGGCTAAACGTCTGATGCATATGGCACACTTTCCTGGAAACACTTCAGCAGATCCTCAGTCGTCCTCTGATTGGTTTAAATATTCCGGATTTTCGTGAGTGGAGTGTGCAGCAGTTAAAAAGTCAAAAGTCTGATCGAATAAAGAGGCTGCGATGTTTATATTGATGACAGTGCTCATTAATAGACTTATATTACATGCAATATTTTTATAATTCTTGGTCAACTTCATGGAACACACACACACACACACACACACACACACACACACACA
>CAIGQW010004410.1:1627152-1638395 GCA_903798125.1 Danio choprae | reverse complement strand
TTCATTTAAGTGTTTACAGTGTATTCAACTTAATAAAAATATGGATTCGTTACTGTATATAAAATCAACAAAGGCATAAATGTAAAAAACAAAGCTTGTGCATCATAAAGAATACTATTTAGACATTTTTAGAATTTATGTGAATATTTTATCACAAATGGTATCAGAGTTTAATTGACTTTTACCATTTTTTACATTAAAAGTTATTTAAAAATTATTATAAAATAAATAAAGTGCTAATTTCCAAAGCAGTCTTGTGTAATAACGAGGATTTTTCTGAACATTTTGGTCCTAGTTTTGTTGTATAATTTCATATGGTTAAATTGTTTAATTCATTCGTATGATTAATTTATTAATTTTTTTAATCGAGAAATTAAGCTTTGTGCAACATAAAGGGCACATATTTATGTCTATCTGACATATTTTTGGCTCAAACTATAACAGGAGCAAAGAATTTAATTGGTCTGAAATCGAATGTCTAATGAATGTCAAACGTCAAACTAACTTTACCGCGGTCGCCCACCTTACATTTCGGGAATAGCAAAACGTGTGAAATGAATGCGAGATGGCGGCTGGTATCTTTTGTGAAGTGTTAGTTTTCGGAAGCCGTCTTTACTGACGATATAAGCAGGCATCATATCTTTGCATATATGATAGGTGATTGCGTCTGTCATTTCTTTGTGCCGTTTTGATCTTTTCTCATAAGGCACGGCGCTTGCAAATGCTTGAACGATTAAGTGTTGGAACAGATTTGTAGTATTGCTCCGTTTCGTTGAAATAATCACTTCACAAGTCTTGCAAATTACCTTGCTCTGTGACACATGCTCTCTCCTGAATCCAAAATACTCCCAAACGACTGACGTTGAATTTCTCTTTGGCACCAAATAATTTTTATTTTCACCTGCATCCATATTTTATATGTTCTCTCCTCCCGCTCTCCCGTTCGGTTCTCCCGCTCGCCTATTCGGTTCTCATAGTGAGCTCTGATTAGTTAACATCTTTCTCCCGCTCAGCTTAACTGTAATTGCCCTGTGCGCTGCGTCAGCTCTGATTGGTTAACACATTAAAATCATGCGCACAAGAACGTATTCTGAATAAAAATCTAAATAGATTAATAAATAAAAATCGCAGCCCTATGCGGTTTAGAAATCGCATGTGCTTAAATGGCGATTTTTTTGCGATTGCGATTAATTGCACAGCCCTACTAAATGGCTAACATGGATTTTGTTGTAGCTGTGTTTATGTGCTTTAGTAAGACTGAAGAACAGTGTCGATTCATTTGGAGCCGTGCCTAGATCCATTCTGAGGTGCACCCAGCTAGCTCTGTGAGCTCATAAACTTCTCCAGAAAATATACCTGGATGATGGAAGCTTTCAGCGGTACCTCCGACTGAGCCGAGCCCAGTTTGATGAACTGTTGTCCGGTGTCAGCAGGAGGATTTCCCCCCGGGACACAAACAACAGGCACTACATCATAATCACTCCGATTTGAACGAAACGTGCGTTAAGCGTGTTAATCGTGCAAAACGCTCAACTCACGCGAATCGCGTCATTCGCGCCGCCTCATGTGCTCGTATTGCGCTGAAGGATGTCTATTTGCGTCTTTGCTTTTACGTAACAAGTTAATCACTTATGCTTGACGCTTCTTCCACGTCTGGTGTGAATGCTGCATTAGTCCCGGGCATCATGCCAAGCGCCGCCCATGGACCTGTGGCTAAATATCTGTTGCCCATGGCAAACTTTTCTTGAAACACTTTAGCAGATCCTCAGTCGTCCTCTGATTGGTTTAAATATTCACGATTTTTGGGAGTGGAGTGTGCAGCAATCATAATCAGTCCATCTGGAAACAAGTCTGATCAGATAAAAAGCTGCGATGTTTATAATGACGACAGTGCTTAATTAATAGACATGTAGGATTCTTAAAATTCCTGGTCAAATATTTAAGTGTTTTAGTAAAAAAGTCTTCTGAGACACTCATGAATCAGTGATTTACTGTGTTTGTCTGTACTAATAAGAAGGCTCTGTGTCATGGTTTTCCCTCATGCATGAGCTTCATCTATAGATCACTCTGGCTGGGTCTCGGTAATGTACTGTAGCCACTGTGGTCTCTGTGTGACCAGACTGTAATTAACCCAAAGCTAAAAGACAATGAGGGACAACAGACAGAAAAAAGGCCTCAATTCTTCACAGATAATTACAAAGCAGACAACACACATACTGAATTCGAGGATTGTTTGCGATCTCAACCCAAATAACAACGAATGATAAATGTTCAACGGATGGTTTTCTCAGAGGCTTAAAGACAGGCAGATGTTTTTGATGGCAGGCAGACTTCTACCCTTTGCCTTTAAACCTGATTAACATATGAAATATACAGAATAACTTTTAGTTTCAGAATATCATTAGAAAGTACAATAAAATGTCTGGTCTTGGCCTCACGGTGGCGCAGTGGGTAGCACGTTTGCCTCACAGCAAGAAGGTCGCTTGTTCGAGCCTCGGCTGGGTCAGTTGGCATTTCTGTGTGTAGTTTGCATGTTCTCCCTGTATTGGCGTGGGTTTCCTCCGGGTGCTCTGGTTTCCCCCACAAGTCCAAAGAAGGCTAAATTGTCCGTAGTTTATGTGTGTGAATGGGTGTGTGTGGATGTTTCCCAGTGATGGGTTGCAGCGGGAAGGGCATCCGCTGCGTAAAACATATGCTGGATAAGTTGTCGGTTCATTCCGCTGTGGCGACCCCAGATTAATAAAGGGACTAAGCCAAAATGAAAGAATGAATGAATGTCTGGTCTTCATCGGCATTATTCATAATTAACTATTGATTGATTCTGCAACAGGATTTGAGGGATGCAATGGAGGAAGTAAATATTACATAGACTAGATCAATCAAGTGTGCTTTTTATATTATTTAAGGATAACATTAACTGTGTCCAGTATTTGTGTTTGAGTCCATTTAGGCATTCTGACCATTTTTTTTTTACACCAATATATAAACTGAGACATTTACTGGCCAGAAATGTCAGATAGTACATTTCTGGGCAGCTAATAAATGCAATGGGAAGAAAACGTTTTACATTTCTGTTATATTCTCACAAAAAGGTCACTACTGTACTATCACCACCAGATAGCACCACTATCTGTCAATGTCAACATCTCCAAAAATGTGTTTTAGGGTTTCATGACCCTTTAAATAATATCTCAATATATACACAGGAATGTATTGTCATTCATTATTTAAATTTTCTCTGGTATACTATGCCTACAACTTTTTTTTTCTTTTCCCAGACTTTAGTCCCAGACTACCGTTGTGTGTTGAATCTGTAGCTTCCCAAGCTCAGTAAAAACGTATGTTATGACATCTTTGTGTTGGCAGATGCTGTCAAACATTCTCCTCAGGCAAAATGCCTAGGAGAGTCCTGGTATCTTCAACAGACTAGTACTGTTCTTTCATTTTATTGCAAAACTAGCAGGCCTTCTTTACCTGACTTAGACAAACTCTGCCTTTGTTTTCACTCCACCCCAAAGCCCCAGCTATCCCGCATTGGCCCAAGGTATTTGACGGGCCGAAAAAATCCGGAGCGTTGGACCCGAGGAACACCTGATGAGGCCTGTTCAGGCCCCGGAAGTTACTGTGAAAACATGGCTTATGTGTAATGAGTCTGGAGTGGAAATGTTTTGGCTCTGTTGACCCCAACTAACAAGAAAAAGGTGGAAGTGGCAAGGAACCCTAAATGGAATTGGAATAAAAATCCTTGGGTGAAACCAGACTCAATCAGGGGATAATTTCTCCTCTGGCCAAACCAATAAAGAAGCACAGAGGAGTTTAGCTATCAGTAGATAACTACCTGCTTATCTTCTCTGACTACGTATGGCTACGTTGTGATTGTTTTCAGTGCATGTCAATCATCTGAGCTGGACATGGACTGGATCCAAAATGATCCATTTTAACCTCGGAATGAGAGAAACACTTCTTACAAAAGGTCTCCAGAAACCCTAATTAATGCACCAAACAATCTCCTTTGAATGTGTCACAAAAAGCTCTCTGGGTTGTTTCCTTCTTGTGAAAGTCATCTGCTAGTGCTGTGCAAGTTAAAGAGTGTAAACGTTAAATGAATACCCAGGTCATGTTTAGGAAATGTGCTATTTTTCTTTCTCTGTTCTGTTTGCTTCTCTCTTGAGAGCGGGTCACCCTTTGAGACCCAAAACATGCCTCAAATCTCAGTATGCACACTTTGCGCGAGTGCATAGGAGGATACACTAAACAGATGTTTCTTAATAAATCCATCCGGCAGCAACCCGGTAGCAGACCCCTCTCAGAGACCCACCTGTGCTAAACAGCGCTGGCAGAGAACCATGTAACAAGCGCAGAAGCTCGGCGAGACTTGGCAGCAAACCTTCACTCTGATATGCATTTGCGATGCTTCAGTATACGTGAAACAGCCGAGGATTCCCTCTGATCATTTATAAAGCTCCATGTCTGAGTTAAATAAAGCAACACCTGCTGTCTTGTTGCAGTCATTTAACTCCCACGTTCGTCTCCGGGGACGGATAAGGCTGCCGGAGAGCTCAGGCAAGTCTCTTCTGTTGTATGGAAGCTGCGAACAAGTGTTTAACCACCTGGCCACTCTCAGTAATTACTATAACAGTTTCAGCGCTTTAGCTGGGAGGAGGCCATGATGTTGCATATGATGTTTTCATTTGTTGTCTACAACCTACAAGAACTCAGATGTAGCAGATGATTTTTACTCTTTCTGGGGGTCGTTACGCACTTAAAAGGAATTGTCCACCGAAAAGAGGAACATTTTTATTTACTCACACAGATGTTGCACTAAAGCTAAATTAATAAGTGGCAACAAAGAATAAACACTAAATAAATAATGACATTTTAAATACCTCAGAATCTTTAAATTAAAAGGGGAAGGGGGTGGATGGGTAGGTATCATGCTCATTTTGGCCAATCCCATAATCACGAGTACCTATAGACTAGTACTTCACTCAGAAAACTGAAGGTGAGTGCTGTGGGCGGAGCTAATGAGTCAACAGTGCACAAGCACAGTAGTTCCCACTTAACACTCAATTACATCATGTGATAACACTGTACGAAAATGGGGGAAAACTTTTCAATTGGAACCCTTTGACTATATGAATGCATAGAGTCAAAGTGGTGTGATCAGTCTAGGCTGGTCTGTGGAGCGTATACTTCATTAATTGGTTGTGGAATAAAAATAAACTACTAAACAAATATATCCAGACAATAAACACATTTATTGAACCACACACACAGTGCATTGTCCCTGAATGACTTTTAATTCACTGAATGTTTGTGCTGTTTACATTATATTTACGTGCAGACATTTGATGCAGTTTTACTTACTCAGGATCTTTTATTGCTGGGACTGCTCTATCTTTCAGTTTTAAACATTGTTTCAAGAGTTCACACTTAGCTGATGATTGATTATAAAGCGTGTTTGGCATGCTGTCCCGGGAGAGAGCCCTGAGCTCATAAGATCCTCGAGTCCGGGGCTCCCTCCCGTTTGAGCTCGGGTAGATCTCCAGAACTCCCCTGCTGTTTATATCTAATGACAAATTAGGAATTGCTATGAAGAGATATACTGCTGACTACAAGCACATCTATGGTGCCAATTTGGATTCGTCAATTAACTTAAGTCGCATGTCTTTTGGATGGTGGCGGAAACCGGGGGAAGCCCACGTGAGCATGTGGAGAACAGGTAAACTCCACACAGAAATGTCGACTGGCCTGGTAAGGACCTGAACCAGTGACATTTATGCTGTAAGGGCAACAGAGCTAACCACTGGGCTGCCGTGATGCCCAATCTAGGAAAGGAGGACGAGTAGGGGTGGAAGGGGGGATTATTCAAAACGAAGCCGTGGTCAATCATAAGCATGTGATCCTCTCGAAATTAGTATATCATTTCTGTGTGGAGTTTGCATGTTCTCCCCGTGTTTGCGTGGGTTTCCTCCGGGTGCTCCGGTTTCCCCCACAAGTCCAAAGACATGCGGTACAGGTGAATTGGGTAGGCTAAATTGTCCGTAGTGTATATGTGTGAATGAGTGTGTGTGGATGTTTCCCAGAGATGGGTTGCAGCTGGAAGGGCATCCGCTGCGTAAAACATATGCTGGATAAGTTGGCGGTTCATTCCGCTGTGGCGACCCCAGATTAATAAAGGCACTAAGCCGAAAAGAAAATGAATGAATGAATAAACTTCACGTAAATCCACTGTCGAACTGGCCTTGTTATATTTGTCACTGAAATAATGGGGACAAACAGGCACATTTTCAACACTCCTTTCCTGCCCAGGAAAGCCAACTGCATCCATTTTTTGCATTATTCCGGAAGATCAGCTTTCCCTCACATCCAAGCACACTTTTCTGGACTCATTCTCAGCCAAATCCTATACAGCACTGTAGACAACTTCAGTATGAAGCGGGGTGATGGGCGCATTTTCACTCATGCTCGTCGTACATGCTTTTCCACCCATACAAGTATTCATTAATTCATTTTCATTTCGGCTTAGTCCCTTTATTAAACCTGGGTCGCCACAGCGGAATGAACCGCCAACTTATTCAGCATATGTTTTACGCAGCGGATGCCCTTTCAGCTGCAACCCATCACTGGGAAACATCCACACACACTAATTTACACACATATGCTACGGACAATTTAGCTTACCCAATTCACCTATACCGCATGTCTTTGGACTTGTGGGGGAAACCGGAGCACCCGGAGGAAACCCACGCGAACACGGGGAGAACATGCAAACTCCACACAGAAATGCCAACTGACGCAGCCGAGGCTCAAACCAGCGACCTTCTTGCTGTGAGGCGAACATGCTACCCACTGCGCCACCGTGAGGCCCACTGCGCCACCGTGAGGCCCATACAAGTATTTCCACTCCTAATTATGTAATAAAGGGCTAGGCTCGAAAAAACTTTCTAAAACTAGTTCTGATCCGGAAGTAAGATTTTTAGCAAAGTAATACTCAATCATATGTCCAAATCATTTTTTTGAAAGTCGGCCAAAACTCTTTAGCAGTGTAAATAACTCTGAATGCATGACGTAGCAGGGAACTAAGATTGTGCTGGTATTACGTGACTCACCCTAGTTGTTTGTCTTTTAAATCCTGAAGCAAATTAAACATAACCTATTTGGCAAGCAATATGTTCATATGATGTGTATTCCACTCGCTCTATGTTCACTGCAGTCCTTCTCCTGCAGACATTTGAACCACAACATTTAAGACATGCCTCCGTTTTAAGCCGTTAAAGGGATAGTTCATACAAAAATGAAAATTGACTCACTATTTACTCTCCTTCAAGTGGTTCTAAACATGTATGAGCTTCTTACTTCTGTTAAACACGAATGGATTTTGAAAAATTCTGGAAACATGTAACCATCGACTTCCATAGTATTTGTTTTTCCTACTATGGAAGTCAATGGTTACAAGTTTTCAGGTTGAACAAAGTAAAAGGGTGTATAAATGGTCTCAAATACCCATAATTTGAGGTGTGGAAACATTATTAAAACACATTGCTTGATTTAAATACTTGCCTCCCATAACATTTGCACCTGACTTGGAAACTCCTCACCTTATATTCAGTAATGTCTATTTAAGTTCTGTATTTATGTACTGTACATAGTAATAGAACCATACTCTGAAAGCATTTAGGTGGTAACACTCATACAACTTGACATCAGTGAGCAGCTCTTTCTGTTGATGGCAATATGATCTCAGCCTGCTCTCAGATCAGTGGCTGTTGTCTGGCAGCCGTTTGGCCAACAGATGGCCAGCAGACTGAGTTTCACGTGTGTGCTGGAGGGAGAGAGTCATGATGGAGCCAGATCCTGATCTCAGAGCGGGACTGTCACAACAGGGTTTGATCTTCAGTAATGGAGCAGAGGACTGTGATTATGCAAACTAATGCCCTGACGGTGATGTCACACTCAAAAGCTTGATAACACGCTGTTCGGTGCTGATTGATTTCGAGTAAACTCTCATTTATTAAAGCACAGCAGTGAGACTTTCAATATCGCGAATGTCAGAATTACGTCAAGGGTTCCATTAACACTGAATGTAGGGATGCAACGATTATAGATTTTGCTTGTATGATTATAGTTTGAGGAATAATCACGGTTATCACAATTATTATGCGTTAATTAATTTCAAAATACTACTAGTGTAGGAGCATCATCACGGTGGCGCAGTGGGTAGCACGATCGCCTCACAGCAAGAAGGTCGCTGGTTTGAGCCTCGAGTGGGTCACTTGGCATTTCTGTGTGGAGTTTGCATGTTCTCTCCGTCTTCGCGTGGGTTTCCTCCAGGTGCTCCGGTTTCCCCCACAGTCCAAAGACATGCGCTATAGGTGAATTGGATAAGCTAAATTGTCTGTAGTGAATGAGTGTGTATGGATGTTTCCCAGTGATGGGTTCATTCCGCTGTGGCGGCCCCAGATTAAGAAAGGGACTAAGCCGAAAAGAAAATGAATGAATACTAGAAAATCCCATGAAAACTCCTTATAGGCAATATAGGCAATGTTAGAATCCATTTGCGGAAGTTGTAACGAAGGGCTTACACATGGACATAAACGTGAAAATAGGCCGAGTGTCAGTATCAGAAGAGCAGTCCAAATCTTTCGACAAACACAGGGGAAATCCAACAGACACAAGTAATGGGTCAAGGCAATAATAATCAGTCCAAAACAGAGCAATAGGACAACAACAAGGAACGTACGTGAGGTAAACAGGCCAGGTCATACACATGAAAGCAGTCAGGAAAGTCACTAGGAACAACGCTCGGTAAGGCAGGTAAACTGGCAAAACTTCGCAAAGTAACTGTGTCTGAGTCCTCGCTGATATGCTCTCCAAACAGGAAGTGAGTGCAGAGGAAGCGGGGCCGAGTCAGTACTCGGGCTAGGGCTCCGTCTGCTGGCGTTACAACAGCACAAAATAATCATAAAGAACAAACAATAGTCCATTTCTCTTTGGACTTAAAAATAAGTGCATTTTTTAGGGCATTTAGACATAAGTAATAATTTTGCACTGACAATAAAGGACAGAACAATGAATAAATAAAAATAAATAGTATTTGTCTAATGTAAATCCAAGCATCATATTAGCTAAGTATTGCTGCTGAGCCTCTGTCTGAAAGGCGCTTTTGATCAACTATATTATGAACTGGTATTCTGTATATTCCATACAAAGTATGAAGCTGCTCGGTCAGTTCTTGTCATGTGACTCACGGTGCGCTCTCGACATTCTTTCAACTAGGTGCGCCTGGAAAGCGTGAGCGCAACATGCCACATGCGCACCACGTGCACGTCACTCCTATTCGCTCAAGAAAAGAAATAGGCTGTTTCTCAACTCCAAGAACACTGAGAATGGACTCGTGTTGTTGTGGAGACCGCTCTTGCCAAGTTACTTCCAAATAACGACCGCGAGAACAGAGAACGCGTCCTCTGAGAAATGAGATGCTGCGTTTTTCCTGCTGGTCACATGACCTTCACGCGTTTTTAACGCAAAATTATTGACAGCATTCATTACAGCATTCATACAACAATTTACTGTTTTTGGCCATTTTCGCTGCTCTGGCTGATGACAATTCTTAATGGAAGTTCTAAGCACCCTACCGGAAGGCGCTGGTCACTAAGGCGCCCTCCATGCAGCAACGGAGAAAAAGGTCTATAATAGCAGTTTTTGGGGTTTCACCAAATTGATTCTGAATGATAATTCAGATTACTTTCACTTATTTATTTCATAAAGGTTTTGTGTTTGTTGTATATTGTTGCTAGTTTTGCTAGCTGTGAAGGAACATGTTTAAGGGTTAAATACAATTGTCAAGGTTGGTGGGTGGGCAAAAGGACCGTAATTGAGTTACTTTTGGAATGAAGTAACTAGTAACTGTAACTAATTACTATTTGTCAGTAACTAGCACAACACTGACTATCACCTATACTTACTTTATAGAATCTTGGGCTCACCTGTTATCCAAAAAACAAGAGTCCTTGTGTCTGCTGAACATTGTAATTGACCAATTTCATCCCTCTTATCATTTAACATGCACAACTGTAACCCAATCAGAGTCTTTGAATGCTCATGCATATCAAAAGGGAGTGTTTCAAAGAAAGTCTCCGCTCACGGTGGATAATAGGGATGAAGGCTTCTATCCAAGACTGCGACCTATGTGTACTTCCTGTAGACTTTCCCTCATGTTGGTCGTGTGAGATCCATATGAGAAGATTCTTCATCGACTAAACTGTAAAAAACACGTTCCAGATGTGATCCGGATGACGCACAGATATAAAACCAATCCTCATATCCTAACATCAAAAGTCAATTTCCTGAAGGACTCATCTTGTAACAGATTATTCAAGAGTTTGGCAGTCTGTCCAGGCATTTCCCTGACACAATAGACTTTGACAAGCCCCTCTGTCCTAATGGGCTGCTGTGTCCCCGGAGCTTTCCAGTGCTTCGTGAAGTGTGAGGAACTGGCAGATGATTGACTGGTTCTGGATGCTACTTTGCCCTGTTACCACATGACTGACACCGGCTGCGAGAAGTGGAGTGGGTAAAATGGATTTTGTGAGGTGTGTGACATTTTTGATTTACACACACGCGCTCGCACGCTGGCTCAATTTAACCTTGCCCCAATTCCCATCTGAGATTTATCCTCTAGGGCAGTGAAGTTAAGTGTCAGTGTGGGTAAATACAAGCTCTCTCTCTCATTTAGAAAAGGTTCTGCTTGTGTCTCTCTCTCTTTTCTCTGCGCTGGTCAAGGCCCATTAACTACACACAGCGAAGAGTCTTCAATATGACATTGCCTGAATAACAATAACATCTCAGCTCTTGCCTCAATGTCAGCTATATTTAGAGATCCTCCTTCAGCCAATCACAGGTTCCGTTCTCTGCGCGGTGTGTTTATAAATGGATAGTCCCAGCTGTAAAATCTGAATGGATGAGCGATGCTATAGCATAACCAAAAAAAATGACACAGGCTTATTGAGGATTAGTGATTCGTTCATTTCGAATGAATCTTTAATGTGACTCGGAGTCCTCTCAAGGAATCATTGATTCATTTGAGCATGCGAACATTTGTGCAGGTGGTGGGGAAGATTAGTTCCTTTTTATATGAGTCTTCTGTCGGGTTTGAGTCATTCGTTCATCAAGTAAAAGACAGACGCCAATCACATGCAGTCAGAGCCGGAAAAAGATTTGATTCGTTCATCTCTCGAGTC
>CAIGQW010004410.1:1572981-1606384 GCA_903798125.1 Danio choprae | reverse complement strand
ATTAATTCTGCACCTCGACTCTTCTGTTTCCACCAAAACTGTTCATCGGGAGCTTCACAGGGTCAATATACATGGCCAGGCTGCTATATCCAAACCTTTGGTCCCTCGTGCCAGTGCCAAACGTCAGTTTGAAAGGTGCCAGTAGCAAAAATCTTGTGCTGTGAACAATGTGAAACATGTATTGTTCTCGGATGAGTCTACCTTCACTTTCCCTCATCTGAGAGAGTTAGGGTGTGGAGAAGCCCCAAAGAAGCGTACCACCCATACTATAAAGAACGAAATTACAACACCCACTCAAACGCTCATATCTTTAGAGCAATCTCAGCGTGTAGTTTATAGTAATGCAGGCACTGTAGTTACTGCTGCCATATGCTGATTAGATGCTTTATATCACTCCCTGGAGAGAAAAGCAAAGGTTCAGATCCTTTACGACATCACACAAATAGAAAGTCTGAATAAGAAATCGTTCTCGTGAGTGTACATAGCAAAATGTCCTTAATTGAATAGTTCGTCCAAAAATAAAAATTACCCCATGTCTGAAAGGGGTCCAGGTGTCAACCCAGATTGTATCCAAAAAACATAAAACCACAGTTGCCCAACTCACTGCAGAATTAATTCTGCACCTCGACTCTTCTGTTTCCACCAAAACTGTTCATCAGGAGCTCCACAGGGTCAATATACATGGCCAGGCTGCTATATCCAAACCTTTGGTCCCTCGTGCCAGTGCCAAATGTCAGTTTGAAAGGTGCCAGTAGCAAAAATCTTGTGCTGTGAACAATGTGAAACATGTATTGTTCTCGGATGAGTCCACCGTCCCTTTCCCTCATCTGAGAGAGTTAGGGTGTGGAGAAGCGTACCACTCATACTGTTAAGTACGAAATTACAACACACTCAACTCATATCTTTAGAGCTATCTCGACATGCAATTTATAGTAATGTAGGCACTGTAGTTATCACTGCCGTTTGCTGATTAAACGCTTTATATCACCCCTAGTGATATACATGGCTCTGTGCCCTTAAACTAATAGTTCACCCAAAACCATAAGAAGCATATCTTAATACAAGCTTCATCTTCTGCTGCAAACATTGCTGGAGATAATGAAGCCAAGACAATTTCTCCACCTCAATTGTGTACTGATTGATAGAGATGCTAGGGGCAGTGCTAATCGTAAGCCTAAAAAGATTTTAAATGACACAGTACATGGCTTTGCAAACAATTTCATCATTATTATAGACCGCTGTGGGAGTTTGTCAGTGCATTGCTGTGTTGCTGCTATATTCTCAATTTATGGGCAGTTGCTAGACTGTCTTTGATGTTGCTAAGGTGATACAGTAGTTGCTGAGATGTTTTTGATGATTGTTTAATGAACCATTTGCCAAATGGTTGTCCGTTGTCCTGTGAGACACATTTCGTTCCTCTGTATGTCCACACATGTAGCGGAATGACAATAAAGCTCGACTTGACTTGATTGACTTGACTTGAAAAACTATTAGGTTAACTTAAATCAATTTGTGTTGGGTCAGCGTGAAGGATTTGTGTGGAACCCAGCATTTTTTACAGTGCAAATGAGGTGTTAAAACAAGGCTTGTTGGGAAAGAAACACCAATGTCTTGCTGTGGAGAAATACAGAGAAGAGCACTTCCCCTCTACCCTGCATAAATTCTCTATTCATCCTCAAGGAGGACAGATAGTTTGGGCACTAATGCAGGTGTTTAAGTGAGCTGAGTGCAGACAGACAGACAGGCCACTCTTTAATCTGAAGCTGTCTCTCATATTAATGGGCCTAAGCTCTCTGCCTGAGCTTTAGCCTTTCTGAAATCCAACCTCTGCCCCATCACCGCTCCACATCTCTCAGCCCGTTTCTCACCCTATGCCTCCTGTGTTTCTCCTCATTTTCACATTTACTCTTTAATTCCACCTCTGTAAATTGTCTCTACTTATTATTAGAAGTACACAGAGCATGGGTTTCTTGTCTAATCACTCTCACCTGACTTACCAAGACTTTTCATCAGTTTGGATTCAGTTCATCAATCATCCAAGACAAGTGACTAGTGCATAAAATCCATGAATAGTGCATAAAATCCAACTTTCAGTGGCATGAATCTATATTAAATATTGGTAAAAAGACCAAATAAGCAGGCTTAGTCAATGTCAATAATTTCCAATGTGGCTAAACAGTGGCCCAGAATGTAAAAAGAAAACACTGTTCATTCGAACTGCATTGTCCAGAGCTTTCTTTTGGCTAATTCATCCACAGTGGTGTTTGCTTTAAGGTTTTGTGTATTCTCAATAAAAAGAATGGCTGCTCAGTGTCCTTACTAAGTTGACCTCGCTTAAAATACAGCAGTTTGTTGGTTCAACATGTAAAATCTAGCAATCCTGCTGTAGTAATGCTAACTTGGACTTCTTAATAATTAAATCTAATATTTTTTGAAAGTAAATACAACAGAAATTACAGTAAAAGTTGCATTAAAAGTTACATTAGCCAGCTAACAGGGAATGTGCTCTGAACATCCCGTAATGTTCTTTAAAAGTTGTGTAAATGTTAGCATATAGTTTTTTTAAATGATTTTTGGACAATTCTTGTAAAGTTCATTGAGGCTCTTAGAACGACATTCTTGTAATGTAACATCTTTAATATGTTAGTTGTTCTAGAATGTTCTCATAATGTGAATGGAATGTTCTTAATAACATTTTAAACAACATTCTGAGAACATTCACTTAATAGACAAAATAATATCAGTACATTGGAAAGACAACTTGAGGGTTTGAATGTTCTAAGAAGATAAAAAAATACACACCAATATACAACCAAAGTTCCTTTAAGGCAAGCCATTTCACTTGGCGGCCATCTTTAAAATGCCTTCCGGGTGGTATGCTCCGGCATTCTGTTTGAATGGGAAAACATCAAATTCTCCAAAACTGTTTGCCAAGCTTACAATTCAATTTCATATTTGGAATTGACAATACAATTTAACAACTGTGGACTCCGTCATGTGATTTGAGTTTGAATAGTAAAGGCGGGAATTCATGAGGTCAGATAGGACAGACTCCACCTCACGTTCCTTTCTTACAGATTAAAAAAAAACAAAAAACATTTGTTATCAAATGTAGTTGGTTCATTTAAAAGTAGAGATTTCAAGCTTCATGTGGATATATCTCATCTGGAATATTCTCAGGTTTGTGAGGCAAGTATTCACTGAGATTCCAACATGTTTGCTGACCTCAGAGGATTCATAACAATGAAAAAAACAACACACATCAGGACCAAGTCACTTTCCCTGGAGAGCTTGTCAGTCTATAGCAGGGGTCACCAATCTCTGTCCTGGAGGGCCGTTGTCCCTGCAGAGTTAGGCTTCAACTTGCCTCAACACACGTGCCTGGAAGTTTCAAGTAAACCTAGTAGGACCTTAATAAGCTTGTTCAGGTGTGTTTGATTAGAGTTTGAGCTAATCTCTGCAGGACACTGGCCCTCCAGGAACAAGTTTGGTGACCCCTGGTCTATAGCGATTGATGATTGGCTCCTTTACTAGAAGGCGGGGCTTCCCCCGCTAAACCGGCCATATTGACCATCACACTTTTCCTCATTCAAAACTATAAGAGTGACTTGTCTATAGTCTTTGATATAGCTTAATGAAAATGTTAAGGGAACGATTTTAGAACATAAATTGTTAGCTGGGTAGTTTACACCTTGTATATTCAACAACATTACATAGCATATCTCTTGCAGCCCCAGGGTTCATGTGTATTGACCAGTTGTGCTACAGTGTGTGTTTTGTGCAAATTAAAGAAACAATATTTCTAGTCATCCGATGAACTACTGGCGTTCTGTTTGATCAGCACGACTTCTGAAGCAGTTCTTTCATTGTTATCATAAGCTGGGTCACCTGTGTGTCTTACGGCGGGTATACGCGGTGCGATTTTTACTGTCGTACAAGCTCATACGTCATTTTTTTCCCATCAGCAGAAGTCACATGGAAGTATTTGAAGCTCATATGGCTGTAACTCATACTGTGTGAGAGGAAGTTATGAACTGAGTGGTTTACGAGCCCCCAATAATTTTCAAACTTGTCATGAAGGTTTGGGAGCTGTCATACGATCTTCCGACATAGGAATTCACCCGCCTTTAAGACACACCAAGCCGACGTTCAGCCGATGGTTCCACATGTTAATGTTGGAGCTCAGTGACCTGATTCAGCAAGTAGAATTGGCCGTCGGCTGAAGTGAGCGCTCTGATTGGTTATTTAAATGGCAGCAAATCAGAGCTTGAGATCAAAAACAAAAATGATGCACCCAAGTAAACAATTCAAGTAAAGAAGGAACACAAAGAGGTTGGCTGGAATTTCGCTAAATTTCTCAAATATTTGCAAACTATATAGATTAATAAATTATCATACATATTTGCATAAACTAATCCCTCTGTGGTGAGTGACAATTACAGTGATAATGGTGCTAAATCCTGGTTTGTGTGTGCCCATCAGAAGTTCTGGAATCACTTTGTGGAATTAGGAAGTCAGACTACTGCCCCATGCAGGTGTGGAGAAACTCATCTTCTAACGCAGATGCTTTTAGTCGGCTGTCGTCAATTTGGTGTGTTCATGTGCAGCTTTTTGGTCCAGACTCGAGCCAATGCAAGCTGACAACAGTTGGTTATCATCACTGCTAGTTGTTTGACGTTGGCATAGTGTGTCCCGGCTCTTAAATGTGTAGAATGAGCAGTAGAGAACCCACATGGAGAAGTGTAGAACTGAACGGACATCTTACTTCATCCTGTTTCCTGAGAGTTTATGATGCCTCTTATCTCCATCTCTCTGTGGAATCTGCTGCTTCATGATGGTCAGATTAAAAAGGCCAGATTGTTGGAGAGGACTGGTCATGACGAATGGAGATGTGGACAGGAAGAAGTACATGTTAAGGGGTTTATGGTAGAACCAGTGGAACATTTTATTGGTCGAGGGATGCATTTTCATAGATCAGAAGCCCTAATGGAGTTCTGGGTTATCTTTATGACATCTTGGTCTTAAGTATCAGTTTAAATGTTTTAAGTGTCTCCTAAACCTGCGGGGGAGAGGAGATGCTCTTCAAATTTACCTGCTGTTACTTTTGTAAAGGCAACATTTCCATTTAAAAATAGGTAACATGTTAGTTTGTCACAATTCACACTATTAACTACTATTATTAATATATTAACTGTTTATTAGAACTTATAAAGGACGATCTTATTCTACATCCCTAATCCTACCCAATACCTAAACCCAACTACCTTGCTAACTATTAATAAGCACCTAATTAGTAGTTTACTGAGCTAAAAGTCTTAGTTAATGGTTTGTCATTAGCATGAACTGACTTGAAATAAACCAAGTGTAGTAACTAGACATTTTGTCAAAATTGAGTTAGTCTCATAATAAAGTCTCCTAGTTCAATTTTATACTTTATCATGAAAACAAGAGTGTCAAAATCAATGCAAAATCCAAGCTGGTGTAAAAACGTTAAAGGCATTTTGGTCAGTTTTAGTGTCTACGTAGATACTGCGTTTGGCCTTTGTAGGGCAGTATTGCACTCTGTTTAAATGTGCATACAGAGTAGCCAGTGAACAAATGTGTAATATCAAAGTTGTTACCTGTATTATTTATACTTTAGCCTGACTGGAACCCTCTATTTTCTATTGTCTCTGTTATTCAGCATCCAAAATCAGAATTATATACAACAACTAGGCTCTCGCAGTCTCTTACAGGATCTCTGTAAGACAACGTTAATTTAATTATGTATTATTTGAACGTATAATTAATGTGTTATTTGAATTTATTACACGGCTGTCTGGAATACTTGATTCTGAATGGTCAGTTGCACAATTCCAATCTTTTAAATAACAACCGCTAAATAAACCCTTAACTTCGAATCCCCTTGACCGTCAGTGAATACATTCAAATCTATATACTTACATCCACATTCATATGTTTCTGCTTGTCTGTCAAGCTGCTGTTTTTGATTTTTTGGTGCCGTCTTGTGAATGAATAATATGTAGGTTAGTTTATGCTACATTGAAGTGGTTTAATTTTTGTCATTTTTGCGTTTTTGACTTTCTTGTGACTGAATAATGTGCAGGTTACCGTATACTCCATCAGCTCCACTCAGACAATGTAATTTCTGTCAGCATAGCGTTTAATTAAACAATTCATAAACTATTACGGCTCAGAACAATGTTTTGTGTCTAATTTTTAAGTGTTGTGGCAAGTAATAAGTAGAATAAAGTACATCCAGGATCTTGTTTTAAGCCCTTCAGTCTTATACAACAACCTGTCAGGTTTATTCTGCGATAACAACCTCCTGGACGTACACTTAAAAATTGATTAAGTTAACTTTTGAGTGTAAAATCGAGTGTACTTTATCCCTGAAGTATTATTGGGCTACACTGTACTCAAACAAATGCCTTATGCTTGCTTCTATTTTGTTGTAAATTAACTAAGCCGTCTGCTAAGTAAACTATAGGGGGAACAGAGACACTTGTCACTATAACTGTTAATAAAATTATATTGTGAACTTGCTAAAGTTCCTCATTCACTGCTGAGGAGTCAAGTGTAGAAGTTTCAGAGAGACCGGTGTAGTAGCAAGGATTCAGCCTTCCAATGGAGAAGTGCTGTGCGTTTTCCCTATTTTTGTGAATTATGTGGAAATGTAATGAGTGATAATGAGATTGTAGCTCAAAATAATGTCGTTTGTATTTCTTTGTCGTTCACAGGGTCTTTCAGGAGTGAGGGAATTAAAGCCTCTGATGTCCTTCCTGTGCTGAGAGAAAAGATAGCATTTGTGTCAGGTGAGTGTGAGACTGCACACATCTGAGGGCGACTCTCCTGGTCATTTTGTTGAGAATTAAGGGACATTTGAAAAAAAAAGTGTTAATTTTCACAGCAGTTTTGATGTAGCTTTAGTTATATTTTACACATCTGAATCATCTGAATTTCATAGGATTTTAAATTTGTTTGCTGGACTCTTCTGAATGATCTCATGTTCTCTCTCCTGACTTTGAACATGGGATTTACCAAAATACACGCACTTATTTACAAACTCTCACTTCAAGGGAACCGGAAACGCAGGAGACTCAGGAAAGACATGGGGTGTAGACAAATCACGACAATTCAATACCGCTCAAGAAACAAACTAAACACATGGACTTAAATACACAGCACATAATAAAACTAATGAGTTTTTGTCTTGTTTCTTGTCTAAATATCTAAAAATTCCTAAATCAAGAAACAATTTCTAGTAAAAAAATAAGGTCTTGTTTGTAAAATGTGTATATATATCTTTTTTCAATATATATTATATTTTATCTTACAGCTTGTCTAGAATGCAGCTTATTACATATGTTGTGAGTATCATGTATACAAGGCTTCTGCTCTCTCTGAATTGTTTGCAGGCGGTCGTGATAAGAGAGGCGGCCCCATACTGACCTTTCCTGCCAGGAGTAACCATGACCGAATAAAACAAGAGGATCTGAGACGGCTTGTAACCTACCTGTCCACTGTGCCCAGGTCAGCTCAACACTGATGTGTGAACTAACATAGCAGAAAAACAGACTGGATTGCAGACATGAGCATTAGTGATGTTAATATGTCTTTATCCTGTATAAATAGGTCTGTGTTCTGCCCTCCTGGGCCCGGGAGAGTCCTTAGTACTAGTGTTACAAAAGCATTGGTCTGCATTATGTATTTTATTAAAGGATCACAGTACATTGGACAGCAAATGAATTTTAATCAACTCTGGTTCATTGTGGTTTTATTCACTAAGCTCCTCACAAAGAGATTCAGTAAAAACAAATAAAAAGCCCTACAGCGAAATTATGTAAAACTAAATGGTACAACTATACTTCAACATACATTTCCAACAGAGGTAAAATGAGGATACGTGCAGAGGGATACATATTTTGATAGTGTATTATCACTGGCATACGTCCGGCTGCATTTTGTGTGTAAAACGAAAGGTATGGGGCGGTATAATGGCGCAGACAACTTCTGTTCTTTTTTGTGCACTACTACTGACCACTTACCTCCATATAAATAGCTTTTCCAGAGCGGTCAGTTTGCTCAGTAGCTCACCTTGTACAACGTCGGTATTGGGATGTGGACGGACAGGGCTTCGAGTCCAACGAAGGATTGTTTTGGAAACCAGGTAAAACACCCCCCCAACAAACAAAGCAGTGTGAATGCATGGTAAATACTATCTATCAGTTGGGTTTAGGGAAGGAGATGTGTGAATAGGTCAATAGCAAGGTGATACAAGCCGATCAGGTTCTCACAGAGTGCAAGAAGGACATGAAAATGGCACATATGATTAGCAAACATGGCACAGTAACGTATTTGAGGTTGGCAAAAAACAAAAATAACTGCAAGCATACGTCACCTCGGCCATGTATTCAACAGTTCCCAAAAAGTAGCTCTGGGCATGTTTCTCCAATGAGCCTCAATATTTCAGGTCATTAGATCAACTAGAAAATTGACATGAAATGCAAGATGGTTACAGCAGTTTCCTGAATTGTGGCATGTTTTACTAAATATATACCTGTAACATACGGTTCTGGACAACGAAGTTGAGGATCCAATGGCAACGTCTTTATTAAACAAAGAATGGTCAGGCAGGCAATAGTCAAACACAGGAGAAAACAGAATCATAAAGGGCAATCCAAAAGAGTAGTCAAAAGCAGGCAAGAGATCAGTTCAGGCGGCTAACAGCAAAAATCATAAACAAAGCAAGGGTCTAGAAACACGGCATGGGAAAACAAGGCAAGGAAAATGCTTTATAATGGTTACATGTAACAACAAGACTCAGCAGTGTCTCTGTGTGTGTGTGTGTGTGTGTGTGTGTGTGCTGTTTAAATAGTCCAGGATATTAGTCATTGATGAGTGACCAGCCGTGTGTGTAATCAGTGTCAAACAGGAACCGGTGTGTGCGAGGTGCATGCTGGACGTTGTAGTTCGTATATGTGAAAGTAAAGGTTCTCCAGCGATATGCAGTAGCTATATCGCTGGCGACTGTAACAATACCATATTCACTTATAATTAATAACTGTGCAAGTAAAAAAAATAATAATAATTGCCAAACCCTATTAGACAAGGCTCTTCATTAGTCAAATTGTGCTGGATCCCTGAATAGATTATCTTGCAGAATCTTACTAATGTGCGTAAAAACGTATAGTTGTGTTAAAGCTATAGTTTATAGAATAATTGTCACGCTTGCTTTCTCCACAAAAGCATGAGGAACATGGGATTTACCAAATACACGCACTTATTTACAAATCTCACTTCAAGGGCACTGGAAACGCAGGAGACTCAGGAAAGACATGGGGTGTAGACAAATCACGACAATTCAATACCGCTCAAGAAACGAACTAAACACATGGACTTAAATACACAGTACATAATAAAACTAATTAGACACAGAGGTGAGACACAGGTGGAAACACTGAAACATTAACAAACGGTGGGAAACAAATGGAACAAAGGAATCACAGCACGTGGGGAAGTCACATGACATCAACACGGAGCACATGGAACAACAACACAGAACAGACACCTGACAATAATTTATTGTATAACATGCCAGTTCTCTTATTGTCTGTGTGTGTTTGTGTGTGTGTGTGTGTGTGTGTGATTGTGTTTTTATATCCCAGTGGGGAAATGAATGCACGCTGACTCATGGCTCACAGGGGGCTCACCCTAATTGATCCACATGGTTAACAAGCTTAGTAATCATACAGAGTGAAGCTATTTGAAAATGTCAAATTGTTGGGTATTAAAATGTGTTTTCTTTTTAGTCTGATGTGTATTTAAAGTTTAATCTAAAGTTAATTTTCATTTTTGGTTGATCTATCCCTTTAAGGGTTTAGAATATGGAGTTTGTACAGTATTAAAAAAATATTTATATAAATAAATACAGGGCAGCACGGTGGCACAGTGGGTAGCACAATTGCAAGAAGGTCGCTGGTTCGAGCCTTGGCTGGGTCAGTTGGCATTTCTGTGTGGAGTTTGCATGTTGTTCGCGTGGGTTTCCTCCGGGTGCTCCGGTTTCCCCCACAATTCCAAAGACATGCGCTATAGGTGAATTGGGTCAGCTAAATTGTCCGTAGTGTATGTGTGTTAATGAGTGTGTGTGGATGTTTCCCAGTGATGGGTTGTAGCTGAAAGAGCATCCGCTGCGTAAAACATATGCTGGATAAGTTGGTGGTTCATTCCGCTGTGGCGACCCCAGATTAATAAAGGGACTAAGCCAAAATGAATGAGTGAATAAATAAATACAAAAATATTATGCATATAGAGTTCTCATAAGCATAGCAAACCAGATAGCAAACCGTTGTGTGTGTGTGTGTGTGTGTGTGTTTTGTTTTTGATGGTTTACGAGGACACACATTTGTATAATGACATGGGTATTGACCTACGTATTACACTGTTGAGGTGGTTCATGAGGACATGACCTGTGACCTCAACATTCAAAACTGTTGAAAACATAGGGTGCGTCCGAAATCGCCTACTACACAGTAGGCACTGCATTTGAATTTAAATTTACTACTCGACTGTTAGAAAAGTACGTTCTATACAGTATGAATGTGAGTACTATCAAAGAGCATAGAATCACCAAGAGGCCACAGTCTGTTGCTATTTGGGAAACAGCCACTACATGCCACTAGTGTCACGCGGCGGCCATTTTGGAATGAAAACTCCATGAGGACAACACCGCTGATAACTAACGTTAGACAGAATGAATCAAAATATTGAGTTAAATATGAGTTTAAATATTATACTATACAATACTATACTGAGTAAAAAGTAACATTTTAAACAATATCTCAATAAAACCAAAAACAATTTCCGAAACGTTGACAAGACTAAGTTTAATATAACATCTGTTTCACTTATAACATGAAAGTAAGGTTAACAAAATAACTTAAATTACAACTACTCAAGTTAGGGTGATGCAAAAATGAGTACACCCCACATCAAAAACTACTTTGTCTAGTAGTTTGTATGGCCTCCGTGATTTTTAATGACAGCACCAAGACTTCAAGGCATGGAATGAACACGTTGGCTACATTTTGCAACATCTGTCTTTTCTATTCTTAAAAATGAGCCCTCTTTTAGAGTTGCTCAAAGAGATGCTCAGCTTAATGTCTCTTCAGAATTCCCTGTGTGTTCAATTGGATTCAGATAAGGAGACATATTTATAATAATATATTAACATATTTTAGCTTTATTAGTCTTTCTTTAACAGACAACACTGGGGAAAATGCTATTATAACATATAATATTGCAACAAAAAGTGTACTGTCAGTCTGTTATCTACATCCCATTTTGAAAGTCATGTTAATTTAATTAAACATGTCAGTATTCAATTATAGTAAACTATTAAAGTGTTTCAAGAAAACGAGTATGGTTAATATATTAAAGAGCCCCTATTTTGCATTATAAAAGGTCATCTTTTGGTTTTGGGGGTCTCCAACAACAGGCTGATATGCGTGTAAGGTCAAAAAACTCTTTCATTGTCTTATAATATGCCTTTAGTTTTACCTAATTATCCCAACGTCTCCTATATGATTAGTTTAGCGATTCTTTTGTTCCCAAACCCCTCCTTAGCATGAGGCTAATCTGCGCTGATTGGTCCGATGACCGAGTCTGTTGTGATTGGTCGACTGCGTTCAGGGCGTTACAGAGAGAAATGCCCGCCACGGCTATGAAGTAGCAGAGAGTATGTGAGAGTCCAATGCAGGAATGCAATAAAGCAATGCAGTTAAACACCAGCATATACTCTATTCTTAACCCTAACACTAAGTAATAACAACGACACACATTCAGTGTTAATCCACACAGTGGCAAACGTTAAACTATTTTGAAAATTGACCGCGCTGCGGGTGTGTATGAACAGCTGATGGTGGCCATAGCAAAGGCAAACAGCAGAGGATCACGAGTTTAGAAATGCATTTAAATTAGTAAAGGAAGAAGCACGCGTCGTGTTTTCAATGTGGTTTTGGACGCAATATGTGAATAGCCTCATTAAGGTTTAACCTGAAAGATACAGTACAAGCACTGATAGATAAGTCATTACACGAAAAGATAAGTCATTACAAGCCACATGGAGCGATTACAACTTATAACACACAATTAAACACATATTTTGCAAACTGCACAAAACGAGGCAACAATTTTAATCATACTTACATGTTATGATCCGGAGGAAGGAGAAACTGGTCCATATTAACTGTAACAGTTACTGACAAAGTCCCTGTCAAAGTCTGACAAAGTCCCACACATAATAGTCTCTGCTGCTCCTTCAATAGCAAACGACCGGCGAATCCCGCGTTGCAGCGTAGGTTATTGTATCAAAAATCTGAAAAATTACAAGAACAAACACAGCACTAGGTTGGCTGTACTGTGGTATTGCTCTGAAAATGAACTTTAACCCTTTATTCTCCACAGCCGCATCTCCATCTGTCAGTGATCGTCATCTTCACGTCATGATCAGTCTTGTGATCCCCCGCACTCCGCTAGTGTCTGAAGGCAAAGGCGCGTTCACATTTTACCAGAACCGGTATTACATATTTGGTGATGTACCGTGTGGACGTCGATGCGTTCAGGCAAAAGATCCGGACCCAACACAATTCATTTATTCGACTCTGAGTCGACTATTTTGTTAAAGAATCAATAGTTTTCAACACGGTGCACTTTCAGATTTAAACCTCTGCTGGATGTTTTCATGCACTTAGTGCTGTGTTACACACTGCATGGAAGGTCATTTTCAAAAACCCATAATAGGGGCTCTTTAAACATTAGGTCTGTAAAATAAACTATTAAAAGTGCTGATGATCACCAGTCTTGTGATTTTAGGTGTTGTATTGTCGTCTTTCAGGTTGGCATTTCAGCTTTAATGCGCTTTTTAAATAATAAAAAAACAAAAACAAAGCAGCTGCTTCCCATCGCCACAGCAATAAGATCCAATGGACGGCCGATCGCTTTCACTCCAAAATGGCGGAATCTCGGGGCTGTTGCTGGGCGCTGCTGTTGCAATGGAACGTTCTATTGAGTGTCGCCTCTTGGTCATTCTAATCTCTTTGGTAGTATGAATGGAACTCGGACGTACTACATCCGCCATTTTGTCATGATCACGTGACCTACTCTCATCAGTTGCGTCGCTTCACTCCCACTCATGAATTCTCTTGGGGGGCGTCATGAGATAGCGTAGCGTGCATCAGATGCACACTTCTGAATCTCGACGGAAGTAGTAAGTCATCCTGGTACTTCTCGCATACTGTTTTTTCGAATTCTAAGAATTTGGACATACTACTCGACTCGCATACTGTTTTTAGCGTACTATATAGTATGGAAGTATGTGATTTCGGATGCAGCCATGGTCTTTGACATTCCAAATTTGCCACATGTTCCCTGTCATGTAGGCCAATACAATATGCAGTTTTTAGAGTACAAAATGCATTGCACCAATAGAGATAAACACACATGAATCATTGTGTGTGTGTGTGTGTGTGTGTGTGTGTGTGTGTGTGTGTGTGTGTGTGTGTGTGTGTGTGTGTTTTGCGCTGGTGTTATGAATGCAGCTGACCTCACTGGGCCACTGATCAATGCTGTCGCTGCTCTCAGATGTCAGCATCAAAGCCTGTAAGCTAAGCAGTGAACAAAGATGAACTTAATGCAAGTTTAATTAGGAGAACGAGAGAAAGAAACAAAAAAAAGAAAAGAAAAGAAAGCAAGGGCGGGAGACCCCATTTCTCTAGATCCTTCCCTCAAGCCACAATTCATCATGCGAACTCAGTGTTTTGATGTGTTGTGCCCACAGGCATCCGAGCTTCTGTCCCCTTCAGCTGCTCTTTAATATAAACCAGCTTTAAACTTCATGCATATGTTATGAAAAGAGATGCTGGCTCGCTGAGAGGTATCAGTTACCCCGTTTCATGACGTAATGTGGTTAAGTGTTTTAAACCCTTTCACACGTAAGTTCTACATACTCCTGCTGACCAAACTGAAAGACTTTTTTGTGATGACCTTTATTTAGACGCATTGCTGTAAAGTTCCCATGGCGTTTTATAAATATCATGTTTTGTTTATTTTTTCCCCTTTTCTGCACAAATTAACAAATGCCCTAATTATATTGTGAAATATGTTATATTTTGATTCTCAAATTGTCACGCACTCGCTGGGTAACATGAAGCACAGGAAATAACAAAACACGGATTTATTTACAAACACTTACGGAATACAGGCATTGGATGAGACAAGACATCGACGTAGAGACAATACCGGACAACGAAGGACACAAACAGAGGGGTATAAATACTCAGGGATGGTGATTGAACTAATAGGACACAGGGATGAACACAGGTGGGATAAATTAACACTGAACACGGCGGGAAAAACAGAACAAAGGAATCACATGACGGGAAACACATGAAACACAACAGAACACTGACACAAATATGTGTAAGAACATATATTTAGTCTTTTAAACAGCTTAATAATGATCGTATTATTTGCTATATGACAGAGCTGCTGGATTTACAACACGTTTATTCATTATTTTCTTCTGAAATACATGAATGGCTCTTGAACTGGTACAGAGTAAATGTTCTAGTAACATATTGTCACGCTCGATTCGGGACATGAAGGCACAGGAACACGATAGTAAACAAAACACGAATTTATTTAACAAACACTTACGAAATACAAGGGCACTGGAGGAGACAGGACACGTAGACATCACATCGAGGCTGAGACAATACAATACCGGTCCACGAAGGACACAAACTAGGGGGTATAAATACAAGGGGAACATGATTAACTGATAAGACACAGGGGATGAACACAGGTGAAACTAATGAACACTAAAACGGCGGGAAACCGAACAAAGGAAGCACATGACACGGGAAGCACATGGAACACAATAACGGAACTCTGACACATATAAACAGTGTATATCTTAGTTGAATAAAGCACATTGTCCAGTTGTATTTCAAAATAGTTATTATAGCCATCCCCTTAGACATCAGTATGTATTTTATAAACGTTAAATGTTATGTTTTGCTAGTACTTATATGTATTTGAATATCTGAAACCTAAAATAAATGTTATTTGTCTGAAAACACTGATCAATTGTCATTTATGAGAAGAACCACACATCTCTGTCTATGCCTAAGGGCAAGATTGGAGTTTAAGCAGTTTAATCACACCAGTGTGATCGTATCCAGGGCTTCCCACACATAGACTTTACTTGGGCAGGCTGTCCAGGTATATTACCGGCCGTGCATCTATATTTGGTGACATTTTTTAAATTAATTATTATTATCTATAATTAGATTCTTTTTTTTATTATTAATAATAATCTTTCTTATTTACTATTATCTATAATAATATATTTTATGGCGACACGGCGGCTCAGTGGTTAGCACTGTTGCCTCACAGCAAGAAGGTTGCTGGTTCGAGTCCCGGCTGGATCAGTTGGCATTTATGTGTGGAGTTTGCATGTTCTCCCCGTGTTCACGTGGGTTTCCTCTCAAACACATGCGCTATGAATACATTGCGGTGAATTAAATAAAATAAATTGGCCGTAGTGTATGTGTGTGAGTGTGAGAGTGTATGGGTGTTTCCCAGTATGATGTCTTTTATGACATCAAACTGGCTGCAAAATATATGTACACCATTAGAAATGGTTAATCAACTCACTTGCCTTATTTAAATAATCAACTTTTTTTGGTTATTTATTATAATTTATTAATTATTATAATTTTTATAGATATTATAGGTGAATTGGGTAAGCTAAATTGTCCGCAGTGTATGTGTGGGAATTGGAGTGTATGAGTTTTTTTCCCAGTGATGGGAAAAGCTGGAAGGGCATCCGCTGTGTAAAACATATGCTGGATATGTTTGCGGTTCATTCCGCTTAATAAAGGGACTAAGCCGAAAATAAAATGGATGAATGAATACTGTAGAAAATGTCATGCCAATAAAGCTACCTGACCTTGAACTTGAGAGAGAGAGTAGCATTTACCTATCAGAAGGTGCACATGGCTGCAAAAAAAAATCTATATATTTATAGCAGTGTCATAATAAATAAAAATATTGTTTAAAATCACACTATTTTTTGTTTGTCGCATATAGTTGACTATTTATGTGCTGTGGTTAAAAGGCTACCACCACAAGTGTATTTCAAAACTGTAAAAAGCACTGGTATGCTTCAGGAACCAGCTAAGACTGATCACACCGGTGTGACTATGCGTGAAAGGCTTAAATATACATGTTTAGTACATGTTTATTCTACTCTCTGCGCTCTGTCATCCAAGAGATTTCTCATTAGCAAGAAGAGCAAGTCATCCACTTCCATTATGGATGTAGACATGTCACACCAGAAGCATAGCCCAGCCCCGTTGGATTTCCAGTCGGGAGCAGTGCTTGCATCATCACTGTAAAGCAGTTCAGGTTGTTGGTTTGGTGAAGAGGGGAAATCAATGTTATTGAGTCAGCGTGCTGTAACCCCCCTTCAGGCTATGATTCATGCCCTGTGCTTCTTCTGCTGGCACGATGCAGTGTTTGTGATACGCTCTTTTGATTCTTGTCTGTGTATTGCAAGAGAAATTGTTTGCCTTAAAAAGAGTAGGGTATTTTATCATCATGTACTAAACGTCATGGAATTCCAAACCAATATATCTGACTGTCTTCTGTGGAACACAAGAAGCATTTTGATGAATGTGCATTTAAAAGATGTTGTTTTATGGTTTTGGAACAGCAAGTTTATTAGTGGCTATTAGATGCTAAATTGGATTTAAAATTAACATGAAATGTGTTTCACCATTACGTATTTGGGCCTCACAGTGACGCAGTGGGTAGCACGTTCGCCTCACAGCAAGAAGGTTGCTGGTTCGAGCCTCGGCTGGGTCAGTTGGCGTTTCTGTGTGGAGTTTGCATGTTCTCCCTGTGTTGGTGTGGGTTTCCTCCGGGTGCTCCGGTTTCCCCCACAAGTCCAAAGACATGCGGTATAGGTTAATTGGGTAGACTAAATTGTCCATAGTGTATGAGTGTGAATGGGTGTGTATGGATGTTTCCCAGAGATGGGTTGCAGCTGGAAGGGCATCCGCTGCGTAAAACATATACTGGATAAGTTGGCGGTTCATTCCGCTGTGGCGACCCCAGATTAATAAAGGGACTAAGCCGAAATGAAAATGAATGAATGAATGAATGAATTAGGTATTTGCTAGACAATTGACATAAAATGCCTGATGCTTACAGCAGTTTTCTGAATTTTGGCATGTTTTACTAAATATACACCATATTCCTATGACCAAATTCTTGTATACATAATAATTATGCTAATTGTTTTTTTTTTATTTGGACAAGACACTATTATATAAGGGCATCCATTTCTCCTTAGCCCTTGGACTATGAAGTGTTTTGTGATATTTTTTTATTAGATTTTTTCGCAATAAATTAAATACGCACCAGGCTTAGAGTCAATTCAAGCAGTGATGATTTGTTCTCTGTCTTCCTAAAAAAAAAAAAAAAAAAAAAATATATATATATATATATATATATATATTGTGTCCATGTAATCCATTACGTGGAGAGGATTGTAATTATATTCCCACTTTCTTTGTCATTTGTCAATTATTCAAAACATGTATTGTTAAGAAATCTATTCCCCCATCGAGAGTGAATCAGATGGATTCAAATGTTCTACTTAAACGAGTTGTTCACTCAACAATAACAATTATGTTTTTAATTACTTTATCATTTCAATCCCCTTGCACAAATAAAGATATTTTAGATGAAATTTGAAAGCTCCCATTTCCTGCATATAATCCATGTGACTTCAGTTGTTCAACTGTAAACATATGAAGCTCCAAGAGGACTTTTGTGCACCTAAAAAAAGTAAAAACAAAGTTTGTTCGCCAATGTCTTCCTTGTCAGGTCAGGGTATGCATTTAGTATGGACAATATAACTTGCCTGTTTCACTGCTGACTCTAATGGCAATACTTTAAAAAGGCCTGTAGTAAATGCACACCCTGACAACCAGAAGCGGGAGAAAAGATACAGGCAAGCAAAGTCATATTTGCAGTTTTTTTTTTTTTTTTCTCTAACATTTTATCAAACATATTTTATTTTTTGTTCTAAAGATGAAGAAACGTCTCATGGGATTGGAACAAAATGAGAATGAGTTATTAATAACTTTTATTTTTATTTATAGGTGAACTAGTCCTTTAAAATCCAATATTGTATTCTTTATTGCAACATCTAAGCGAAATAGCTTATCGAAAAAAGAAAAAAAGTAGGTCAGAAATTTATTTTGTCCATGGCAAAATTATAGGATCATTGTAGTTTCCATTTTAGTTTTGTCGTGTCAGTTACAGACTTGTGCCAGTAAATTTGGCTTTAGAAAAGAGATGTTATAGCAAGAGGAAGGGAAAGTTATTTGGATTCAATCAATCAATCAATCAATCAACTAACCAGTCAGCCAGCCAGCCCACTAACCAACCAGCCAGCCAGCCAACCAACAAGCCAGCCAGCCAACCAACCAGCCAGCCAGCCAGCCAGCCAGCCATCCAACCAACCAGGCAGCCAGCCAGCCAACCAGCCAGCCAATCAACCAACCAGCCAGCCAGCTAGCCAACCAATCAACCAACCAACCGACCAACCAACCAACCAACCAAACAACCAGCCAGCCAGCCAGCCAGCCAGCCAGCCAGTCAATCAGCCAGCCAGCCAGCCAACCAACCAGACAGCCAACCAACCAGCCAGCCAACCAACCAACCAACCAACCAGCCAGCCAACCAACCAACCAGCCAGCCAGCCACCCAACCAACCAACCAACCAACCAACCAACCAACCAACCAACCAGTCAATCAATCAATCAACCAACCAACCAACCAAGCAACCAATCAATCATTCAAGCAACCAATCAATCAATGTGTTAACTTCATTTAAAAAGCCACAATGACTTAAAATGTTTCACATTGTCAATTAAATTGTGGACATGTTGTGCAATTCAACGTACTTTAATCAAGTTCACAATTAGTGAGGAATAAGTTACTACAACATGGCTATGATTTAACTAAAATGTGTGAGCAAAACCAAGTTGTGGGAGCAAATTCTTAATTTGCATCTAAAACATTTTTCCTTTTCACTTATGTGAGGATTTATAAATAAACCTTTTTTTCTTGCATTGCAGTAATTCCTATATAAAAACGATATGTTGTTTCTCACCTCGCCAGTAACAAGTTAAGTTACAAAATCTTAACTTCCATCCAATGCTTTTGTGATAAACAAAACAAACGATACTGAGGTCTGCGAAGGCATTTGGTGGACGTGCGGGTTTATTGTTTTTCTTGGGTTTTGTGTGGGATGAAGGGTCAAAGCTGCGTTGCATGTTTATGTCCAGCTATTGAATTACTCAACACAAAGTCAGCAGCGTGGCTTTGGCAATAAGTTACCCAATTGCAACAGTAAAGCATTCGAATTTGCAGCTGTTGTTTTTGACTGGTTTCCAATGCAGATCTCAGTGTTGCAGGAAAAAAGAAAAGCTTATATGTGCCATTATTCATTCATTCATTTTCATTTCGGCTTAGTCCCTTTATTAATCTGGGGTCGCCACACCGGAATAAACCGCCAACTTATCCAGCATATGTTTTACGCAGCGGATGCCCTTCCAGCTGCAACCCATCTCTGGGAAACATCCATTTACACCCATTCACACTCATACACTACGGACAATTTAGCTTACCCAATTAACCTATACCGCATGTCTTTGGACTTGTGGGGGAAACCGGAGCTCCCGGAGAAAACCCACGCCAACATGGGGAGAACATGCAAACTCCACACAGAAAAGCCAACTGACCCAGCCGAGGCTCGAACCAGCGACCTTCTTGCTGTGAGGCGAACGTGCTATCCACTGCGCAACCGTGTTACCGGTCAGTGAAGCACTGGCGGGGTTATTTTTATCTTCCAACCTCTGTGTGCTACTTCAAAATCAGGAGCCAGAAATAGAAGCTGTGCTGTTTCTGCTTAACCTGATGAGAACAGTCCTCCAGGAACTCTTTAAAAGCCGTCTAAACACTGTTAATGCTTTCTAATGTGATATTTGGTGTAAGAGATTTTGAGTGATTTGTATGGAAATTCAAAAACTGAAGTGGCTTAAAAGAAACTTTGTGGTCCGAAGAGCACATTCTCTCCCTCTCTGTGTGTCTCACTCTCATTATCTCAGGATTAAGTGACTCATTTAAAGTGGGTCAGACAGGAATACTTACTGGCCCATGTGAGGGAAAAGGTTCACAGTTGACAAAACTTAACATTTGGTTATTTCACTTTCCGAATACTTTCTAAAAGTTATCATGGTCATGGAAAGATCAGTTCCGTTGGATATCAGGGTGTCTGCAGGCCTTAAAATGTCTTAAATTTACTGAAATATTGTCTTGAAGGTCTTAAATCATTTTAAACGGCTCTTAATTTTTCTATGTCCATGTAAAACTACCCAATAAGGCCAATAACATGCATCCAATTTGCCAACAATCCATCTCAATAAAACTTTTAACAAAACCTTTAACATTTTATAACTCCATTTATAAATATAGTTTAATTTTCTTTCTCACAATAACATTTGTTGAAAAGGTCTTGTGTTTTTTAGACTGTACTGTATATGGTGAGGACACTGACCTGGACAGACTTAGTTTACAGTAGTAGTTTTTAAAGCTTGTCAAGCTTTTTTAAACTAGGGTTAGCTTGTTTTGAAGCATTATTTTAAATATCTGGCTAAATAATAAGAGATGTGACTAAGAAGTCCTTAGCGTTTAGCCCTGTATATGTCTGAAATTTCATCCTAGTGGTCTTAAAAGGTCTTAAAAAGTCTTAAATTTGACTTGACGAAACCTACAGAAAGCCTGGAAACAAGGGGGGAAAACTTAAGAACATTAAATGTGGCAAATGTACCAGTTGTTTGTTTGTTGGTTTTTATTTGTTGGTTTATTTATGTCCTTTTTTTTAGATTCTCTGTGTTATTTTTGCATATTAATCCTTTAATTCTTCTCTTAACCTCTCATAAATAATTTGAACCCATGTTATTTTGTTTTACTTAAAGTATTATTAATTGCTGTACTACATTCTGTTGTAATTCTTTTTCTTTGTACAGTTATTGCTCCGTTAGGAGAAAAGGTTAATTGGAGGTACAATTTTGTACCTAGGGGTACAAAGTTTACAACAGGTCCTTATGGTACAGCTTTGTACCCAAAATGAGTTATAAACTTTCATCTAGAGCACAGCTGTCAATTCCAGTTCCTGGAGGGCCGCAGCTCTGCACAGTTTAGTTCCAACCCAGCTTCAACACCCTTACCTGTAGGTTTCAAACAAGCCTGAAGGACTCCAGTAGTTTGATCAGGTGTGTTGAAGCAGGGTTGGAACTAAACTGTGCAGAGCTGCGGCCCTCCAGGAACTGGAATTGACACCTGTGATCTAGAGGTACAAAAAGGTACCTTACAGTGACAGCCTTTTGGGGGGGGTGCAACTTAATTATTTTATGTTCAATCCGCTTAAATTTGTAAAAACTAATAAGTTAACTTGATTCCCGTCACGTTATGAAATGATAAGTCAAAATGCAAGTGAGAGTTTAATAACAACAAAGAGTGCAACAATAGGCAAACACTGAGCGATAGCAGCGTGGACCAAAACACTCGAAACAGGAATCACAACAGGACATCTAGGAAGCCAGCCCAAGCAGATCCTGACAAGACACAGAGAGATCATAAAACAGAGTAACGAACTGACAATGAAGTCCTGGCTTCCCGCTCTATATATAGGTGAGCTAAGTGCCATCAGCTGGAGCTGCTGATAAGTCCCGCTGATCACGTGATGTAAACAAAACACATGGAAGCTTTCAGAGCACATGGAAGCTACAACACAAAACCACGGGACAACAACAAACATGAATAGACAGAGCGCATGCACCTGACAACCGTGACAATTCCTTCAAGTTGTCCCAACAAAAATAGATTGTGTGGAGCCAAGCAGTTTTTACAGCGTATTTTAAGCAATAGTTAAAAATATATTGTATGTGTCAAAATGATCAATTTTACGTTTACTCCAGAAATCATTTGAATATTAAGTAAATATTATGTACCATGAAGATATTTAGTCAATTTCCTACTATAAATATATCAAAACTCAGTTTTTGATAAGCAATATTGATTACATGGAAAAAAACAAACAAACTGACCTTTCTGACTGGTTTTGTGGTATAGGGTCAAATGTATACCTTAAAATATTCAATGTTGTACATTGTAAAACCTTTTAGTAGTCAAGACTAAGTAATCATTCGTCTAGATGACTAAACAATAGTAGTAATAATAATAATTAGCTTTGCTCTTCTATTTGTTACTATTACTTAGTATTCTAGACCAATGATCCCATATTGTGTGTTGTGTTCTGGTCTGTTCCTCTAAATCTCTTCTTCTCTGTCTGTTTCAGTGAGGACGTGTGTAAAAGAGGCTTCACTGTGATTATTGATATGCGTGGCTCTAAGTGGGACCTGATAAAGCCATTGCTGAAGACGCTACAAGAAGCGTTTCCAGCTGAGATCTGCGTCGCTCTCATCATCAAACCAGACAACTTCTGGCAGAAGCAGAAGACCAACTTTGGTAGCGCCAAGTTCAGCTTTGAGGTAAAAAGCTTCACCTCCTGTACAGAATCTGTGTGTTCAGTTATCCGAGGGGTCGGCAACATTGTCGACCAAAAGAGCCATTTTTCCCTCTAAGTAAAGTTTGCCCAGAGCCTCATATTTGACTTTTTTAATGAATAAAGCACAATTTGTTGTTTGCAGATGTAAGGAAGTGTCTGGCATATTGTATTTTGTATTTTTATGTAAGCACCCCTATACGGGATAGTGTAATTACAGTGTTTATTTACTAGTGTTGGCAGTTAAGGTGGCTCAGTATTCAGCACTGTCGCGTTCAGCAACGTGAGCTACTCCTTTACCAATTTAAATGCGTTTCTAAACTCCCGATCACCTGTGTTTGTCATAGCTATGGCAAAAATCAGCCGTTATTACACAGATGCGCAAAACACTACTTTCGCTTTTATGTCAATGGTTTGAGCTGCCCACTGAATGGCCATGATGGACGTTTCCTTTCCATCTCACACTAAACATAGTCGACCAATCACAACAGTCTGGGTCATCAGACCAATCACCGCAGATTAGCATCACGCAAAGGAGGGGTTTGGAACAAATTAATTGCATAAGAAAGTCATTGGGATAATTGAGTAAAAATAAATATTACATATTATAAGACAATGACAATGAAAGTGTTTTTTGACCTTGCATTCATATTGGCCTGTTGTTGGAGACCCCCAAAACCAAAATATGACCTTTTATAATGCATAATAGGGGCTCTCTAAAGCCATGGGTTGCCGACCTCTGTGTTGGCCGAACAAACATCAGACTTTATAGTAGAATTTAAACATGGGGTTTATTCTTGGGCTAACCTCTGTCTTTTTCTCACTGACAGACTAGCATGGTATCGGTGGAGGGCTTGACCAAACTAGTGGACCCATCCCAGCTAACGGATGACTTTGAAGGTTCCCTGGAATACAATCACGAGGAATGGCTTGAGCTCCGGGTGTCTCTGGAGGAGTTCCTGGCCAGCGCTGTCCACCTCCTCTCTCGTCTGGAAGATCTACAGGAGATTCTGGCTAAGAAGGAGTTCCCGGTGGATGTGGAGGGCTCTCGGAGACTCATCGACGAACACACACAGCTGAAGAAGAAGGTGATGAAGGCTCCGGTGGAAGAGCTAGACCACGAAGGCCAGAGACTCTTGCAGTGCATCCGCTCCAGTGACGGCTTCTCAGGGAGGAACTGCATTTCCGGAAGTGCCGACTTCCAGAGTGTGGTTCCGAAGATCGCCAGTCTGCTGGATAAGCTCCACAGCACCCGACAGCACCTGCACCAGATGTGGCACCTACGAAAACTGAAGCTGGATCAGTGCTTTCAGCTCCGACTGTTTGAACAGGATGCAGAGAAGGTGAGTGAACACTGGTTAAACAACAACCATAGTAGACTCTCTAAGATCAATGCTGACATAGATCCAATATGCGATTGGTGTAGGCAGGCTCCTGCTACTTTGCCGCACATCTTCTGGGCATGTCCAATGCTTTACATGTTCTGGATTAGCTGTTTGAGACCTTTTTCTGAGGCATTTGGGGAGGTAGTAGAGCCATCACCATTTCTTGCATTGTTTGGTGTGGTCCCTGAAAACGGCCTTCTGAACATTAAACAAATTAGCATGTTAGCCTTTGCTTCTCTCTTGGCTAGAAGACTAATATTGTTCAAATGGAAAGACCCTATTCCACCGGGACATAACCACTGGATAAAGCCTGGTTTATACTCGATGCGTCCGCTAGTTCGCTTGGCGACTGTGACGTCATCGTGGTGTTTGGGTGAGCGCGACATGATTTCGGCTGGAGCAGCACACAATTTTTTTTACTTGAGTAAACAGTGCGCGTTTCATTTGAGTTGAACATGAATCATTTTGAAGAGATTTTGACTGAAACAGGTACGCCTGTACAGACATCTTTATGATCCGTCCATGTCTGGTCATACTGATAACCAGATAACCAATAATTCTTGGCTAGAAATGACGAAGATTTTTTTAATGTGAAGCAGTTTGTATTCTCAAAGTATGCAGTAAACATGAGCCAGGTAAAACTGGGTTTGTGTAAGATGAGTAACCCTGCACAGGAGCAACACTATATGAAGGCTATTGTAAATTGTAAAAGGCTATATGTAAAGCACTGATTATAAACGTTAAAAACTCATATGAAGCTATATCTGTGAAAGGCATTCAGGAAAATGCGTGACATATAATTAAGTCACTGTACTATCATGACAATGTATGAAAACCATTATAACCATACTAGAACAATTTAGCAAAGGCAACACTGGACTGTAAATCTAAACCTAAGTCAGATGGGCAAAGAGCCAAAAATTCATTCATTCATTCATTTTCTTTTCGGCTTAGTCCCTTTATTAATCTGGGGTC
This sequence comes from Danio choprae, assembly GCA_903798125.1. Lineage (NCBI taxonomy): Eukaryota > Metazoa > Chordata > Actinopteri > Cypriniformes > Danionidae > Danio > Danio choprae. Next base: position 1,581,319 of record CAIGQW010004410.1, on the reverse strand, counting down.
GCCACAGCGGAAGGAACTGCCAACTTATCCAGCATATGTTTTACGCAGCAGATGCCCTTCTAGCTGCAACTCATCCATACATACTCATTCACACTCATACACTACGGACAATTTAGCTTACCCAATTCACCTATATGTGTTTGGACTTGTGGGGGAAACCGGAGCAGCCGGAGGAAACCCACGCCAACACGGGGAGGACATGGAAACTCGACATCTTCGACATCTTGACTTTATTATGAATAAAGTCTATTTTTTGGTATCCAAAACCTCCAGTCTGATAGTGTCTAAATGATGAGAAGGTCGTCAACTGCGACTTTGTTAAAATGTTTAGAAAAACTTGAGGGATAAGTTTGTTAAAACCAAAAAGAGAGGCCATGCCCCTCCAACAGCAACTTCTTCCAACAATCCAACAACAGTTTGGTGAAGAACAGTGCATTTTCCAGCACGATGGAGCACCGTGACATAAGGCAAAAGTGACATCTAAGTGGCTCGGGGACCAAAACGTTAAAATTTTGGATCCATGGCCTGGAAACTCCCCAATACTTAAACCCATTAGGAACTTGGTCAATCCTCAAGAGGTGGGTGGACAAACAAAAACCCACTAATTCTGACAAACTCCAAGAAGTGATTATGAAAGAATGGGTTGCTATCAGTCAGGATTAGGCCCAGAAGTTGATTGAGAGCATGTCCAGTCGAACTGCAGAGGTCCTGAAAAAGAAGGGCCAACACTGCAAATACTGACTCTTTGCATAAATGTCATTCATTCATTCATTCATTCATTCATTTTCATTTCAGCTTAGTCCCTTTATTAATCTGGGGTCGCCACAGCAGAATGAACCGCCAACTTATCCAGCATATGTTTTACACAGCGGATGCCCTTCCAGCTGCAACCCATCTCTGGGAAACATCCATACACACTCATACACTACGGACAATTTAGCTTACCCAATTCACCTGTACCGCATGTCTTTGGACTTGTGGGGGAAACCGGAGCACCCGGAGGAAACCCACGCCAACACAGGGAGAACATGCAAACTCCACACAGAAACGCCAACTGGCGAGGCTCGAACCAGCGACCAGCGACCTTCTTGCTGTGAGGCGAACGTGCTACCCACTGCGCCACTGTGAGGCCCATAAATGTCATGTAATTGTGGATAAAAGCCTTTGAAACGTATGAAGTGCTTGTAATTATATTTCAGTACATCACAGAAACAACTGAAACAAAGATCTAAAAGCAGTTTAGCAGCAAACTTTGTCAAAACTAATATTTGTGTCATTCTCAACACTTTTGGCCACGACTGTATTTCCGATACTAGTATTGGTACTGGAATAACCCTAAAAAAAGTTCAAAGTGTCTGAAATTCCCATCTGATGCGCACACTGGCTTTCAGTGCTGAGAATCCTGTCCTGGCTCATTGTGGTTAGATGGCTTGATTAACTATGGATGATTCTTCTCATTAACAGCGAAAACAGTTTAAAACTCTTAAAACAGATACGATTAGGACATTATTCGAAACTGTGAATATTTCATTTTCATTTAACAAAACAGTTTGTGTTGTGTTCTTTGGTTTTGGCCGCGGTAGCATGGTAGTAGGTAGGGTTGGGCATTAGAATTTTATTGATTTTGATTCTTGTTCATTAACAGATTCGATTCCAATTTTGACTTTAATTTTATAATAAGTATCAGATTCTTATCCAAGTTTTCGATTTCAGAATAAATTTTCGATCCCCAACCCTAATAGCAGGTTTACAAAAGCACTGCATTTTTCTCTTATGTTTGCTTTTAAAAGCACTATTAGTTGGGTATAACGAAGAATTTAAGTCAGTGGTTCCCTAAGCGATCTAGATGACAAGCTCTGCCTATGTGCAGTCAAACGGCATACTATATGTAGTATTCCTACTGCAAGATGTACCCTAAGTAACATATTTCAGATTTACAAAAATGTGGACAGCGCCCTCTAGTGGATTTGTCATCTGAAACGTGCAACAAAAACGTACGCGGAGCAACTTATTTTACGTTTATGCAAAAATATAGGGGTAGGCCCGTGTTTCCAACGCTATCTCACAGCAATTCGTAACTTTTTGATTTAGTGGCTAATTCATACGAATGAACATTCACATCTCGTTTGTACATTTTAATATGATTTTCTCATTCCCTAATGATGGTTGGGTTTAGGGGTGGGGTTTGGTGCCACGCCTCCTTTAAAACGAATTCATATTAATTAGCTAGTAAACTGACTAAACGTAAAATAGTTACGTTTCCTCGTGAGATCAGGCTGGTATTTCCAATGAGCTGCAATATTATGACTGTTTAAAAGTGTGACCTCATACTAACTACTAACTCCATCCCCAGCTCATGAGTTTGAGATAAATGACATGAGATGGAGGGCCGTCTGAAGCCGAGTACACACAAGTGCTTTTGTTCTGATCATTTCATTTCGTTCAGACCGCAGACGTTTATTTTTAGCTGCTGTTCACGCAACCTTGCTCTCATCGCGAGTGAACAGGATTGAAGATCATTTGTCTGTCAATGTGCCAGGCCTCCTAATGTCTAAAGGCCATGATCGAGCAGTCATTCTGCTAATTAATACCACTAACTTCTCCTAGAAGCAGCCCAGACACATTAGATTTAAAACAAGCGTTTAATGTAATAGGGACGCAGTCAACTAGATTATCAATTTTGCTGTCTCTCGGCTCTTATCTTGATTACACCGCGGGTGCAATTCATTTTAAGTTCTAATTAAATATTTATTTAAGACAGCGATTGGGTTTTGAAGGATACTTTGTTCATAATGCAGAACAGTGTAGATAACGGCGGCAAAACATAGACTGAATTGTTTACTGATATTTTGTATTTCCATATTTTTTAGATTTAATTTGTGATGTATTTATGCACACATTAAGCCATGTTTATTAATGAATGAATGTAGTATACATTACTACTAGCATTTGATGTATAAAAGATGTACAGTGCTCAGCGTATATAAGTACACCCCTCACAAATCTATCTTTTCAAGAGTTCACACTTAGCTGATGATTGGTAATATAGCTTGTTTGGCATGCTGTCCCGGGAGACAGCCCTGAGCTCACGAGATCCTCGAGCCCTGGGCTCCCTCCCGTTTGCGGGGCGAGAGGGGAGCTTGAGCTCAGGTAGATCTCGATGAACTCCCCCGACTTATTTCCGGCTAAAAGAATGGCTGAAAAGAGATGTATACTTATTAAGAGCTTGGCAATGGTATCGCTTACTGTGTTCAGTTTACTTAAATTGCGCGTTTTTTGGACTGTGGGAGGAAACCGGAGAACCCGGGGAAAACCCACGCGAGCACGGGAAGAACAAGCAAACTCCACACAGAAATGTCGACTAGTTTAGTTGTGATTTTAACCAGAGACATTCTTGCTGTGAGGCGACAATGTTAGTCACTGGGCCACTGTGTCGCCCATCTGGGAAGGCGGAGGAGTAGGGGGTGGGTGGGGGGAGTTCTTCAAGACGAAGGTACTGAGATAAGGCAACTCTGGTTATTTATGGTGATCTAGGAATCATCTGATTGGTGAATCAATTGCGAGCTGATGCGGGACCAGCTGTAAGCAATCATAAGCACGAGATCCTCTCCAAATTAGTTTATAAATAAACTTCACTTAAATTCATATTTTTAATAGGAAGCTGTACAATGTTATATTTGTGCATATACATTAGTTTAGTCAGTACTGAAGCCAAATCTGGTGCTTATCTAACAAAATAACTTCCGATAACGGTCCATAAATTAGTACAGCCAAATTTATATAGAAAAATATTAAATACAAAATTAAAAAAGAGGGAAAAAAAGAAAAATGTTGTTGAAATTTTGTAGGTTGTATTTATTTTATTTATTTGCAATATTTTGCTTGAGTTTAATTGTATTATCTTTCCATTTCTAAAGATGTTTAGTGACTAAAATATTATTTAAATGAATATATCTGTTTAATAAATCTGTTTTGTTCAAATTCACCAATATACATTACCCATATTCACTGAGAAATGGGTAAAAATATTAATTTTCTAAATGGGGTGTACTCGTATATGCTGAGCACTGTATATTCTCAGTAGTAAATGAATTTGCATGCATTTATGTATAATTTCCCCATAACATTGGATTTAAGTGCCAATTTGATTGTTCGTACTTGTGTATTAGTCAGCATAGAGGTTTACATATCTTTGAAAAATAGCATTTTGGCGAATTTACTATTCTAATTACTGTAATTAATTTACTGTTACTTATAATGTACTTGCCTGAAATGCTGTACATTAATTTAACAGTTCTGTATGAATCAATTCAGAGAAGCAGATACATTTTTTTGTTATACATATATATCAATTAGGTGACACGGTGGCTCAGTGGTTAGCACTGTCGCCTCACAGCAAGAAGGTCGCTGGTTCGAGTCATGGCTGGACCAGTTGGCATTTCTGTGCGTAGTTTGCATGTTCTCCCCGTGTTGGCATGTGTTTCCTCCGGGTGCTCCGGTTTCTCCCGCAGTCCAAAGACATGCAATATAGGTAAATTAAATATACTAAATTGGCCGTAGTGTATGTGTGTGAATGAGTGTGTATGGATGTTTTCCAGTGCTGGGTTGCGGCTGGAAGGGCATCCGTTGTGTAAAACATATGCTGGATAAGTTGGCGGTTCATTCCGCTGTGCCGACCCCTGATAAATAAAGGGACTAAACCAAAGGTAAATGAATGAATGAATGAATATATTGATTATATTCATATATAATATATTCATTCATTCATTTTCTTTTCGGCTTAGTCCCTTTATTATTCTGGGGTCGCCACAGCGGAATGAACCACCAACTTATCCAGCATATGTTTTACGCAGCGGATGCCCTTCCAGCTGCAACCCATCTCTGGGAAACATCCACACACACCCATTCACATTCATACACTACGGACAATTTAGCTTACCCAATTCACCTATAGCGCATGTCTTTGGACTTGTGGGGTAAACCGGAGCACCCGGAGGAAACCCAGGCCAACACGGGGAGAACATGCAAACTCCACACAGAAACGCCAACTGACCCAGCCGAGGCTCGAACCAGCGACCTTCTTGCTGTGAGGCGAATGTGCTATCCACTGCACCACCGTGAGGCCCATATATAATATAAATGATATATTTTCATATTTTCAGTTACATTTATCAAGACGATAGAACGTGCTTAAGAGAAAAATAATTGAGTGCGTAATTAGTTCATGGAAATATAAGGTATAGAATCAAAGAAGCAGAGTAATGGCGTATATACTTTTTATATATTGTACATTATATACTGTATCTATTTGTTATTCATATATTTTGCATACTAATCCAATTTTGTTCAACTAAAGAATGCTAGCTTTGTCCAACAATTGCACATGCATAAGAAACAATCAAATAAGAACATTTTTAAGTGTTATAAATCTAACTGAAAGTTTCTGTTCGACTAAATAAGTTGAATTTCTATTGTCTGTTGGATTTTAAGTAGTATTAAGTCAAGTAATTCAACTAATCATTGAGTAATTAAGTTTACCAGCCAGTACCTTGTTGAATCTATGCCACAAAGAATTTCTCAGTTCTGAAGGCAAAAGGGAGTCCGAATACTACTAGTAAGGTGTATCTAATAAAGTGGCCGGTGAGCGTATGTATCATATATAAGGCAACATGTAGGAATGTCAAACTCTGACATTGGCAAGAAGGCAATAATGAAGCAGAATGTGTATGTTCAAGACCGGTCCTACCACTGATATCAGTGTTTTATCAACAGATGCATTCGTCTTAATTACAAGTGTTGCCTCCGCAACACAGCAAATGGATTCCTTATCATCTGCTGGAACAGAATGCTTCGAATGTTTACATTTGTCATTCTGTTATCTGCCGCGAGCCTGTGATTCATTAGTCTGCGTGTTTAATTAATTGTGTATGATGGTAATAACAAACCTTCAGGAATGTGGAAGCGATGTGTAAAGTTGACACAGGAACGGATGGTGGATTATTTAGTTAAAGGTCTTTTCTTCCTCGTCTCTCTGCAGATGTTTGACTGGATCAGTCACAATAAGGAATTGTTTCTTCAGAGCCATACAGAGATCGGCGTGAGCTACCAGCACGCCGTGGAGCTACAGACGCAACACAACCACTTTGCCATGAACTCAATGGTACGTAACTCTGTGATGATGTTCGCTAATAGTGTCAAATGTAAAAAGTGATGAACGATTTTTGGGGGGTGGGGGGGTGATTTCGCATAAATCCTTACTTGATATTGTCCATACAATTGTAACACTCGATGCGGGAGAAATAGGAACACGGGATTAACAATAAGACGGATTTATTTAACAAACACTTACAGGATACAGGCACTGGATAAGACAGGACACGCAGACAGGACATCGACATAGAAACAATACAATACCGGACAACGAAGGACACAAACAGAAGGGTATAAAAACAAGGGGAGATGATTAAACTAATGAGACACAGGGGATGAACACAGGTGAAACTAATGAACACTGACGATGGCGGGAAACAGAACAAAGGGAGCACATGATAACAACAAAAGCACATGGACACGACAAAACACTGACAACAATACAGTATATAGGGGTTAGTTCACTCAGAAATCTAAAGTTCTGTTATTAAAGGGTTTGTTTACCCAAAAATCATTTTTATCACTCTTTACTTTGTTTGACTTTTTTTTTTCTTCTGCCGAACACAAGATAAGATATTCTGAAGAAAGCTGGAAATATGTAACCATTGAGTTCCATAGTGTTTGTTCTATCTACTATGCAAGTCAATGCGTACAGGTTTTCAGCTTTTTTCAAAATATCTTCTTTTGTGTTCAACAAAAAGAAAGAAAAAACTCATAAAGGTTTGGAACCACTTGAGGGTGAGTAAAAAGTGGGTACATGCTCATTTTTGGGTCCCTTTAAAGGCGTAGTTTGGGGAAATGGAAAAGTTTCCTCTCAAGTGGTTCCAAACCTTTACGAGTTTCTTTCTTCTCTTGAATACTGAAGAAGATATTTTGAAGAAAGCTCAAATCTGTAACCATTAATCTGTAATATTAGGCAAAAAATACATAATATGGAAGTCAGTCGTCAACGGGTGTCCAGCTTTCTTAAGATGAGTTCCTTTAGTATCCAATAAAATAAATTCAAATAGAAAAAGCTGAATTATTTTGCTTGTTTTAAGGAAAAATTCACTTAATTTGAACATATTATTTCTTTAAACAAGACAATATGTTTTGCTTTTCTAGAAAATGCTTCTTGGTTTAAAAATCTTTAGATATTTGGACTTGAAACAAGACAAAACATTTAAGTAAGAAAAGCTATTTTTTGCAGTGTATGGGTAAATTATCTGTTTTTATTAATAGAGTTTTTTATTAATTGCTAACGGCAAGCAAAATAATACGCCAGGCAGTCAAGCCCATTCACTCTGTGCATGAAATCATTGTTCTTTCATTGTTAACCATGGTGACCTGCAAAAAAATGCGTGCAGCTATCATTGCGTTGCATAAAAATGGCTTCACAGAAAAGGATATTGTGGCTACTAAGATTGCACCTAAATCAACAATTTACAGGATCATCAAGAACTTGAAGGAAAGAGGTTCAATTCTTGTTAAGAAGGCTTTAGGGTGTCCAAGAAAGTCCAGCAAGTGCCAGGATCGCCTCCTAAAGAGGATTCAGTTGTGGGATCGAAGTGCCACCAGTGCAGAGCTTGCTCAGGAATGGCAGCAGGCAGGTGTGAGCGCATCTGCATGCACAGTGAGGCGAAGACTTTTGGAAGATGGCCTGGTGTCAAGAAGGGCAGCAAAGAAGCCACTTCTCTCCAAAAAAACATCAGGGACAGATTGATCTTCTACTAAAAGTATGGCGAATGGACTGCTGAGGACTGGGGCAAAGTCATATTCTCCAATGAAGCCCCTTTCCGATTGTTTGGGGCATCAGAATTTTGCCCAAAAACACAGCCATGAATAAAAAATGGTACCAAAACACCCTCCAGCAGCAACTTCTTCCAACAGTCCAACAACAGTTTGGTGAAGAACAATGCATTTTCCAGCACGATGGAGCACCGTGCCATAAGGCAAAAGTGATATCTAAGTGGCTCGGGGACCGAAACGTTGAACTTTTGGGTCCATGGCCTGGAAACTCCCCAGAACTTAATCCCATTGAGAACTTGTGGTCAATCCTCAAGAGGCGGGTGGACAAACAAAAACCCACTAATTCTGACAAACTCCAAGAAGTGATTATGAAAGAATGGGTTGCTATCAGTCAGGATTTGGCCCAGAAGCTGACTGAGAACATTGCCCAGTCGAATTGCAGAGGTCCTGAAAAAGAAGG
>CAIGQW010004410.1:1541835-1572881 GCA_903798125.1 Danio choprae | reverse complement strand
TGCCCAGTCGAATTGCAGAGGTCCTGAAAAAGAAGGGCCAACACTGTAAATACTGACTCTTTGTGTAAATGTCATGTAATTGTGGATAAAAGCCTTTGAAACGTATGAAGTGCTTGTAATTATACTCCAGTACATCACAGAAACAACTGAAACAAAGATCTAAAAGCAGTTTAGCAGCAAACTTTGTGAAAACTAATATTTGTGTCATTCTCAAAACCTTTGGCCACGACTGTACAGTAGCGTATGCAGAATTAAACTCATTGTAATAACTATAGACTATGCATGAAATCAGCCACTACGTCATCTATCCGAAACATCAGTTTGCACTGAAGTAAATTCTTTTAGTGTGCACTACTATTTTTGGTCACACTTTAATTTGAAGGTTTCCTTGTTACAGTGTATTCATTTCATTTAACTACTTAGTAATAGTAATTGATTTACTATTGTACTATTACTAATATAATAGTACATTTACTAATTACACGGCTGCCTGGAATACTTCATTTTAATTGGTCAGTCACAACATTCCAATGTATGTTATTCTGAGATAACAACCGCTGAAACTAATAACACAGGCTCATCTGGGAACTTCAGATAATCTTGACCGTCAGTTAGTCAGTGAATACATTCACATCCATATTTATAAGCTTGTCTGCCACGCCACAGGTGTCAAACTCAGTCCCTGGAGGGCCACAGCTCTGCACAGTTTAGTTCCAACCCTTATCAAACACACCTGATGAGGCTTGTTTGATACCTACAGGTAGGTGTGTTGAAGCAGGGCTGGAACTAAACTCTGTAGGGCTGTGGCTGTGGAGTTTGACACCCCTGGGTTAGTGTATGCTCCATTCAGCTGTTTTTGTATCTCTCAGCTTTGCATTTAATTCAAGACTTCATAAACTATTAGAGCTCAGAACAATGTTTTATGTCAAATTTGTACTTTTTGTGCAAGTAGCAATGTAATAAGCAATATAAAGTACATCCAGGCGTATTATGAGCATCAATATTTTTGAAAGATATTGCCTTAAAGTTGGATTTTCCCTAGAAAGTGTCTTGGTTCAACTTTCACCTACAACACCTGTCGTGCTCTTTGATCTTCTGTTTCCCAGAATGCCTATGTGAACATAAACCGGATCATGTCGGTGGCGTCGCGGCTGTCGGAGGCGGGCCACTACGCCGCACAGCAGATCAAACAGATCAGCACTCAGCTGGATCAGGAGTGGAAGAGCTTCGCGGCTGCCCTCGATGAGCGCAGCACCATCCTTGCCATGTCTGCCGTCTTCCATCAGAAATCTGAACAGGTAGCAGATTTCCTAACTACTTCATCTGTATAGCCCTCACAGAATGTAAAAGTATATATATGTGTATACCCCTGTATATATTTTTTTCAACACATTTCTAAACAGAATAGTTTTAATAACTCATATTTAGTAACTGATTTCTTTTATCTTTGCCACGATTACAGTACATAATAGTTTACTAGATATTTTTCAAGACACTCGTATTCAGGTTAAAGTGCAATTTAAAGGCTTAACTAGGTTAATTAGGTTAATTAGGCAAGTTAGGGTAATTAGGCAAATCATTGTATAATGATGATTTGTTCGGTAGACAAATCAAAAAAATTTTATTAATAATAATTGGGGGCAGCACAGTGGCGCTGTGGGTAGCACAATCACCTCACAGCAAGAAGGTCGCTGGTTCTAGCCCCGGCTGGGTCAGTTGGCATTTTTGTTTGGAGTTTGCATGTTCTCCCCATGTTGGCGTGGGTTTCCTCCAGGTGCTCCGGTTTCCCCCACAAGTCCAAAGACATGCGGTATAGGTGAATTGGGTAAGCTAAATTGTCCGTAGTTTATGTGTGTGAATGAGTGTGTATGGATGTTTCCCAGTGATGGGTTGCGGCTGGAAGGGCATCCGCTGCGCAAAACATGTGCTGGATAAGTTGGCGGTTCATTCCGCTGTGGTGACCCCAGATTAATAAAGGGGCTAAGCCAAAAAGAAAATGAATGAATGAATGTAAAATGTAATGAATACATAAATTGCGACGTGGACAAAATTGTTGGTACCTTTCAAAAAAACCAACAGTGGACCCTGAAGTACCTTGAAACTGAACACAGTAATGGTTAATCAAAAAGTACTGAAAATAAACAAATCAAATATTGCTTTCAAATTGTGTTTCAACATACACATTAAAAAAAGGCAAACTATTAAAACTGGTCTAGACAAAATTGAAGAGTGAAGTAATTACTGAAAAGTGCTGTGTTTTATTTTTATAGATACATTGTTCCCATTTCCTGGCATTTACATATATTTAGGGACTATGTTGATGCAAAATCCAGGAAAAAATTATTAATTTAATTTCAAACTAACCTAAAAATGTACATTCATAATTTTTTTTTCGGCTTAGTCCCTTTATTCATCAGGGCTCGCCACAGTGGAATGAGCCTCCAACGCCACAGTGGAATGAGCCTCCAACTTTAGTTTAATTCTAAATCAAAATGGCCACCTCAGTAGTTAAGGCATATGAAAACAGGCAGGAATTAATTCCAACCTCTGCATAAAAAGATGAATTTTCTATAGTCTATTGGCGTCTTTCACTCAAGAGAAACCGAGTGATATGACATGGTGCATAAACATGCATTAAATACGCCTCATTATAAAATATACATGTGTCTGTTGCCTCGTAACAAACGTATGTGGCAAACTTCACAATATACACGTTAAACTAACAAAAGATACAGCTAAACAGACCTTATGCCTCTTTTTTTTTTTAATTACAGAATGCAGTGGTGTAGTAGTTTCTAAGCGTTCATGTTTCTTTCTGTGCAGTTTTTGTCTGGTGTGGAAACGTGGTGTAAGATGTGCAGTGAAGGCGGTTTGCCATCAGAAATGCAGGATCTGGAGTCGGCTATTCATCACCATCAGACGCTCTATGAACAAGTCACACAAGCATACACAGAGGTGAGAACCCAACTCTAGCCTGTATTAAAAAAGGGTCAGTGAAATTATACTGTATTGTATGTGTGCATGTATATTCCTTTATTATTGTGCTGGGACAATAATCAACGTACCCCATTATGTTGGATGTTAGTTTTCTGACCAATGGCAACTGTTCTGAGTGCATAACAAGTCTCTGTGCTTATGTTACATAATACGCCTACAGCTGTATTCGTATTGTTTGAACTATAACAAATCAGTGAACTGGCCCTAATTAATCTGAAGACACAACAGGAAGACAATGCCTCAATGTTATTCTAATACTTTAGTTCATGGACCTCCACCCTTTTTATCTGCCATTAGAGAAAGGGTTCTGTTATATATCTGGTTTAATACTTGTAAATATTCACTGTCATTGTTGTTTCGGCTTTAGGGTACAACCCAACATTAGGTTTAGTTTCCACAATCAAAACTTTGAGGCTTTCTTAAAGTATCTCAGTTTCCGCTATATAACTATTATTATTATTATTATTTAGATTAAATGAGCAATGCTGGATCAGTCATGTACTTAGGGTGCACTCACACTAGGCTATCCAAACCGTGCACGGGCGTGTTTCCTAGTTCCAAGTGTGAGTTCAGTTGGCCGGCCCTGGCCCGGTTGGAAGAGGTGTGCCAGAGCTCGGTTCAGTTGGGCTTTGCGCTCACACTGCAAGCGTACCGCACAAAAGCCCGCCTGAGCACAAAACTGAAAACGCGATGTCGCTTTTAAGGGACTGTTTCATGTGGATTTATTAATCATTCTTACTTTTCAATGAACGCAAACTGTCATAGTATATTAAAGACGCAAACCCCTCGCTGCACCTTCAGCAAACCTCCTAATACGTGGGGCACGAGGACTTTTATGATAATTTATAACCTTCAAACGTGGTGGATCTGTTTCACTGCATCCCAAACGACTAAAAATAATTCAAAACGATATAACTAAAGCAATGTCCACTGAGCTGAGTGAGAGCGCTTCTCCTTGTTAAACTGAACAGTCGCATCATTGATGTAAGCGTGCTCTGGCTCGGAAGGTAAAATGCAGTGTGAGTGTAGGCCGTCGGGGGAGAGGGGAAGGTGGACAAGCGCGCTTCGGCACGGTTCAAGGCAACTGTGCCTAGTGTGAGCACGCTCTTAGAAACTTAAAGTTCAGGGTTAATCGGCCATGTAATCTGGATATTTAGAAGCCGTCTATGAGCTTTTTACATGTCAAAGGCAACTAATTGGCTGTGGATAGAAAATTTCTGGATTTGTTTTGTAGAAAAATTATTTATTCATTCATTCATTTTCTTTTCGGCTTTATTCCCTTTATGTCCTTTTATTAATCTGGGGTCGCCACAGCGGAATGAACCGCCAACTTATCCAGCATATGTTTTACGCAGCGGATGCCCTTCCAGCTGCAACCCATCACTGGGAAACATCCATACACACTCATACACATGCATACACTATGGACAATTTTAGCTTACCCAATTCACCTATACCGCATGTCTTTGGACTTGTGGGGGAAACCGGAGCACCCGGAGGAAACCCACTAGAACACGGGGAGAACATGCAAACTTCACATATAAATGCCAACTGGCCCAGCCAGGACTTGAAACAGGGACTCGAACCGTGTCGCCCAAAAGCCATCAGTTATTAAAAATATTATACTTTCTTGAAAATATCTCTGACCACATCTCTCTCTCTGCAGGTGAGTCAGGATGGTAAGGCGTTGCTGGACGTTCTTCAGCGGCCGTTGAGTCCTGGCAACGCAGAGTCTCTGACTGCAACAGCGAACTACTCTAAAGCCGTGCACTGTATACTGGATGTGGTCCACGAGGTCCTGCATCACCAGAGACGTCTGGAGAACATCTGGCAGCACCGTAAAGTCCGTCTGCATCAGAGACTGCAGCTCTGTGTCTTCCAGCAGGACGTCCAGCAGGTAGATCAATCTTCACATACTGTGTGTTTTCACTGTCTCAGGCTATGCTTACACCAGGGGTTCACAAACTTTTCAGCCTGTGTCTCCCAAAATAACAATGCCAGTGACTAGCGAACTCTAATATCCTCTGAAATATACAAAATACACAAATATACAAAATGTACGAAATATACAGCGCACATACACACCAATAGGCCTACAGTATATAAACATAAGCATATTGACAACACAAAAAAGTGCAACAGTCTTAAAAACCATAACATCTTTTGATAGTAATTTATTGATTTGTTTAATTTAATATTAACGTCATCTATTGAGACTGGTGAGCGCAATGTTTACAGCACAATTCTATGTCCGAGTTGAAGTCCGCCACTCGGAGATCATCCTCCATGTTCAGTTGTGTCCTGTATATATTTTTTATGTACGTAAGTGCCGTAAAGGTGTAAGAAAGTTTAACCCGGTGCCCTAAAATCAATCTGCTGTGTTGTCAATCTAACGTAAACACCCAAGGGGTCGCAATCCAGTGTAAACCAAATAAAGTATTTATTAATAAAGGCTTTTTATTTACACGTTGTTGTTGCTTTTAAGTAACTATTAACTGCTATTTTTATCTTCTGTAGGTTATACATACATTTATACAACAGTTCTATCTGGTTCTTGAATCTGATTGGCTGATAGCCGTGAGATATTAAAGTAATATCAGCACTCGTACAGCCTCTTCACCCTTAAGTATTACTCCACCCACACGAGTGGCAAGCAGAGGACTACAGTTTGACAAATATTGCAGCTGTTGGACAACATAATGTACTTTTGAGGCTTTTTTAGGTGAGATTGTAGTTTAATTGTGAGGATAGTGCCTATTTTAAATATTCATAATTTCAGAGATTCATCGCGTTGGCGGCCATCAGCCTGTCATACTGAGCAGAGCAAAGACGATTGGCGTTTCGCCACAAGATGGCGACAGAGATCGCATAATAATCCTTAGAGGAGAAAAACAGCATTTTTTTACCTCACGTTTCAAACTACAGCTGAACAAATCATTACAGAACAGGTCAGTGACATTCTAAGTCAATCTCTCTCTTTTGTATGTTGTAGTGCTGCGTTTATACCATAGTAATCTGGTAGTGTTTGCTTTGCTCTGGCTTTTTCGGGGTTAATTATTGTGATCTCCCGATTGCAACGGGGAAATACTGGGAAATCTCTGTAGGCTGATGGCATTTCAGGCCGTTCAGCCTTATAATCTTAAAATGTGAGCAAAATCACCTGTTTTGTCATCTCTTTAGACATTATGCTAATCATTCAAATACTAGCTTTAAAGTGATGTTTGTGAAGTAACAACGGTTTCTGCTGTTCTGGCGGTCAGCTGCAGATGTGAATGAACGGCTGAAAAAAGTAGTTCCTCTTACAAAAGGGTTTTTGTGACTCTCCGTGTTTGATTTTCTTTTTATATACACGATTATGCTGTTGAACTGTTGTACAAACGCAACATCACATGAGTAGCAGTGCGAAATGGCTGTATATCGTCACTGGTGGCACACTAAGGCACTCGGACTGCAGCCTTGAGCCAACGCATGCCTCCCACCGATATACCGCCATATCGCACTGCTACTCGTGTGATATAACTCATATATATGGAAATATTTTAATTAAAATATTATTATTATTTTTTTTTTGGGGGGGGGGAAATCACCAACTGACTTTGAGAAACACTGGTTCAATATATCCATATTTACAGATCAGCAAAAATGGCCAAAGACATTGGATTACGTGTGCCAGACCACTATTTGGTGCTGACATCTTTTTTGAGGGAAATGATACAACATAGGGTAATTCTGAAAACGTAGCCCTATATACATTTCTGGAGATGGCAAATTATGTAGCCAGAAGTATTTATGGCTGCATTTTGTCTTTAAAACAAAGGCTACGCCATTCCTTTTCGTGCTTACTAGCTGAACGCTTACCTCCATATAGACGGCTTTCCCGCTGTTAACAGTTTGTCCAGTAGCTCGCCATGTTCGTCGGCGGACTTGAGACGCAGGGAGAAGCTCACCATGACAATGGGGTTCGAGTCCGGTGAAGAACGGTTCCAGAAAGCGGGTAAGACAAAAACAGAAACCAAAAAATAAAATAAACAAGTAAATAACGGTGAAAATGTGGTAAAAATCAGGCGAGGACTTTTCTTTTTCTGGATTGCTTTTTAAAACTGTCGGCTGGGTTAAGGGAAGTGGGCGGGCGCTGGTCAATCGGTGCTTTTGAAAACGCTATTGGTTGGGTTTAGGTAAGGAGGAGGGTGGGTCTGTCGATCGGTCAGTCAGTCGACAGTGGCCTCTGGTGGTTTTACGTGAGAACAGTAGACGCAAATGGCACTCACGAGAGAAATTTGAGATCTCAAAAAGCGTACACAGCGCCCTCTGGTGGACTTGCGAAAACAAAAAGTACAAAATGGGATGTCTTTGGCGCTCTCCAGAAATGTATATAGGGCTACGTTTTCAGAATGAGCCTGGGTTGAAGTGATAAAATTCAATTGAAGGTCTCAGCATTTGGTTGTAATGTGAAGTAAATCTACACTTTGCTGACGGATCATTAGCAAATACTTGAGCAACAACAACACAACCACATACTCTGCCATTGTAGTGTGTTTGTTTGTGCTTGTCGTTAATCTACACTTCTCGAAACACATACCATGCATCATCAATTTCAAAGACTCTTGTTTTGGAGTGTTTACATTAGCAGTTCTCATTCCCAGTCCTCATGCCTACACTATACACCCTAACCCCATTCATTCATTTTCTTTTCGGCTTAGTCCCTTTATTAATCAGGGGTCGCCACAGTGAAATGAACCAACTTATCCAGCACATGTTTTACGCAGCGGATGCCCTTCCAGCTGCAACCCAGTACTGGGAATGTTTTGTCTTGATGTTTGGTCTAATTAAACAACAAGTGCCCTGCAAAGTGGACTCCACAGGACATTCCGCCATGGTTTCACTTTGAAGGCAGCATGTTTTAATCAAATGGCATGTTAGTGTGGGATATGTGAATTTATAATGTATTTATTTACTGAGGTACAAGCTGTAAACAAAAATGCAGGGTTCCACACAGTTCATTCATGTTGTCTCAACACTGATTGATTAAGTCGATGCAACAAATTTGAGCGGATTGAACGTAAAACAATTAAGTTGTTCCAAAAAAAATCTCAACAAGTGTGTTGTTTCAGCTTAATTTAAATTAGTTTGAACAAGCAGCAAAAATCTTTTTTTTAATAAAAAATCATATTATGTCACACTTCACGCTTCTCTAGTAAAGGCTGATTCATACTTCTGCGTCGAGTGATCGGCGTGACCCACGGCGCCTGCCTTGCGTGTAGCCGTGCATTTATACTTCTGCGTGATGTTTGTGTTGCTCTGCAATAACACTTCCGAAATGCTAGCTGGCAGTAGGTGTTTGTTCCTCTGTGTCGAGTTTCTTCGCGATTGTTTTGTTTTTTCTGAACGCTACCTTAATGTACAAGTAGCTGAAACTCGCTCATTCACAGGCGGGAACCAGCGGACGTGCAACAACTTTAATCATAAGGTAAACACAAAAGAAAAGTTTCCATCTGGAGCTTATTTAAGAGACTCAACACTTGTAAACAATCCCTCCATCGGGCTCGCGGCTCTCAGCACCGCCCACACTCATCACCGATACCAAACCGACCAATCATAGAGCTTGCGTTACGCATCGTTGCGACGTAGTTACATTTTTTGAGATGTCAGCATCGGCATCAGCCATGGCGAGGGCTATGCGACTGCTCAAAGGCTGCTCCGGAGCATACTGTATAAATCATCCTTAAGACGATGCAGGCAGTGCATTTTGTAAATGGAGGATTGTGTAAATCTGTTAATGAACATTACAGTCAAATGCAGTTTTTTTTGTGTTCAACTGCAATTGTCACATAAACAATAAGCTGCATCTTTGCTGTAATGTAATACAATGAAAACATTACTATATTATTTACTAAGTACTATGTGCCAGTGTTCTGTTGTGTCCATGTGCTTTTGTTGTTGTCATGTGATTCCTTTGTTCTGTTTTCCCGCTGTTTTCTAATGTTAATTTGTTTCACCTGTGTTCATCCCCTGTGTCTTATCAGTTCATCATTACCCCTGTGTATTTATACCCCTCTGTTTGTGTCCTTCGTGTTCCGGTATTGTATTGTCTCAGTGTTGATGTCCTGTCTACGTGTCCTGTCTCCTTCAGTGCCTGTATTTCGTAAGTGGTTGTTAAATAAATTCGTGTTATTGTTAAATCCCGTGTTCCTGTGCCTTCATGTTTCCCTTCGAGCGTGACACTATGAGGTTTCACTCATTTTATCATGAAAACACTCCGGTTTCATTCTTGTAAGGATACAATGGTATCAAGTATTATTATTATTATTATTATTATTATTATTATTATTATTTATTTTCATGTCTGATATGTGCTGTAATTCATCCCTAATAGTAAAGCGCAGAATGCTGAGTGATCAAAATTGTCAACTGTTCGTCATCAACTCAGAGTTGCCGAATGTTATTCAGTGGTCGGGTTTTGTTTGGTAGGTTTTATAGATGCTTTTTTATATTCTTTTGAGTATTCTCAGTGTTGGCTTTGTGCCCAGGAGAGCAGTTCATATCTCTCCATTAGCCTCGTTCAGTAGGTCTGTGTCTGGATTGAGTTTAAGGTTTATCAGAGCGGGTCAGCCCTGAAAAACAGCCGTCAGACTCCGCCAAATCAAGATCTGAACCAGAACCAAAGAGCTCAAATACTGTGACGACAACCCGAGCAGCCGAGGGAAGGCCAGAGAACAGCACAGGAGGAACGTGCATAACATCTCCATTACAGCCAGCAATAAAACTGACAATACTCCACTCCTGTATTTCTAAAATCATGAACCTATTCTTCTCTTCTCAGTACTCTGTCTGTCTGTGTTTATGTGGTTTTTGAGGACTGGGATTGTTTAATGACATCGGTTTGACCTAGTCATACTGTATTAAGGTGGTTTATGAGGACATGCCTGGTGTCCTTGTAATTCTAAACACTGAAAAATCTAACTTAGGGATGAGACCATATAATACGGGGGGGTTTTTTGTTACAGTATAAAACACATAACGACTATGGGGAGTCCTTGTAAACGATACACAACTGTGTGTGTTTTTAATGTGTGTTTTTTTTTATTTATTTTTTTTATGCCAAGTTCAGACTGGACAATTTTCTAAGTAGTCGCGTCACAGATGTTTTCACACTGCATGACTGGGGTAACATTGCGTTGCTGCTGTGTTTACACCGCATGACTTTACAATAGGAAGAGTCACTGACAACTTTGTCTCCGTCCACAAACTACACACTCATGGTGTATTCTGGGAAATTTTTGCACGCCTTGCTTTCGAGTGTGGTCCTGAAAAATCTCAGTTTCAAAGGCTATCTAGCCCTTCCCCTTAGCCCTACGCATTCAAGCTAAGGAGAATTGGGACAAGGGGTAAGGGGAAGGGCTAAGGGGTAGAATTGGGATTAGGCCTAAAGTCATATTTATTGTAACTCACATGATGCACTCTGTTTCAGATCTACTGCTTTTTATTCGTGACAAAATGTATTTGTCCTCTTACAGTTGAGAGTTCAGAGTGTGTTTGACCTGCTGATTGGTTCAACCATCGCTCACAGATTTTATGCTATGTATGAAAGGTAATTAAATCGGCTTTCTGGAGTTAGCTTTCCCTCTCCAAACACTGATCAGGTGTCTGCGATAGAACCTGCTAAAGACTTTAAACACAAACATACGGCTCTGATAAATCTGAATCATTGATTTGAATGAGATATCAACATGCTGGACGTTTTCTGGGAGACAGGCTGTTATTATCAGCCATATTTGGTGATGTTAGTTTGCCTCACTCTGAAATGTTTGCAATTCTTGAGCAATGGAGGATGAGACGTGGCCAAATGTCTTCAAGTGTGCGGTTAAATACAGGTAATGAGTAGGCTGCGTTATTTAGAGTAAATGAGCAGACCTCCCACACTCATACACGTTGAAGTAGTGTTTATATTCATATGCTAAATGCATTTTGTTCACTGTCAATATCTTTTTCATTAAAAAAAAAAAATCAGTCTGTCCCCATGTTCATTCAGCACTTTTGTTTAGAGTCTTCGTTTTAAAATGGTGTGTGCCTCACTTTGTGTTCTAACTACACACAATGTGGTAAGATTCTTTTGGCTGTCTGCACCATACTGTCACGTTCGACTGCATACATGAAGGCACAGGAACACGGGATTTAACAAAACACGAATTTATTTACAAGCACTTACTCATTACAAGGGCACTGGAAAACACAGGAGACTCTGGAAGGACATGAGGTAAAGACAGCACGGAAAGACGATCGGACAATACAATGACGTGTAGATAATACAATACCGGACAAGGACTGAACCAAACAGAGGGAGTATAAATACACAGGGGACATGATTAAACTGATAAGACACAGGTGATGAACACAGGTGAAACTAATGAACATTGGAAACGGCGGGAAACAGAACAAAGGAATCACATGACATGGGAAACACGGAACAGAGAGCTGACACAAACATGATGCGAAATGACAGAAATATTTAAATATCAGGACTATAACTGCACTCCCAACAAAATGGTAAGGGTTATAATCTAATTAATACATATTTAACCTCTTTAACATTATTAAAAGTACAGAGGCTACTGAGTGACTGTTATTGGTTTGAACTGAGTCACAGTTTGGCGTTCATTTAGCTTGTTGGCTATTTTATTTTCAAAATCTGAAGTAAGCTATTTGCTGCTGCTTTCAGTACGGTAATAAACGTCACATAAAATGGTGTTCAGTCTCTCACTGGTAGTGTTTAAAACTGAATAAAGCACATAATCAGTACCTGAGGAAATTATTGTCATTGTCGTTTTAGCTGTTGTTCTGTTGCGATGTCGCAGAATTATACCGTTTCCTAACAATATGTGATCCAACGCCGTCACACGTTAGCTAAAAGTTATCTTTTCCTTGTTAAAAGGAGTTTATGTCTTAACCATCCACGACTGCGACACACAAAAATTATATTTTTGAAGTTTATATTTCCGCAATGTCATGGCCGAACAGCGTATACTATGACAATGATCACCCCAGGTACCGATTATGTGCTTTATTAAGTGTTAAATGTTATCAGTGACTATGTTTACATGGACATCAGCAATCAAATTATTACTCTAATCTGAATAAGACAATAATATGATAAGGTTTCATTTTTAATTTGTCGACTTTAACCGCAGTTTGGCAGTTTCACTTTCGTTCAGAAACATTTCATGCACGCCCCCTGTGACAAAGGAGATATTAGATGCGAGTAGGAACTGCTGGAAGAGTGTTGTTTTAATAGGATTTGATACCACACACCGTACGGGAATAAACTCTGCATTTCGCGATGCAGGTGTCTGTGGTCCTTCACTGACTCGGTAGGTGCAGAGAATAGTGTCAAACAGCCGTGTGTGTACAGACTATCCTGTTGCAAAATGCGGCGAAAATATTACACAACGGTAATAGTTTGAGTGCGGTGTTTGCATGTCTGTACTGCACTTCAATAATGCGACTAAAATCGGCATACTCCACATGTCTTAATTCGATTTCTGTTTAGTTCGATTATGACTTTAGTCGGATTAAGGTAATCAAAAATCGCTGTTTGCATGGTAGACTCTTAATCAGGGTATTGTCTTAATTGTATTAAAATCAGATTATTGGCGTCCGTGTAAACGTACTCCATGTGAGTTTGAACGATATTTTACGTGATTTACCATACTACGGCAGCAGCAGATAGTTTACCTCAGATCTTGTAAATAAAATAACTTGCAGACAGCTTGAAAACTTAGTCAGAACTGTGACTATTATTAATGTTAATGAAGTTTAATGTGTATTAATTCGATTATAAACCTTTCCTTTTGCTAATGAATGTCTGGTATT
Source organism: Danio choprae (assembly GCA_903798125.1). Lineage (NCBI taxonomy): Eukaryota > Metazoa > Chordata > Actinopteri > Cypriniformes > Danionidae > Danio > Danio choprae. The sequence goes on along the minus strand of CAIGQW010004410.1, from coordinate 1,560,017 downwards.
TAAATGTTTCTGTCATGTTACTTCACCTTTGGTGTGGACAGACACAGTTCTTGTTGCTGGAATCTTGTCTCGACGTGTTGTTAGGACATGGTGATAAAAAAAATTCTAAAACAAAAAGTTTGCAATGGACAATGGATGATTAGGACAAAAACCTCCTTTTAACATGGAAAAGATGGCTATTATTGTGTGTCGTGGCATCATATAGTTTGTAGTAAGGACACAATGTCAACATGTGGCAGGCAGACACTCATTTTGATAAGATCAGAGCAGTTTTGCATTGTTTTTCCTGCTTTTTTTCTGGGATCAGTGATTATTTGGTTGTGGTTATCATCAGCATGCCTGAGTGGTTGTGAGTCGGTTACCTGAGAAACCTTTAAAACTGGAGTAAATGAGGGCAGTGGGTAATGGTGAGGAGAGAGATAGACTACTTTAGATGATAGTATAAATAGATTTCCAATTCATGCTGATGCTGTAATAGGTGTGTGTTAGTCTGACATGATGCATCTAAGAGTCTACCTTTCTTATACAATATTTTAGCTTGTCAGGTAAAGGTCAGAATAGTTTCATGAAAGTTATTTTAGACCAATGAGTAAGAAACGTTTCTTAATAATGTATGTTTGTGTATTAAAATTAATATGATTAAAAATTATCTTTATTAAACAGCACTTGGGAAATCATTTAAAAGAAATCAAATTTCACAAGAGGGCTATACACGTATATATTATTATAGCAATAACAAACCTCCTATAATAGCTGACCAGCTTTTTGCATGTCTCCACTGTTATTTTTGCCCATTCATCTTTAGCGATGAGCTAAACTCTTTCAGGTTAGAGGGTCTTTGTCAGTGTTCTGTCATGTCCACGTGCCTCTGTTGTTCTCATGTGCTCCTTTTGTTCTGTTTCCAGCCATCGTCAGTGTTAATATATCCCACCTGTGTTCATCCCTGTGTCTCATCTGTTTAATCATCTCCTCTTGTATTTATACCCTTCCGTCTGTGTCCTTCGTTGTCCGGTATTGTATTGTCTCAGCGTCGTTGTCCTGTCTGAGTGTCCTGTCGTGTCCAGTGCCTTTACCCTGTAAGTGTTTGTTCAATAAATCCGTCTTTTGTTAAGTATCGTGTTGCCGTCTCATCATGTACCACTACGAGTTGTTACAGTCTTGACATCAACCTGATCTTTAGCTCCCTCCACAGTTTCTTAATTGGATTAAGTCAGGACTCTGGCTGGGCCACTGCAAAACGTCAATGTTTTCGTCTGCCAAGCATTTCTTTAACATTCTTCGGCGTGTGTTTTGGGTCGTTGTCATGCGGAAATGTCCACTGATACCTAAGAGTACATTTTTATGCAGACTGCCTGATGTTTTTGTTGAGAATTTTAATACATTGCTCCTTTTTCATGGTGCCATTTACTGTGATCAGGTTCCCTGTTCCACCGTCAGAAAAACATCCCCAAAACAGGTTCCATTCGACATGTTTGACATTGGGAATGGTGTTCTTAGCATAGAAGGCTTCTACTTTTTTTGTAAGCCAAATAAAAGGCAACAACAAATACATTTTTGTTTCATCTGACCATAAGACAGAAGACCAGAAGTCTCCTTTGTCCAGATGAGCCTCTGCAAAGGCCAAGCGGGCTTTTGTGTGCCTTCTCTGGAGATGTGGTGCCCTTCTTGGTCTGCGTCTGGGGAACCCAGTGTCCATTGGACTATCTGCCTTGAGATGTTGCCACCAGCAGAGCCCAGATTCATCAGGATGGCCTTGGTGGTGATCCTTGGATTCTTTTTTACCTCTCTCACTATCACAGGTGCCCATCACAGGTATCACTTTTGCCTTCCGATCATGTTGGGTTTTATTTGAACAAAATTATTCAATTACAAAATTTATAAATGGTCAAAATTACCACCTCGGTAGTTCTAGTGTTACAATTCCTAGTGTAATTACACAACTATAAAGGGTTTACTCTGGTGAGTGTTATGTTGTCAAGTGAGCATTCAGGAGTTTAGGAGGCTGGGTGTGGATGGCGATTTGCAGGGTTGGATGTAGGTTTTCAGTTCTATCGGACTAACATTAGCCTTTTCCAAGATATCCTATTCGCAAAATTTCCTATCTTGAATTATTAATTGAATCAGAATCATTTATCTTGTGCTAAAACCTCTTGCTGAACACTTTTTACATAAAAACAAACTCTTTGCTACACTTTGCTCTGCTGCACTTTAACCCAATGCTTTGTTTTTTCATCATTTCGGTCATTGCTGTTTGGCACTGACCCCTTGAACAGGAGAAATTTGTAATGTTGATGAGTTCATTTGCCAAAAAACATTGTTTATCAGTTATGGTTGCAAGATCTGTCATCGCCCAGTTCAACGATTCAATGTTCCCAGAATCCACAATTCCATTGAACAGCATCACAAACGTGGTTGAAACTTTAGCTTTTGACTCAAGGTTTTAAGCAGTTTCTTCATACTGTGACATATGGACCTAATGTAACAACTCGTTGCTGGTAGACATGATGAGACGGGAACACGATACTTAACAAAAGACGGATTTATTGAACAAACACTCACAGGGTAAAGGCACTGGATTCGCCAGGACATGCAGACGGGACATCGACGCTGAGACCATACAATACCGGACAACGAAGGATACACACGGAAGGGTATAAATAGACAGGGGTGATGATTAACTAAGGACACAAGGAGATGAACACAGGTGAAAAAAATGAACACTGACGATGGCGGGAAAAGGACAAAGGGAGCACATGATCACAACAAAAGGCACATGGACATGACAGAACACTGACACCTAAGTAAAACAAAAACCTGAGGAAAAATAAGCAATCTAACATGCTGTACAGTCTGTATATTTAATTTAATAAATACATTTCTATGTACATTTTGTAGTTAAGACAAATAAAGAGGCATTTTTGAAGAGTGTGCAAGAGCATATGGCAATAGTAGCAAGTAAAGAAACTTGATTAACAGCAACAACAACAACAAAAACAACATGTTCACAGATGCATAGATATTTTTATGAATGTAGTTTTCCTCAGATTAGTTAAAAGAAATCTTAGTCCACATGAAAATGCAAAAAAACGTAGGTTAAGGGCACACCAAACCAACAGGTGGCGATAAACGTCTTCTATGCTGGGTTCACACCAAACCAAAATTAAGTATTTGCGTGAGTAAATTGCAAGTCAACGCAAACGTGATAAGAGGCACATTATCATCGCGTGGTGTGAATGACGCGGATTGTGCTTCGCGTAATATGGGATGGAATTCATCTCAATCACGTCTTCTGCATTTGGTGTGAACCTAACCATGTTGGCCAATCAGAAAGGGGAAAACACCATGTGCCACACAGCCACACTGTAACCAGACTTTTGGAAAACCTTCACCTTGGTCGGAGTTTTCCGAAAGTTTCAGTTTCAGTGACTGAAACCTGACCTGATCTGGCGTTTTCATGTGGACGAATGGTTAAACTGTGTTGAAAAAACTGCGGTATTGAAAATATGTTGTAGAGAAGTAGTCTTTGTGTTATGCTGTGTTCACACCAGACGCAGCATGCGTGAATAAATCATGCTATTTGAACGTAAATAGACGTGTGATCATTTTGAGTTTACTCGCTTCATTCGCGGGTCAAATTCACTTCACAATAGAAGCGGATTCACGTCATGGCTTCTGTTTGCCTGGTGACTCCAGCTTTGCTGCTAAATGGCTAACATGGATTTTATTGAGATAGTAGCTGTGCTTTGTGTGCTTTAGGAAGGCTGAAAAACAGCATAGATTCGTTCAGCACCGAGTCCACTAGATCCTTTCAGAGGTGCACCCAGTTTTGTGAGTTCATCAACTTCTTCAGAAACTATACCTGGATGGTGGAAGCATTCAGCAGTGCTTCAGACTGAGCTGAGCCCAGTTTGATGAGCGGTTCTTCCATGTCGGCGGGAGGATTTCCCTTCGGGACACCAACAACAGGCGCTACATCATAATCACTCCCATACTAGAGCAAGCTCCTGATTGGTTAACATGACGCAAATGTCCGCTAAAGTTCAGATTTTCCAACTTGAGCGCCTCATGTCAAACGCGCAAATGCTCAACCCGCGCCGCCGGATGTCTTAGGTATTAGGTATTTACAGATATATCATTATTTTGGTTGTGAACTTTTTAATTTTAACGTCACTGAATGTGGTTAGAGCTACTTACATGCATAAAAAAGGTTATCCAACAATTTAGTAGTGGTTTATGTCAAAATTCAGGAAACACATGCCTGAACTTTTCAAAAACACTCAATCTGAGTCTGATCAGTTTAGCATGTCTTTTCCTTGATTATGTCTTGTATCTGATTATTACCATTATTCTGTATAAGTTTGCAACAACATGAAGGAATTGTGTGGAAGCCAGCATTTTTACGGCGTGTCTGCTTGTTTGATAGTCAAACACTGAATGTTATAGAATTCTGAGTGGATTTGTTTGTCCAAACAGGTGTTTGTGACAATACTGTTGCTGTGAGCAGTCATATCCTGTCATGGTCTCATCACGCAGGGCTTTATTTATCTCATTAACCTCTGCTAATGTGCATGTGAGAAAGGAAGCTGTTTTCGGTGGACACTTTAATCAGGGTAGTAGAAACAAGAATGGTTTGACGCAGTTGTTGGCATGTTTGAATATCAATGTGTCATTTGGAAACACGCAAGATTAAAAAAACAGAATTGGAGCATGAATACTTGTTTGTTTTTCAAATAAAATGAAGTAAACTAGAGTTCAATACAGATCATTTCACTGTGTAACTGGTTCATTCATTCATTTTCTTTTCGGCTTAGTCCCTTTATTAATCTGGGGTCGCCACAGCGGAATGAACCGCCAACTTATCCAGCATATGTTTTACGCAGCGGATGCCCTTCCAGCCGCAACCCATCTCTGGGAAACATCCACACACACCCATTCACACACATACACTACGGACAATTTACCTGTACCGCATGTCTTTGGACTTGTGGGGGAAACCGGAGCACCCGGAGGAAACCCACGCAAACTCAGGGAGAACATGCAAACTCCACACAGAAATGCCAACTGACCCAGCCGAGGCTCGAACCAGTGACCTTCTTGCTGTGAGGCGATCATTCTACTCACTGCGCCACTGTGCAGCCCCGTAACTGGTTCAGTGTTTAACTAAATAAAGAAATACTTGATGATATATACACAATGATATATTTTTTATATTAATATATTATATTGCTGCACATATTAATCTTAGTTCATGATGTCAATTTCGATGTTTAGTTGATAAACCATTAAAAAAAACAAACAAGTATTTCATTCATTCATTGTCCTTCGGCTTAGTCCCTTTACTAATCAGCGGTCACCACAGCGGAATGAACCGCCAACTTATCCAGCATATGTTTTACACAGTGGATGCCCTTCCAACCACAACCCATCTCTGGGAAACATCCATACACACCCATTCACACTCATACACTACGGACAATTTTAGCTTTCCCAATTCACCTATACCGCATGCCTTTGGATTTGTGGGGGAAACCGGAGCACCCGGAGGAAACCCACGCCAACACGGGGAGAACATGCCAACTGACCCAGCCGAGGCTCGAACCAGCAACCTTCTTGCTGTGAGGCAAACGTGCTATCCACTGCGCCACCGTAAGGCCCGATAATTCAATAGTTCAAGACTATTCAATTAAAGCTTTTTGTTGTTGAGCAATAATCGAAGGCTTATCTGGGTGATGCAAAATGTACCTGCAATTCACCCATATACAGTATATGTATATGAGAGTATAGATGCAGTTGCAGACTCAGTGTACTGTATATGTTTGGATATGTGTGTTTTCCTTAACTGGCTTTCTATCACATCATTTGAACGGACCAATGAAAATGAACTTCGCTTGACAGACTCTGTGCTGTGGTGTTTTGTTCATGCACTGACTCGATTGTGTGTGTGTGTGTGTTTGTGTGTTGCAGGTGATTGACTGGATAGAGAATCACGGAGAGGCTTTCCTCAGCAAACACACGGGTGTGGGCAAATCTCTGCACAGAGCCAGAGCCCTCCAGAAACGCCATGATGACTTTGAGGAGGTGGCACAGGTAAGATCCAAAGACATTCATCCAATCCACACCTAGTCAAGACCGTCATCCACAGCCTGTCAGACTAGTTCACATTCTTATTTTAAACTATGTCAGGGTGAATCCATCCAAAATGCATCAGAATTGGATCCATCAAAAAAAAAAAAGAAACAACTAACAAATAAACAGTGTGTTCAGTGTTTAGACAGGGCAAGTTTATTTATATAGCACATTTCATACACAATGGTAAGTCTAAGTGCTTTACATAAACACTAATAAAATAAACGTTCATTCATTCATTCATTTTCTTTTTGGATTAGTCCATTTATTAATCTGGGGTCGCCACAGTGGAATGAACCGCCAACTTATCCAGCATATGTATTACGCAGCGAATGCCCCTCCAGCTGCAACCCATCACTGGAAAACTTCCATGCACACTCATTCACACTCATACACTACGGACAATTTAGCTTACCCAATTCACCTATAGCGCATGTCTTTGGACTTGTGGGGGAAACCGGAGCACCCGGAGTAAGCCCACGCGAACACGGGGAGAACATATAAAAGAAACAAGAAAATAAAAATGATTAAAATAATTAAAAATGATTATAAACAGATTAAAATGTGTTCAATAGGTTTTAAAGGAATGAAAAAGAAAAGAAAGACATAATAGTGCGATCTGTGGGACGTAGCACAGTGCTTATTCAGTAAAGGCACAGCTAAACAGATGTGTTTTCAGTCTTGATTTGAGTTCACCTAATGTTGGAGCACATCTGATCATTTCTGGAAGCTGATTCCAGCAGCGGGGGCATAGTAGCTGAAGGCGGATTCACCCTGCTTTGACTGAACCCTTGGAATTTCTAATTTGCTTGATCTGAGGGATCTTGGGGTCCTAAGCCATTTAGTGATTTATAGACAAGTAATAATACGTTAAAATCAATTCTGAATGTAACTGGGAGCCAGTGCAAAGACCTGAGGACAGGTGTAATGTGCTCGGATTTTCTGGTTCTGGTCAGAATCCTAGCAGCAGTGTTCTGGATAAGCTGCAACTGTCTGACTGTCTTTTTGGGAAGACCGGTGAGGAGTCCATGACAGTAATCCACCCTGCTGCTGATAAAAGCATGAACAAGTTTCTCTAAGTCCTCACTGGGAACAAAGCATCTGATTCTTGCAATGTTTTTGAGATGATAGTGTGCAGATTTAGTTACTGCTTTGACATGACTATTGAAACTCAGATCTGATTCCAGAATCATACCAAGATTCTTGACCTTATTTTTTGTTGTTTGACCCCTAGAGTCAAGGTACGCATTCACATTGTGAACCTCATCTCTGTTTCCAAATGCAATGACTTTAGTTCTAAGACATTACTGTACATTTCTTACTGCTATTTTTATAATTAAGTGTAATTTAACTTTGGTTAATTTTATTTGATTACATTTTATTAACATTTTATCAACGTTTTACACAGCAGATGCCCTTCCATCTGCAACCCAATAATGGGAAACACCCATACACACTCATTCACACACTCATACACTATGGCCAATTTAGTTATTCAATTCACCTATAGCCCATGTCTTTAGACTGCGTGGGAAACCGGAGCACCCGGAGGAAACCCACACCAACACAGGGAGACCATGCAAACTCCACACAGAAACGCCAACTGGCCCAGCCGGGACTCAAACCAGCGACATTCTTGCTGTGAGGCGACAGTGCTAACCACTGAGCCACAGTGCCACCTTTTGTAGTTTTTATCATTGTAGAAATACATCAAGTCTTGCTGAACCGATATTTGTTAAAGCGATGTTAAATAAAAGCCAGAGTATTAAGCTGACAGCTTACCGAGGAGATTCAGATCACTATACACTAAGTCCTGGCTCTCTCATCCACATAAATCCCTTGAGATGAATAATCCATAATAGTCTGGACGTCAGATCGTGAGTCTCAGTGTCATGAAAAGGGCCCGAGACAATCTGACTCCATCTAAATAAGCATACGGGATTTGTTTTGGCTCAGCCACTGTTGGTAACCAGTGAAACATAGGCAGCTATTGTACATCTGCTTATCAGACATAGAATATACACAAACAGACATTTGATATATAGATGAGATGAGACACAAATGCCTCCAGACACTTTCTGGACATGTTTCATTTGCTATGTAAGTGCGTGTGAGAAGTTACTTAAAGTAAGTGTTTTTATTCCCATCGATATACTCCATTTTTGTGCATTGTTTTTGTAGCGTTGTGAGATTAAAACTGAATTGAGTCATACCATTCAGTGGGAAAGTGCCAAAAGGCACTCTTTTACTCTCAAATAGGGGACTATATATACAGTATATATGTGAAATTAGTCTTATGTTGCACTGGTATATTTGGCAATAGGTTGTTTTCACATGACGTCATTGATGACGCGCGGAATTCAGATGGAGGGCAGGAAGTGGTTCTTCTACATAGGAATCGCTATCAGAACATCAAAATGTTTCTGTTTTATGTGGTTTATAATTGTTTAAATCGGCCAAAATAAGAAATGCCGAACAGCTTTTATAGACTTCCAAACGTTTTTGCGTATAAAGGGGAGAAAGTTCAAGAAACTGGCTGAAAAACGGAAGAAAAAACGACATGTAATAAACATTTATTCAATACATCCATGTGTACAAACTTTTTTGAACACGATAACTGGTTTGACAGCACCAATAAAGGACATCCGCGTTTTCATCTGGGAGACGTCTTATTTAGGGTGTTTGCTCATCTGGAAAACGTCATATAGACGTCCTTGTCAGACATTCAAACAACATCTACGCAATGCATCGCAGATGTTCATTATTAGAGTGTTAGGTCTGTGAGACATCTTATTCATGTAGCATAGACGTCGTTTTTTATTTTTTATTTATACATTCCCTCATCCACTTAACAGTAACAGTTACACTGATTATACATCCGTCTACACATATATGATAAGCTCCAGTATTTTCCACTCAAAAATAATACAACAGCTGAAGAATCATTTGTAGAATTATATTATATTATATTATAATTTATATTTTTCAACAAAATCAATTAAAAATGTCAGGAGTTCAAGATTCATCGTATAGACGGTGTATAGAGGTAAAGAGGATGCCTCATTAACAAATAAAAACGTTCGATGGAATGTGATGTTTAGCAGATGTTATGATCTTTTGAAGACGTCTCCGTGACGTAGGTGTGCTATCTGGGTAGCTATGTGTATAAATATGTTCATGTGTTATATAAAATTAGATACAAACACCACCACACTTATACAAAATCCAGGAGAGTATAAATATCGTGCCCTGCCATGTAATCGCTGCAATGAAATCTCCGTCTTGTTTTGCAATAATTCATGTCTTTACTGGCGTTTCGGTGGGATAAACAAGCGTAACGTGAACATCGAGATGCGCAGCAGCGGTGAATGTTTGTTGATGGTAAGTTCATCGACAAAACAAAAAAGAAATGCAGCCCTTGTGACAAAACTAGACGGTTATTATTGTGGAGCACTTTTCCCCCCTTACAAAACCATATCAATAATAATGTAGACTATGTGTCCACGCTTTTGTTTGCCTCATCTGTTATTTTGGGATGTCTGGAAGATATCCGCATGGGGAAAAACGAGTAATTTATGATAAACATGTTTTTGAATCACATAGTACAGTGTATAATGTGTACAACTCTCTGTTAATGAATGCTACAGAATACTGTAATTTGTTTATTACATTAGTAATAAATACTGTAACGTTAGTGTAAACCAGGGGTGTCCAAACTTTTTGCAAAGAGGACCAAATTTGATAAAGTGAAGATGCCAATAGTTCCTTCTGACATTTTTATTTTCCACCACAAACGTTACATGAAAATACACACTGTTATAAAACAATTTGCAAGAGTTCACACTTAGCTGATGATTGATAATAAAGCGTATTTGGCATGCTGTCCCGGGAGAGAGCCCTGAGCTCAGAATATCCTCGAGCCCTGGGCTCCCTCCCATTTGAAGGGGCGAGAGGGGAGTTTGAGCTCAGGTAGGTCTCGAGAACTCCCCTGTTAGATGTGAATGTGTTTGAGATATTTCTTAGGATGCTATTTTGGAGTAGTCAACTTACTTATGGTGAATGTCTTTGGACGGTGGGAGGAAACCGGGAAGCCCGGGGAAAACCCATGCTATCACGGGGAGAACATGCAAACTCTGCACAGAAACACCGACCGGCCTGGTGAGCGGCAAAACCAGTGGCGTTCTTGCTGTGAGGCAACAGTGCTAACCACTGGGCTGCCGTGCCGCCCAGTCAGGAGAAGGGAAGGAGTAGGGGTGGAAAGGGGGATTCTTCAAGACGAAGATGACTGGAGTGGAAAACTCTGGTTATTTGTAGTGTGTTAGTATTCGTCTGATTGGTGCAATAAACGAAGCTGAGGCAGTTCCAGCCGTGTTCAGCATGTGATCCTCTCGAAATTAGTTTATAAATAAACCACACTTCATTGTCACTATTACCTTTATTTTTTCAAATGGCAATATAACCAAATATAAGCCACTCAGGCAGGCGTGAACAACTCTAAAGACACAATTCTGCTTTTCATTCATATCTGGAGAGTTAGATGAAATTGAACAAACTGTATAGAATACCTTACATTTCCATGAGTTTGATAACTATCTTTGCCTCATGAACATTTTAAACAGGAGTTATAAGTAATGTGAAGTGGTCTGTTGTCATTAAAGTTTAAAACAAGTCCTTGTCTTTCACAAGATCTTTCAGGAAGCCAAAGTTTGCATAACTACAGGAAGATTATACTTTATAAATCGCACAACTTGGGAAATCACTTGCCGCCACAATAAATAAACACCTGTAAACGCATGTATTAACCTGTAAACAAACTATATTAACAGTTATAACCTAATTTTATTCAAGAGTTTAATGAAACAAGTTTGCTTTAGTGGATTGCATCAGTGTGCTTTAGGCTTTTTACTGTTAAGGAACACGTGGCATTAATGAGAAGGGTGATACTGGGACCTAGATTTTAGTAAAGAGACCAGGTCTTGCTTGAGGGCAGTGGTTGAGATGAGGAAGTGGGAGTCACTCACCTTTGATCTCAATCGGTTCTTGTTTAAGTTCATGACTGAGAACGTTTGCTCACACAAATATGTGGACCCGAATAAGCTCAGCATTTTCTTAGCGAACGACCGCATTTGTCTAGCTTCCGGTAAAAGTCAACAAGAGAGCACTGCTGGTGTTTTCCGCCGCACTCATCGTCACACTGCAGCTCAATGAGCTCCAACCGATGCCGTGGAGGAGCATCATCAGGGTCTACTGATAAAGGAGAAGACAAAAGCAGCATGTCCTTTTCAATAACTGCAAAGTCCTGAAAGCGTTTGTTAAACTCCACTGAAAGAGATGCGATGGCTGTTACATAACTCTTCATTTGCACGTCGGTGTTGTCCTATGGGAAACTCTCAATGACCTCTTTCAAAGCTGGGAAGTGCGCAGTGCAGGGCTCTGTTAGGGACAAGCGTCTTTGGAAAAGTTTTAGTTCGGTTCTAAAGGCCTTGATGTGAGCGTATAGCTGGCTTACCACTGCATCTTTTCCTTGAAGATTAACATTCAGCTCATTCAGATGCTTCGTTATGTCAACCAAAAAAGCCATAAAGGATCGTACAGTTGTTCCATTGGTTGTCCCTTCTCGTCCAAAAAATTTCTAATTTCCTCTTTGAGAGAAAAATCGCTGCAGTGCGGACCACCGACTTAGCCACCTCAGATTGTTGTGATATATATATTACGTCACCATATTCAGCCTGGATATCACGCAAAAACTGCTGAAACTGTCGGTGGCATAGAGCTTTTGAGCGAATAGAGTTGATTACCTTTGCCACTGGTTTCATAACATCGTCAAATTTGAGATGTTTGGCGCAGAGATCCTGCTGGTGAATGATACAGTAAAGTTTAATAGCATTACCTGCTTCTTCGCTGACTTTATTGCAGATCAGAGTGGATAATCCGCTTCGCTCACCAGCCATGGCAGGTGCACCATCAGTAAATGATCCCAGAAACTTTACTCCGTGGTAGTTTGATATCATCGACAGCTTCACAAACAGAAACAAATAAATCCGTTCCTCTGGTTTGCCCTTTAAGGCTTGTGAGGTCGAGCAGCTCCTCTGACACGTTCATGTTTTCGTCAACTCCTCTTTAAAAAATCTGCAGTTGTGCAGTGTCAGATGCATCAGTGCTTTCATCGCAGGCTAACGAGAACTAATCAAAAGCCACTCCTCTGTCTCCTAGCTGTCGCAGAATATCTGATGATGAGTCCTCAACTCTCAGTGCCACCGTGTTTCGTGCCAGGCAAACATTCATAAATTCTTGCTTTCTCTCGAGTCACATGTTCTCCACTATTTTCATGATACAGCCTTTGACAAACGTGCCTTCAGTAAAAGATTTGCCATGTTTAGCTATCAACACGGCCACTTCGTAGCTGGCTTTGGTGATGTTTCCGTTTGACTCACAGGCCCGCATGAAGAATCGCTGTTGCGATGCCAGAGCAGCTTGGAGTTGTTTCACTTTTTCAGCACGCTCACTCCCTGTTAGCTTGTCATATATTTTAGCATGTTTAAATTCGTAATGCCGCTTAACGTTGAAATCCTTAAACAAGGCAACAGTCTCTTTACAAATTAGACAAACACAATTGCCTCGATTTTCAGTAAAGAAGTATTGTAATTCCCACCGCTCCTGAAAGCGGCAGCCCTCACAATGAACTTTTCTCTTTTCTTTTTTTTTGCAGTCGACATGGCAAGTGATAAGCGGAGAAAAGTTCGCGGCACAGGTGCAGAGGCAGATAGCATTAGAATGGTGCTGACATCAAGTGGTAAAAGGAGGAATTACATTTTTAAAGTTGTATGGTTTATTCTGACAGACCTAGCAAGCCATAAATAACGCATTATAAGACGGAATCTGTGGGCCGTATGAAATCTGACTGCGGGCCGGGCCGGACTTTGGACATGCCTGGTGTAAACTGTGGCGCATTGTGATTTATAGCGTAGAAAGCTGAAGCCTATTGAATAATTTGTTTATTACTACAGTTGTGTTGTACCACAGCAACAATGTAATTACTACAACAGTTTAATTCAAGTAATTATCTATAGTATGCTTCCAAACAATGTAGTATTTACTATAGTATTTTTTCATGTCATGTAATTATACAGTATGAACCGCATCAATGACAGGCAAATATATGTTAGTTTAGTAGAAAACTATAATAGACTATAAACTATGGTATAAATGGCCTCACAGTGGCGCAGTGGATAGCACGTTCGCCTCACAGCAAGAAGGTCGCTGGTTCGAGCCTCGGCTGGGTCAGTTGGCATTTCTGTGTGGAGTTTGCATGTTCTCCCTGTGTTGGCATGGGTTTCCTCCGGGTGCTCCGGTTTCCCCCACAAGTCCAAAGACATGCGGTATATGTGAATTGGGTAGACTAAATTGTCTGTAGTGTATGAGTGTGAATGGGTGTGTATGGATGTTTCCCAGAGATGGGTTGCAGCTGGAAGGGCATCCGCTGCGTAAAACATATGCTGGATAAGTTGGCGGTTCATTCCGCTGTGGCGACCCCAGATTAATAAAGGGACTAAGCCGGAATGAAAATGAAAATATGGTATAAATCGCAAAAATACGGACTTTCCTCTATGTCTCCCATTCATTTTTTTTACTTGCTGGTCTCCATTTGAATTTCGTGCGTCACCAGAAACACGTGACTGTATAGGTTTAACTATAGGTTGTTTTCATTGCAAATTATGGATTTTTCTTTTATGCTAAAAATCATTATAATATTAAGTAAATATCATATTCCATAAAGACATTTAGTAAATTCCCTACTATAAATGGATCAAAACTAGTTTTTTGATTAGTAATGTGCATTGCTAAGTACTCCATATAGACAACTTTAAAGGCGTTTTTCCTCAGTATTTAGACCAATGAAATGTAAACAGAAACAGATGGTCTGAAATTGATTGAGACAGGGAGAACATATAAGAATTTATAGACAGTTTGAGGATCCAGTGGAATTACGATGCATAGATAGATTTGGTTTCCCCCACAGTCCAAAGACATTCGCTATAAGTGAATTGGTTAAACAAAATTGGCTGTAGTGCATGTGTGTGAATGTGAAAGTGTATGGGTGTTTCCCAGCACTGGGTTGCGGCTGGAAGGGCATCTGCTGCGTATAACATATGCTGAATAGTTGGCGGTTCATTCCGCTGTGGCGACCCCTGATAAATAAGGGACTAAGCTTAAGGAAATAGGAATGAATGAATGAATGTTCTCTGGTTTAGTAATCCATATGGAAAGAACACAATGCAGGATTCTCTGTCAAAGCTCATTTTCCATTGCATGAATCGAATGAAAACATTCCGGACACTTGCATGAAGTGCAGTGAGTTTAAAGGTAGACTATATCATTGCGTATGGGAGTGTGGAAAAATGAGAAATCTTTGGAAAGAAGTGAAAGGGATGGTAGAGAAAATACTTCGTGTTGATATTCCAACTCTGTTTGTAATTTTATTCATACCCTAATGAAATCAAGATTAAAATGACAGAATGTATATTTAGAAATATATGTATTTTTCAAGCTAAATGGATAATTTCTTTAAATTGGAAAAATGTATATACGCCAAATATAGGATGTTGGCTGAAAGACGTGGTTGCAAACATGACAATGGAAAAGATAACCTATATATTAAGAGATAAATACAAGGTCTTTGAGGGAGTTTGGGGACCTAACCTTGGGGATCTAAAATGTGGTGGAGTTGGAAATGTGTTGATTGCTGAATAAGAAGAGAGGTTATAAATATTGATGTGCAATATACTAAGAGCTTTTTCTTTTAGTTTGTTGTTTTTACTTACTGCATTATCTGATTGTAAAGTAAAAAAGCAATAAAGATATTTTTAAAAATGTTCATGATCCCACTAATTAATTCCCGCTTTCCGCATTCAAAAACAAATCACATGACACCAACTTTGAGTTGTGAACTCCCACAAACAAACTTTGAGTAGAAAGAAGTTTGTTTCATGTTCATGCTCATCCATTGATCTATTTCCCTTATGTTCTCTGTGCCTCTGATCAGAACACCTACACTAATGCAGACAAGCTGCTGGAAGCTGCTGAGCAGTTGGCTCAGACGGGCGAGTGTGACCCTGAGGAGATCTACAAGGCGGCGCGACACCTGGAAGTCAGGATCCAGGACTTTGTTAGGCGAGTGGAGCAAAGAAAACTCCTGCTGGACATGTCCGTCTCTTTCCACACGCACACTAAAGAGGTAAGACTGACTCACTAATGCTATCACAACTTTTTGGTTTAGTGGCTAATTCGTATGGATTTCTCAGATCTCATTCATACAATTAAGGCCATGTCCACACGAACACAGGTATTTTTCTACACAGTTTCGTGTTTGTCCACATGAAAACAGTGTCAGGTGACTGAAACCGATACTTTCTGAAAACTCTGGCCAGGGTGATGATTTCCCAAAACTCCATATTCAGTGTGGTCGTGTGGACACTGTAACTGGAGGTTTCGCCTCATGATGTGAGCTGTTTTCTCCTTTCTTAGTGGGCAACATGGCTGGGTTCACACCAAACATAGAAGACACGAATGAGGCAAATGGCGAATGTCTGTGGCAAATGCATCGCATATTCCGTGTCGTTCGCCTGCGAGACGGTAATCTGCCTCTGTTCTCACGTTTGCACTGACTTGTATGCAAGTTTCTTGTGCAAATATTTGATTCGCCGTTTGGTATGAACCCAGCATAAAAGTGTCAGTATTGCCACCTGTTGGTTCGGCGAGCGCTTAACATGCATCACAGTGCGTTTTTCATGTGGATGGAGAATTTTGGACGAAATCGGGGAAAACTCAGTTCATAAAAATAGTAGCCTTAGTACAATTAGCTCATCCTCCAATGACGACTAGGTTTAGGGGTGCGGATTTGGTGTCAAGATTTTGGTGTCGGATTTTTGGTGACATTTTTTCAAACAACTGAACTTGTCTGAATTCCTACGAATTAGCCACTAAACTGACAAAATTTCAAATAGTTACTATTATTATTATTATTTTTTCTTTATCTCTTTTTTCTCTCTTCAATTCCCGAATTGATAATGACTGCTGAGTTGACTTTATTGTGTTGGATATATAATTTTCTATATTGTTTAGATGAGGGGTTCCCAAACTCGGTCCTGTAGTTAGGTTTAGTTCCAACCCCAATAAGACACTCCTGGGCTAGCTAATCAACCTCTTATGCCGCGGTCACACTAGAGTTTGAGCTTGTGAAATTCTGTTGTACGGCGCTGCGAAAAGAGGCGGGATTAAGCAAGATGATTAGACATAAAAAGCGACTGATTGGTCCATATTTTAAATTTCTGTCCATTCTGATCTTCCATTGGTCTCACGCAGTCACGTGATGCGATTTCAGGTCAGAGTGCGCCAAGCTTGAACTTTGCAATGCAGCGAACTGCGAAACTTGTCGCACGAGCTTGCGTTTCCGGTCTGCCGCAGTCGCGTGCGTATGAATGGAAGTCCATGGCGCGAAAAGTGCAGTGTGAGCACAGCTTTACTAGGCTTTCTAGTAACATCCTTGCAGGTGTGTTGATGCAAGTTGGAGCTAATCTCAGCAGGACACCGGCCCTCCAGGACCGAGTTTGGACACCCCTGGTTTAGATATTCAATTAAGTCATGTGACCATTGATTGTTCAAATAAACTCCTGTAGATTGTTACCCTGACTAAGGCAAGTTTTTTGCCGAAACGCATAGATGCTCTTTTTAAATAACAGCCATGCCAATAAAGAAGGAATTTCAGCATTATGGATGTGACGTTTGAATTAAAATCTCAAAACATAAAAGAGAGGTATATGTACATAAGAGAGAAAGTATAAGTAAACATTATATTGAAACATCTGTTTATATTTTCCAAAACAACCAACCACAGAGTTATGGGATCAGAAAAATATCAATCCGTAAACCTTTTGTAGATTTTAAATGAGGGAAATAAACATGCGTTATGGATGTGACCAAAAAAGTCTGCGAGTTTACAGTCTACAACATACTTTGTAGAAATTCTGTGAATTCAACTGCATAACCCAAAAGAAGCAATGCTAATCTAAAGGATAAGAGTTGGCTCACCATAGAACAAACATGATTGATTTGATTTTTGTTTTGCATTTATGAGGAAAACGCTTGGTTATGGATGTGACGTCTCTCCGTTATGGATGTGACAGATGTGAAATTAGCACTTGTGTGACTTTGATATATCAAATATTATTGTTTGAAAACATTGACAGAGACATTTTTGAGTATTTTTACAGCACTGTAAAACACAAGCCGTAAAAAGGGTTCCGCTATTTTGGTGAAAAAAAACCCTGAAGCACTTTTAGGTTGATTTTGGATTTATCATATCACGTTTCCTCGTGAGATCAGGCTGGACACATACACACACACACACCAGATGGTTTACAAAAGAATGCTGGGAGTTTTTTGGGGGCTGAGCAGTGCCAGATGTGCTCGAAGAACATGCTGTTTACCTCTTCAGCTGCCAGTCAGGCACTTGTGCGAAATGTTCAATGTAATTCATGACACGTTGACGGCGTGTTGCTGGAGCAGTCAATAGCAGGGATTATTAGTGATTTAGCATGGGGTAATGTGACATCACGCAACATCCATCACCTCATGCACCCTGCGCTCCAGAAGGACAGCGCAAGTAAATATGCTGAGGGTTAAGTGGCTCAATCTGTCTTCCTGGAGCCGTTTGATTTGGTGCTACGCTTGTCTAATGGAGCTCTATATCATGAGCTGTAGTTTGGTTGTATATGGGGGCCATCGGAATCTGGTTTTCTCACGAATGCGCACGAGGTCCTGTTCTTCTGTCTGTTCTGTGGAAACTAATATCTTGTAAAATACACATTTATTTCAAGGAAGGGATTATACCAAGGGTTATCAAAGTGTGGGGGCGCATCAGCAGAAAAAAAGTAAAGAGTCAACGGACGCAAGATGTATGTAGTTTTGTCCACTTTGTCCATCCACTTCTCTGATGGATTTATGGTAAGAGAACATTCTGCTTCATAAAGTTCCCCACCTTCAATACAAAACCTAAG
>CAIGQW010004410.1:1431628-1453377 GCA_903798125.1 Danio choprae | reverse complement strand
AGCTCCTGATTGGATGGCGGCCACTACTCAAGTGAGCTCCTGACTGGATGACGGCCAATACTAGAACAAGCTCCTGACTGGATGACGCTACTAAAGCAAGCTCCTTGCTGGATAACGGCCACTACTAGAGCAAGTTCCTGATTGCATGACGACCAATACTAAAACAAGCTCCTGACTTGATGACGGCCGCTACTAGAGCAAGCTCCTGATTGGATGATGGCCGCTACTAGAGCAAGCTCCTGATTAGATGACGGCCGCTTCTAGAGCGAGCTCCTGATTGGATGACTGCCCTACTAGTGCAAGCTTCTGATTGGATGACGGCCACTACTAAAGCAAGCTCCTGACTGGATGACGGCGCTACTAAAGCAAGCTTCTGATTGGACTACGGCCACTACTAATGGAAGCTCCTGATTTGTTAACATCTCATGAATTCTCACAAATCACATTATGCAGCTCAAACTCCCAAAAATGCTCAATTCTCACACCATGTCATTGGCTAAAATCACATCGCATCGCATGAATCGTACCACAAGATGTCTATCGTATCTTTGCGTAGACTTAAAGCTTCATCCATGTTTGGTGTGAACACACCATTAGGCGAAAGTGACAAACTGCAAGCTTTAGATGTTTATATCAGGCATCTAAATGTGAATTTTGTCACTGGATGACGGCCAATACTAGAGCAAGCTCCTGACTGGATGACGCCGCTACTAAAGCAAGCTCCTTGCTGGATAACGGCCACTACTAGAGCAAGTTCCTGATTGCATGACGGCCAATACTAGCGCACTAACTTATAGATATTCCTACAATTAACATATTGATACTAACATCTCCCAAAAGAAGTATTGTAATTTCGCAGGACCTTTTAAGAATTTTTGGATATTTGGACTAGAAACAAGACAAAAAGCTTTTTTGTAGTGAGTCTTGCATGCCTACTAGAGCTGGACACATTGTTATGGGTCGACATTATCACATCTAACATACTGACTGCTCTCTTTGTCTGGGCAGAAAGTGAAACATGAGAGAGAGAGTTCTGTAGCTCCGCCCACCTCTCTCTCTCTCTCTCTCTCTCTCTTTCTCCCTCTCTCTCTCTCTGTTGTGGAAGTAGAGTCAGGCTGAATGAGTGTAATTACTCAGTCATCCAGGAAGATCCCGCAGTGTTGAGACATGCGTGTGGCTATGTGTGTGTGTGACTGGTCATGAGGGGTGGTAAGAGTGTGTGCTCCTGCTGTGACTGGATCTTCATTAAATGCTGCTGCTGCTGTCATGTTGGAGGTGGGTTTCATCTGCGTTGTCCTTTAACTGATCAGCTTTGCTTTATGTGTGAGCTGCTTCACGTCTGTGACTTTTGCTGAGAGCTTTTGTCTTGTTTCTAGTCCAATGATCTAAAACTTTCTTCAAGAAGCATTTTGCAGACGAGTTAAAAATATTGCCTTGTTTTTCTGAGAGATAAGAAGTCAAAATCAAGTGAGTTTGCCCTTATAACAAGCAAAATAATCTGCCAGTGGGTTTTGTACAGTCCTTTTATTTCACTTTGAAATATGATTAGTACGCTTACTCCGTTGGCGGGTTATTTAGCTTGTTTTAAGGGGAAAAACTCACTTATTTTTTTATTATTATATCTGAAAACAAGACAATGTTTTTTTACTTGTCTAGAAAATGCTTCATGATTTAAGAATATTTGGATATTTGGACTAGAAACAAGACAAAAAGCATTTATTTTTTCGGTAATGAGTGTGTTGAATGTGCACTTTTGGTTGTACTTCAGGGGCCGGTTGCACCAGCAGTGCATAAGGTAAAACGTATCCTAGTTGTGTCTTACCCTTAAGGGACACTAAGTTACAACGTACACACTACTAAGTATTTTTGTGTTGCACCACTGAACTTAGTTTAAACGTAACGCTACGTTCTAACTAAATATTTACGGCAGCCTCCCCCCCCCCATGTATAACGGTAGAAAAGAGATGACAGCGAGATTAGCTTACATTGAGAATGCTCTCCCTCTACTCACAGCCTCATTTTCCTCCCAAATCTCGCATCTTTTTTATCCACCAATTAAAACTAGAGTATCTTCATGACTGAGTTTTTCTCCCTGCTCTTTTCTCTTTCATGAGTGAGATGAAAAAAAAATTAATTTAAGTTTAATGTTTTGATAACTCCGAGTGCATTCACGGCTCGCGATGCAGATGTGTGCGTCGTCTGTTTGACTGGCTGTAATTTAATGTGCTAATGGCAGCATAAAGCTAATTAATATAAGCAAATTAAGCAAACTTGTATAAATAATGCATTTTGAGTCTTGTTATGGGTGTCACGGTGGCGCAGTGGGTAGCACAATCGCCTCACAGCAAGAAGGTCGCTGGTTCGAGCCCTGGCTGGGTCAGTTGGCATTTCTGTGTGGAGTTTGCTTGAGTCTCCCCGTGTTGGCGTGGGTTTCCTCCGGGTGCTCCGGTTTCCCCCACAGTCCAAAGACATGCGGTATAGATGAATTGGGTAAGCTAAATTGTCCGTAGTGTATGTGTGTGGATGAGGGTGTATGGGTGTTTCCCAGTGATGGGTTGCAGCTGGGAGGGCATCTGCTGCGTAACACATGTGCTGGATAAGTTAGCGGTTGATTCCGCTTTATAATTTCATTTTCATAGGACAGTCGTATATAGATGCATTAGTTGCAGAATTACGTCATTTAATGCGACTACGCGTGACTATACGGAGAGCTTACGACCTACTTACTACGGTTTGCCCTAAGAACATGTGGTCCACCCAAAGTGAGAACAAATTTAGCTGCAAACTAGCTTGTAGTTACTAAGCCCCTAGTGTGGACTTTACGTTCCAGTTTAAGAAGGAACTCACGATCAGCTGGTGCAACCCTACCCTGGTCTTTAAACGGTTAATGTCATTAAACCATCTTTTAAAAGAAAAATAGGCTAAGACACGTGTAAAGGGCTTTATTGTGTTGCTGTTTACAAGTACAATTATCGATAATAAGTTTTGATCAACCCAAATCCAACTTCAATAGACAAAATGATTGAAATTTGTACAACGTGAGAGCTGGATAAATGTGCTTTCCATTGAGGTTTGCTTTGTTAGGAGAGGATAATTCATTCATTCGTTTTCCTTCGACTCAGGGGTCGCCACAGCGGCATGAACCGCCAACTTATCCAGCATATGTTGTACGCATCGGATGCCCTTACACTCTCACATTCACACACATACACTACGGTCAATTTAGCATACTCAATTCACCTGTACCGCATGTCTTTGGACTGTGGGGGAAACCGGAGCACCCGGAGGAAACCCACGCCAACACGGGGACTGGATCTTTCTCTCCATGCAGAAATCCCAACTGACCCAACTGGCCGCGAACTAGTGACCTTCTTGCTGTGAGGCAACAGTGCTACCCACTATTAGTCCCAGGAGAGGATAATATTTGGCAGAAATATGACTATTTGAGGCAACACGGTGGCTCAGTGGTTAGCACTGTTGCCTCACAGCAAGAAGGTCGCTGGTTCGAGTGTCGACTGGGTCAGTCGGCATTTCTGTGTGGAGTTTGCACGTTCTCCCCATGTTGACGTGTGTTTCCTCTGGGTGCTCCGGTTTCCCCTACAGTCCAAAGACATGCGTTAAGCTAAATTGTCCGTAGTGTATGTGTGTGAATGAGTGTGTATGGGTGTTTCCCTGTACTGGGTTGCAGCTGGAAGGGCTGGAGTGACCCCTGATGAATAAAGGGATTAATTCCGAAGGAAAATGAATGAATGACTACTTGAGAATCGCGAATCTGAGGGTTAGCGAACAAAATACTGAGGAAATTGTCTGTTTAAATGCTTTCACTAATGAAATATCTCATTTTGAAATATTTACAGTCGGAGCTTTATAAAATATCTTCATGGAGCACGATTGTTACTTAATATTCGGATGATTTTGGCATAAAATAACCCCCCCCTCATATTGACCCATGCAGTGTATTTACTTCAATTTTCTTGCTACTGTCAAATCCCACCCAACATACAACGGTCAAAACATGACAGATAAGCCTCAACGAAATACAATTATACATATTATTAATATTGTTATATTAATCATTGTTATAATATTGTTATATATTATTATTAAAGTAATATTACATTATACTTTAGTTTATTCAAAGATATCAGAGTGTTCTTTTTCACCAGAGAGAAGTTGGATTGGTTTATTTCTGTTTATTTTTGTTTCTATCTATTTTGGCTTGTTTTGTTTGTTACAACACGTAGTTGTAGTGTGTGGATGTAGTAACCATTACAATTTTGAAGAGGATTTTTCCTGGCGCAGTGGGTAGCACACTCGCCTCACAGCAAGAAGGTCGCTGGTTCGAGCCTCAGCTGGGTCAGTTGGCATTTCTGTGTGGAGTTTGCATGTTGTCTCTGTGTTGGCGTGGGTTTCCTCCGGGTGCTCCGGTTTCCCCCACAAGTCCAAAGACATGCGGTACAGGTGAATTGGGTAAGCTAAATTGTCCATAGTGTATGTGTGAGTGAGTGTGTATGGAGGTTTCTTAGTAATGGGTTGCAGCTGGAAGAGCATCTGCTGTGTAAAACATATGCTGGATAAGTTGGCGGTTCATTCCGCTGTGGCGACCCCAGATTAATAAAGAGACTAAGCCGAAAAGAAAATCAATGAATGACTTTTTTTCTCACTTGATAATTTAATTTGATAATTTTACGCAATCTTATCAGCAATCTTATGCAGATGTTCTTCTTCTCTGCTGTTGGGACACTCGAGAGACACATGTCCCACACGGTGTCAGTTCATATTAACTCATACGAAAATAGCGCAAGCGATTATTATGAAAGTGTTTGAGGTGTAATGCAACTCGTTACACTGCACAGAAACAATGCCACTGTCAAAGTCTTCTTTCTCTCTTTCTTTCTGTCTTTCTTTCATTCCTTTTGTCTTTCTTTCCTTCTTTTCCTTCTGTATGTCTATTTGTCTTTCTTTTTTTGTCCTTTCTTTCTTTCTTTCTTTAATTCCTTCTGTCTTTTATTCTGTTTTTCTTTCTTTCTTTCACTATTTTTTTCTTTCTTTCTTGCTTTTCTTTCTTTCTGTCTCTCTGTCTTTCTGTTCTTTTCTTTTTTCTTTCATTCTTTCATTCCTTCTTTCTTTCTTTCATTCCTTCTTTCTTTCTTTCTTTCTTTCTTTCTTTCTTTCTGTCTTTTTCTTTCCTTTTGTCTTTCTTTCCTTCTGTCTGTCTTTCTTTCTGTCCTTTTTTCTTTTTTTTTCTTTCTTTCTGTCTTTTTTCTTTCTTTCTTTCTTTCTTTCTTTCTTTCTTTCTTTCCTTCTGTCTTTTTCTTTCCTTTTGTCTTTCTTTCCTTCTGTCTGTCTTTCTTTCTGTCCTTTTTTCTTTTTTTTCTTTCTTTCTGTCTTTTTTCTTTCTTTCTTTCTTTCTTTCTTTCTTTCTTTCTTTCTTTCTTTCTTTCTTTCTTTCCTTCTGTCTGTCTTTCTTTCTGTCCTTTTTTCTTTTTTTTCTTTCTGTCTTTTTTCTTTCTTTCTTTCTTTCTTTCTTTCTTTCTTTCTGTTTTTATTTTCTTCTTTTCTTTTTTCAATAATTTTGTCTTTTATTCTGTCTTTATTTCTTTCCTTTTATCTTAGTTTCCTTTTCTTTTCTTTCTTTTCCTTCTGTCTGTCTGTCTTTCATTCTGTCTTTTTTCTTTCTTTCCTTTTTTCTTTTTTTTTCTACTTTTCTCTCTTTCTGTCTTTCTTTTTTTATTCATTCTGTCTTTTATTCTGTCTTTCTTTCCTTTTGTCTTTGTTTCCTCCTTTTCCTTTCTGTTTGTCTGTCTGTTTGTCCTTTTTTTCTTTCTTTCTTTCCTTCTCTTTATTTCTGTCTTTCTTTCTTTAATTCCTTCTGTCTTTTATTCTGTCTACCTTTCTTTCTTTCTTTTTTTATTTTCTTTCTTCTTTTCTTTCTGTCCTTTTTTATTCCCTCTTTCTTTCTTTCTTTCTTTCTTTCTTTCTTTCTTTCTTTCTTTCTTTCTTTCTTTCTTTCTCATTCTTTCTTTCTATCTATCTTTCTTTCTTTCCACAGCAACCAAACACACATCATTTGTTTTTATCTCGTATGTCGTTCATATCTCCGGCTGGTGGTTTCGAAATGATATTGACTGTAGAGCTGCAGTCCTCTGTGCTGTTTACACTGTCTTGTGTCATGGGCAGATGAAGGTTGTTTGCACATGCGTGCTTTTGTGTGTGTGCGTGTGCGCGTGTGTGTGTGTATTGATGACAAGTACCGTTCTGTTCCTCTCCAATGTGGGCTAAAGTGCTGTCTCTCACTTTCTCTCATTCTCTGTACTGATTAACTCAGGAAGTTTCCCTGCGGAAACAGTCCGGCTCAAAACACAACCTCTTTTGTGATGTCATCACTTAAGCCTCAGTCATCATTCTGGCGTTGTCTATGGTTTATCAGGTTATGGTTTTGGTTTCTGTGATGTTCCAGCTGTAACTGAAGGGAGGTAGTTTAAATGTGTATTATCTTGCTCTGTCTAGATTATATAGTCAAATATATATAATCAACCGTTGATAGCTTCTCAGAACTGGACCTTCATACTGACAGCAGAGGACTGGATTCCATATTGGGTTTTTTCGACCAAAGACCTCTAAGAAGGCGTTTGACTAAAATGCTAAATGGCTAATTACAGTTTGTATTGCTAAGCATAATCTTTAGGTGTAATGAAATGTAGCATTAATAAATAAATTAATAAAAATCCATACAATTTATGATAAAAAAAGGCAGCTGCATTTGCCAGTATTTTATATTAAGTGGCCTTAACTAATATGTACTCACACTGAAATGAATCCTTTGATACAGTGTACTTTTTGTGTAAATGCATGTTTTACATTGCATTTATGATTGATTGAATACCTGAATGTAATTACATCTGTGTTTAATTTCTGTAATTACGTTTATAATTACACTGTTGACCGTCCCTTATTCCTTAACCCACCGTTAAACCTACCCATACCACCAAACCTGTCCCTAAACCTACCCGTATCCCACCTCAAGAGCACCAGAAGTGTTTTGCATTACATTATGACAGCGGTAAGTACATTACCTGACAAAAGTCTTGTCGTGGATCCCAGTTGTGATCCCAGTTGTAGTTCTAGTTGATCATTTTCAAAAGTGGCAGAAGGTAAAATTTTCAGATGAATCATCTGTTGAACTGCATCCCAATCACCACAAATACTGCAGAAGTTCGATTGGAACCCGCACGGACCCAAGATTCTCACAGAAATCAGTCAAGTTTGGTGAAGAAAAAATCATGGGGTATGGGGGCGTGATGAAAATGAAATCTGGGAGCTCTCTGCCCTTCCATACAGTGGAAATCAATGGGACGTTCTACAAAATAAATAAAAACATTACAGGTCACTTCAGTGGTTCAACTGTAACCATATGAAGCTCCAAGAACACTTTTGTGTGCCGAAAAAAAAATCTTTGTTCACCTATGGCCTGTTTCCACTGAGTGGTATGGTTCGGTTCGGTATGCTTTTATGGCCATTTCCACTGTCAAAAGGTAGCTAAAAGCAAACCGTACCATACCACTTTTTGGGTACCCTTTGCAAAGGGTAGCTAGCACAGCAAAAGGGTACCAAAAGGCAGAGCTAGACGCGCAACTGAATGCTATTGGTTTACAGAGATATGTCACTCGCTCGTGCAACAAGCCAGAATGAAATCAAAGGAACCGCCATGTTTTAAATACACAGCCGAGACATTACACCGTAATAATATATACATATAATAATGAGCCATGGTCGACCCGAGCTCAAACAAACCTTGTCGTAGTCTTGATGAACAGCCACAAAGCCAAGAAGAAGAGCAGTATCCACACTGTGCCCCATAGTTGTTTACAAGGCCGTGTAATGCGTGAGCGGTTTCGCTTTCTCGCATACGCTCGCATCTATATTTGAAATAACGAACTTCTTGAGCTGATGATAGTAATGTGCGCGTGATTATTGAAGTGCTTCTGACATCCGATCCTTTCAGAAACTGACAGACGAGAGTGACAAGCGATTAAACAAAGGAGAAATTGGACAAAACAAAGGAGCAAATGATTCTTTCAGCAGCCTAAAAGATAAACAAACTGCCGTACTTAATTATTGTCATCGCCTTTTGGACTATTGTGAACTCGGGAATGACGGAATTACTCTCTAACAGAGGTTACATGTGCTGGTGAAGATTAAAGATACAGATACAGGTTTGGACTGACTGGGCTGTATGTTGCGTGTTGTTTTTGAACCCAAATAAGGACTAAATGTATACTGTGTGTAGTTTTTCCGTAATTGGTAACATATCAGACACTGTAAGGGGCTGTATGTGCTCATATATAATGCATTTATTTATTTATTTTATATAATTGCAGACTTTACAGTAGGCTATTTCGCACTATAATTGATCTGCAGATATAATCAAATCATGTTCATAAAAAGGTCAGTAATGATCATTTATACACAAGTATTTATGTGTATAAAGCATCTGTTTTGTAAGAAGTTCTTCTCATATGATATGTGAACAACCCGTACAGCTTTACTTTGACATTTTCTCGAGCGAGCATGACTTTGACTGAAACGTTCTGTCGTACACCCCGCCATTGGTACCCTTTTAGCAGTGGAAAAGCCTGATAAAGGTGACCCATACCATACCGTACTGTACCACTCAGTGGAAACGGGCCACTACAGTGTCTTCTGTGTCAGATTAATGTGCGCATTTACTTCAGGCAATACTATGCTTTTGTGTTGCGCCGCTGACTGAAGAATTCACTCCAAACAATCGGCTTATTTAAAATGAGCTGTATTGACACAATTCTTGGTTTGTTTGGGGGGGACAACTTAATTGTTTATGTTCAACAAACTTAAATTTGTAAATACAATTCAGTTAACTTAATCGATTTGTGTTGGGACAACATGAGGGAATTGTGTGGAACCCAGCATTTTGTAAGTGTATTGTCCATAGTAAACCCTGACCTGTTGCAAAAAATTTTTTACAGTTTCTTAATTGTTTCTAAATTCCCTTACAAAAGTGTTTCATACGATTACAGTTGACAGTCACATCCAATGTTTGGACAGTTTTGTGGACTTTTTTTTTTTTTGAATGTCTCAGGACACTTGCCGTCTATAGGCTCATTCACACTTCGAGCGACTCGCAACGACAAAGCTACAATCGACCGTTCATTTCAATGGAGAGTGGGCCACTTCCGGCGACCTCCGTCTACACAAGCGACAGCGACCGTTGGCGAGCAGGTGGGCATGTCGTGCGACGCGACAAAGTTGAGAATCCTTCAACTTTATGCAAATGATGAGTGACTTTCTTGAGCGACAGCCAATAGGAGCACCAGTAGAGATCACGTAATCCTCTCTCAGCTCCTTCCGAGGCCGGTTGTATTCTCTGTGCTGTAGGCCTACACAGACCTGCATTTGCAGCAGATCGCCACCCAGAGCGACAGGCAGCTACAAAGTCACTGCTAGTGTGAATGAGGCATATGGAGGATGAGAGAGCTCTCGGGTTTCATCTAAAATATCTGAACTTGTGTTTCGAAGATGAATGAAGGTTTTAGGGGGATTGGAACGAGATGAGGGTGAATAATTAATAACACAATTAATTAATAACATCATTTTCATTTCTTTGGTGAGCTAATCCTTTAAATGTTGCTAACCCTATTACGGCAGCTCAGCAGCCATATTACATAATTATGTAAAATAATCTGGTAATGCGCAGCTTGAGCTGATGTTGAACACGACTCCTGCCGTCTTTGAAGCCCAAATGAGTTCAAATCCTCTTTTCGTCAAAGAGCTTTGGTAGCTCTTTGAAGACAGTTCTGGGAGGGAGAAAATGTGGGAACTTGGGCATTTACTCTTGGTTTTTCTTACTTGTGATCTCTTTGGACTGTGGAAGTTTCTGTTATGTACTGTACAGTCAGCAGAAATGCCCTGTGAGGCGAGAGGTTTTGTCAGTTTAAAGCATGCGAAACTCCTCACCTATGAATGGAATGCCGCCTGTCTGGAAAAATGAGGGTCTGGATTAATGCCACATGCTTTAAAACATGAGGAATGAGGAAAAGAGCCAAGTCAGATACCAGCAGATAAACCAGGACACGTCTGCCTGTTTACTCCGGTAAAGACTAAACCATCCATGGGCATTTCTTTCTGGAAGTTGTGTAATAGATGCCGCATTGTTTGACATTTGATATATCGCATGAATGGAAAGTACTATAGATTTTATTTTGTATTTCTTTATTGTATTTTAAATAAATGAAATGCTCTTTTTAAAGGCGCATAACTGACCATACTTTTCATTTTAGTGCTACCTCCAGTATATTTTTATCTCCAATTTCAGTGTAAGCTAGTAACTGAATTACGTCATTATAAAAGTAACTAATTAATTCAATCATGGGATCAGTGGTTGTCAAGCCAGCTCCCCTGTGTGGAGCACACTCATGCATCATACCGTTATGCGATGCATTGAGTGTATGCTTTACTAAAAAGATAAGTCTTTAATCTAGTTTTAAACTGAGAGAGTGTGTCTGAGCCTCGGACATTATCAGGAAGGCTATTCCAGAGTTTAGGAGCCATAAATGAGAAGGCTCGACCTCCTTTACTCGACTTTGCTATTCTGGGTACTACCAGAAGCCCTGAGTTTTGTGATCTTAAAGAGCGGGTTGGATTGTAGCGAGACAGAAGGTTAGTTAGATAAACAGGAGCTAGATTATTTAAAGCTTCATAGGTAAGAAGCAATATTTTGTAATCAATACGGAACTTAACAGGCAGCCAGTGTAAGGAGGATAAAATTGGGGTGATATGATCATATTTTCTAGACCTGGTAAGAACTTTGGCAGCTGCATTTTGTACTAGCTGAAGTTTATTAATAGACAATGCTGGGCAACCAGCATAACAGTAATCCAGCCTAGAAGTCATAAAAGCGTGAACTAGCTTTTCTGCATCTGAGATGGATAGCATATTTCGTAACTTAGAAATATTTCTCAGATGAAAGAAGGCGGTTTTTGTGACATGGGAGATATGATTTTCAAAAGATAAATTGCTGTCTAATATAACGCCCAGGTCTTTTACAGTAGAGCTAATGCTAACTTTGTATCCCTCTAACTGCAGTTTGAGTTGTGAGATCTGCTGTGTACAGGATTTAGGCCCAATAAGTAATAATTCTGTTTTGTCTGAGTTTAAGAGAAGACAATTGTTGGTCATCCAGTCTTTAACATCTTAAATACACTCAGTTACTTTAGACAGTTCAGATGTCTCATCAGATTTTGTTGAAATATATAATTGGGTATCATCTGCATAGCAGTGGAAGCTGATCCCATGTCTTCTAATAATGTCTCCCAGGGGTAGCATGTATATCGTAAACAGCAAAGGGCCTAAAACTGATCCTTGAGGCACCCCATACTTTACTGGCCTGGTTTGTGAAGGCTGTCTATTTATATTGACCAACTGGTAACGGTCAGTTAAGTATGACTTAAACCAATTAGCAGGGTTAATTAGCAGGGAAAGTAAAGGTTTAAAAAAAATTTAAAATGTACACATTGTATGTTGAATAAAATGGACACTAAATTAAATAATTTATTATTGTAAAACATTCTACATCAGGGGTGTTCTCCCCGTGTTGGTGTGGGTTTCCTCCGGGTGCTCCGGTTTCCCCCACAGTCTAAAGACATGCGGTACAGGTGAATTGGGTAAGCTAAATTGTCCGTAGTGTATGTGTGTGAATGAGAGTGTGTGGATGTTTCCCAGTGATGGGTTGCAGCTAGAAGGGCATCCGCTGCGTAAAACATATGCTGGATAAGTTGGCGGTTCATTCCGCTGTGGCGACCCCAGATTAATAAAGGGACTAAGCCGAAATGAAAATGAATGAATGAATGAATGAATGAATGAATGAATGAACGAATCTTCCCACGGTTGTAACAGATTCTAGGGTTTCATACTGTAGTGGATATTGCGTTACTGTACATTTTAGAATGTTTCTTTAAAGAAACCTCCTAATGTTCATCCATGTTTGAGTCTTGGTATAACTGTAGTAGACCGCTTTTGCTTCCCGTGATCACCGTGGGTAAACTCTCTACTTCACTGCCGCGGTATGGCAGGATTCTGCCTTCATTCACGGCAAGCTGATGATATGAAAATGTGATTGTAAAGTGCTTCATCAAAATATACTATCATTATTGACTTGTTTTGCTACTTTTGATTTCTGCGTGTCAGAACAACACTAAACTAGTGTTAGTGGCTGTAATACAGTGGCTTCGTCTCCTCCTTTAAAAGCATCAACTGCGTTCTTAGCAAATCATCATTAGTTATGTGGTTGTCCCACACCTACACACACATATATACCAATCATAATCAGTTATGAGGTTGTCCCACCCCTACACACACATATATACCAATCATCATCAGTTATGTGGTTGTCCCACCCCTACAAACACACATGCCAATCATCATCATCAGTTATTTGGTTGTCCCACACCTACACACACACACACATGCCAATCATCATGTGTGTCCCCCTTTCCCTGATACACACACCAGAGCAGGTCAAATAGATGTGAGCCTACTTCAGTGAAAACCACTTCAGTGAGCTCAAATGCAAATTGTATATCACTTATATAACCCCACATTTTATTGTCCGTAACAGTAATGGCGTTGTGGCATTCGATTAAAGTTTTTTTTAGATTAGAACTAATTAGTTTAGATTGGTCATGAGCATTCGACAAACAAAGCTGGCATAAGACACTTTTCCGACGACAATATTTGATTTTATCACAGACAACATCCGAGCTGTGCAGTGGATGGAGACTGAGATCACACCAATTCCTTTCAGAAATATCTCTGCTGTAGTTGTATCTGCCTACTATATCATGTGTTTTATATTGTCATATGATTGGGTTTAGTGCTAGGAGTTGCTTTAGTATACTAGTAAATAGCTTTGATTGTTTACTTTAGGAAAACTCACAGCTCTATAATGACAAAAATATTACCCAATATGTCATTTAATCATAACAAATAAATCTACTTGGCATATTGACGGCAAAGGTTTTTCTTTTAGCGCACCGTCAGACCCTGCGTGCTGTAAAAGGATACTGGGGGATACCTTGAGCAAGGGGTCCTGAACGAATGTCAATATGTGACAATATGTGAAATTGGGAGTGAGAATGTGTTGGTTAAAACTATGGCTATGATGTCACATTGCCAAGAATCTGAGAAGAGCTTGATCTCAAAAAAGTGCTTATGATTTGTAGGGATTAAAAAGCACTCGAATTGGAATTGTTTTATCATTATATGGTAGTTGTATTCACACACTTCCATTCAAATCTTATGTAAAAGTGAATTTTGCAATCATTGATCCCTTAAAGGTGATTCTCTATTCCTGTGGTTACTCTTGAGGAAAGCAGACATCATACATCTACTGAAAACAACAGCACATCTTAAAGGTTAAGCCTATAGGTCATTGTTAAAAATAATGAAGAAAAGTGACATGCACACATAAAGTGTGGATCAAGCCATTTATTGCCTGCAGTCTTTCAGAGGGGTTGTCATGCCGCAAAACTCCCCAAAAGAAGCTATGCATGGTATTTTTACTGCACAGATCCGATGGAATGAGTTTTAGAAGGGCACAGAACAAGCAGAACATGAAAAATACGATGGAGATTTACAATCAGAACCAGAAAAGGCTTTATTGCCAAGTATGTTTACACACTCAGTGAATTTGTCTTAGTGACGGAGCTTCCAGTGTAGGGAGTACAGACATACAGTAGTGCACATTAACATAATGATAGTATTTCATGAATTTATAATGGTATACACCCATGTTTTGAAGTAATATCTACACATTACCTTTGTTAGACAGACAAAAACACCAACATATGGTGATGAGAAAGTCATTTCTCTATACTATTATATAGAAGGAGCTCAGTGTCATTCACACTACTACTAAACAACATCATGGTGACCCACACAACACTAAAGTAATGCAATAAACATTATCAACATTAGGTGAAGTATCTTGCAGGGAAATCTGGGAAAATCAACCATACCATATTCAACCATACCAATCAAACCATAAATATTAAGGAACCTTACTGTTAACCAGGTTACAGATTTGTACTGGAGCAGTTTTACATTTATTACAGTTGAAATTACGGCCAATTACAACCAGCAACGAAAATCTTGCTTTGAAAGACAGAAGTAAAGTTATATTTTAATTAGCGAAACACAATATAAAGTTTCAGCATCGATATCGCTGTGTACGCATCCGCAATAGTTGCAGAATGTGCAATGTTGGGATTATAGTTGACCAAAAGCCACAGTTTAGAACACTTGAGATAGGTGAAGTCACTTTAGTGTCTCATTTTGTCTCATTCAACACTGTAAGCTATGACATCGACTTGCTTTTTACTACAAAGACGCCGTTTTCGCTTTAAGTAACATAGTAAACAATGTAAACAACCGGTCTCCGGCAGAAACGGTGACATAAACGAATAACCATCCATAATTCAACGCTATTGTGTCGGTGGACTATAATGTGTTAGATGGGATGTTGTTCTGTGGACTCTTACCTTTCAAAATAAACCGTGATGTACAGCAATGGATGCGTGTATATCTTGTTATTACGATGATATTCACTCCATATCTAATAAGTGTTTTCTGTACAACGTACAGTACACAAATTTAGCAAATACATTCTTTATAAGCTTCCCATTGAAAAACAACTAGCTGCAATGGCTGTTTGAGGATTGCAGCTTTAGGCTGATGCATAGTTTGTCAAGATTACTCGTGTTTTTTTTTTTAATGTGATCTATTCGTAAACACTGACATGTGCGAAAACAGCGCCCCAGTGCGTCCACGTCCTGACGCTGGCTTTAACTATAATGGAGTGAAACTTTGTCATTTGCAAGTGTTTTTAAGGCCTGTGACTGTGTAAGGACTCAGGCACAAGAGAGTTTAAAGTATTCACGCGCAAGCAATTGTGCCGTTTGTAACTTTAATAAAGATGGATTGTATTGGAAATGAAAACTAGTGTTATTTTACATTTGATTTTTCAATTTCGTTACCTGAATCGGCGTGACCTACGTCACCTGCCTTGCTCGTAGCCATGCATTTATACTTCTGTTTGTGTTGCTCTGCAATAACACTTCCAAAACGCCAGCTGGCAGCAGGTTTTTTTGTTCCTCTGTGTCGAGTTGTGGAGTTCTCGGGTGTTTTGTTTTTTTCTAAACGCTACAAGTAGCTAAAACTCGCTCATTCAGAGGCGGGAACTGGCGGACGTGCAACAACTTTAATCAGAAGGTAAACACAAAACAAAAGTTTCCATCTAGAGCTCCTTCACGGGACTCGACACTTGTAAACAATCGCTCATGCAGGCTCGCAGCTTTCCGCACTGCCCATGCTCGTCACCGCTATCAAGCCGACCAATCACAGAGCTTGCGCTACGCGTCGTTGTGACGTGTAGTTGCATTTTTTGAGAGGTGCGCGTCAGCGAGGGCTATGCAACCGTGCGAAGGCTGCGCCAGCCCGTACGTGTGTGCTTGATGCAGAAGTATAAATCAGCCTTTAGACTCCCAGAAAAAACATAAAACAACGTATATTTCACTTTTATCTTTAATTTATTACATTTTATGAGTGATTCACCCCTAAATTGATGAATACTTTTCAAATAGAGCTGTTCAAGCTATCTGGCGAAACTGTATTCATGCCACAATATATTCATTCATTCATCTTAGTCCCTTTATTAATCCGGGGTCACCACAGCGGAATGAACCGCCAACTTATCCAGCATATGTTTTACGCAGCGGATGCCCTTCCAGCTGCAGCCCATCACTGGGAAATACCCATAAACTCTCATTCACACACATACACTACGGACAATTTAGCTTACCCAATTTACCTATAGCGCATGTCTTTGGACTTGTGAGGGAAACCGGAGCATCCAGAGGGAACCTACGCGAACACTGGGAGAACATGCACTAAGAAATTCCAACTGACCCAGCAGAGGCTCGAACCAGCGACCTTCTTGCTGCTTCGCGCAGCCTCGTCTCAATATATATCACAGAAAATAAAATATCGCAATGTCAAATTTTGCCAATATCGGGCAGCCCTAATTTAAATTATCAGTATACTTGGTAACACTCAAGTTCTTGTGGCCATTTTGACCTATATGGTAAAAAAAGAAAGAAATATACACATATTTAGGAAAAGTCGGGGTATTGTAGATGTGTGGCTTTTATTTTAACAAAATTAGCCGTCACAATGGCTCCTGCGGTAATTCTAGTGTTCATTTTGACAGCCCTAATGCTTACCAAAATAAAGTCATTTTGTTTACAATTTCTCCATTTTTGTTTAGCCTATTTATGCATGCTAGGTCCTACTGTTAAGTCATATACAGCATATAGCTTGCAAGAGTTCTCCATAGACTAGTATCTGAAATGTGTCAGTGGGACTTCCTGACAATTAGGTTCGCCTTAAAACTAGTCATATGATCCAGTCGAGGCTTTCTGTGGAAATGTGATGTGCTCATTCTGAACAACAAAGAAACCTCTTTGTCTATCTGTCTGTCCGCCTGTCTTTCTCTCTTTTACAGAGTGTGTGTTTGTGTGTAAAGGGCAGCGCTTAATGACTGCTCTCATCAAACCCCGTCTTCACTCCACACATAATCACATGCTCACAAGACTGCTTATTTGTCGTCAGTCAGTCTGTGTGTTACGCAGGTTCACTCTTCAAGAAGCACTGAAGGGCTCGACACGGACACACTCCGTCACACACTCCTGTGATGGCAAGATCTCAGGAACTGCTCGCTTGTGTGATTTGTAACATTTTTCGCAGGGTCCGTTTTTGTTTTTGTAGTAATACAGGTGTTTTAATAAGTCTAATAAGTCAGCTATTAAAGACCATACTCAATATACACACACTGATCTTCACCCTTGTTTATTTACTACTCTTTCATTATGTTGGTGGATGGTTTTGCCCCATTGGCTTCCATTATAACCACACTTTTTGAACGCAAAACCACGACTCCATATAATCACACACTCTTGATTGTTGGTGATTTTCCCTGTAGGGAAGAAGTAAAATTTGTTATTGTTTTGTTATTGTAATTTTGACTGTTGATCATCAGTTTGCAGCATTAACCCTTTAGATAGGCATGCGCAAAAAAAAAAAATCTGGCTTTTATATGAAGTTCTGTGGAGTAAAACAGCAAATTATTGTGTGTGTGTGTGTGTGTGTGTGTGTGTGTGTGTGTGTGTGTGTGTGTGTGCATAAATACATTTACTGTGTTCTGTGAGTTGAGGTGCTTATTGTGGTTTTCTCAGAAGTATCAAGGTAAGTGTGCAAAGGTCTCTCTTATACACTCACAGGCACACACACATACTATACTCCATATAAAAACAGAACCTAAGCTTTTTTTGCACTACAAATGATGATCAACAATAAAAATTGCAAATTGGACCTCTTCGCAAAAGGGAAATCACGAATGCATGATGATATGCTGTCATGGCTCTGCAATAAAAAAAGTGGTTACAATGGAGGTCAATGGGGCAAAAACAGCCACCAACACAACGAAAGGGTAGTCAATTTGCCCAGAGTGTATTGCTGAGTTTTTGAAAAATTCCAAAGCATCCCAAAATATGTGTCAAAATAAGATTTGTCACCAAAATTAAGACTCAAAATCACCCCAGAGAGGATGAAAACATCCCCAACACAAGGGTTAAGCTGGTTTAAAATGTTTTTCTAAGTGTACTTGATGATGTACACTTCATCAAACATGATGAAGTTTTCTAAGTGTACCTTAATGCCCGTAAGCAAAAGAGAAAAACAGTACGTTGAAAAATTGTGAAAGGTTTTCGGGATGCTTCAATGAGATCTAATGCAAGTTCCAATTATTGCACTGCATAGTTAGAATTACCAACGCACTGACTTCAGAATTTGAGTGATAAACATTTGTACGTTTTTAGAAAATATATGATGGACAGTATTATACATGAAGAGTTTCAAAAACTCTTCTAAAAATGTGCATTTTTCTCAGCCTCCTGTTCATGTTCTGTCATTTCGCATTAAAGGCCATGACAAGAAACTAGTCTTTGCCATACAAGTGAAATTGTTGAATCTACAGTACACACAAGAGCCTAAGAAGAAGAATAAAATCATCTTAGAAGAGAGTTTCAGACGGCACTCTTCACACCTATACTTTATTTGATTGTATTTTAATGTAAATTCGTCACATTGTTATATACGCTCATCAAAATACATATGCAATATAATGAGAGTGACTTAAAAAGATGGATGTCAATCTTAACATGCTAATAATATGACACCAGTATGGTCACCAAAACGTTTTTGAGCTTTATGCACAATGAAATCGGACGCTTTCAATTTAATTTGATTCGATCACCGTTCAAATTATTCTCTGAACCCGCTCAATGTTACATTGCCATTTTCTGTTACACTAGGATTTGTTCTTTTTAATTATAAAGCAACTATTTAGTCTAGCTTCAAGACCAAAATATCTGTCTGAGCTTCTTTTACACACGACTATGCTAGGTATGCCTTGTTGATTAATAACTTGGAGTCAGAAGACAATAGCAGTACTGTATCGCCCAGAAAAGTTTGAGTCTTCCTGTATTGAACTTAGTTGTGTCAACAAAATCAGGCTCATATTGGAAAAATTGTTTAGCTAAATAGTTAATGGTTTCTGTCCTGAAGTTGATTTATTAATGATAATGCTTAAACCTTTATTTGGTGTGTCACCCTCTTTTAACTTCCCTTTAAATGGCCGTTAATCACTGATGTATCACTGTTTTCTGGTTTAAACTTTGCTAATGTACGCTCATTGAGTGCTGTAACACTACCAAAAAAATTATGACCTGAACCTCTACGTTCATAACGATTCATTTTTTTATGACTCCTGAAAGTATTGTCTGAGAGTCTGTAATCACTCATACTGTTTTGTATATCTCGAGTTTTTAAAGCTTACCTTAGGAACAAACAGTGCTCATAAACAGCAGTTGAGATTTTGTTGGCTATTGAA
Source organism: Danio choprae (assembly GCA_903798125.1). Lineage (NCBI taxonomy): Eukaryota > Metazoa > Chordata > Actinopteri > Cypriniformes > Danionidae > Danio > Danio choprae. The sequence goes on along the minus strand of CAIGQW010004410.1, from coordinate 1,434,338 downwards.
ATAAGTCGAGACTTGAACCAAAGACTATAGAATACGCAAGACACGTCTCTCATATAGTTTTGAATGGGGGAAAGTGTAACTGTCAAAATGGCGAGTTAATACGTAAGCCAATCATTGATCACTATAGACTGACGAGTCTTCGGCTCGGACCGGACTATAGTTTCTGCAGATTTTGTGTAATTCAGACATTTAGGAATGAAACTAAAGAGACAGTCGTTGTTTAATTTTATTGGGAATTCCTAATATGGAATTTAATCGTAAGCTTGGCAAGCAATTTTGGAGAATTTGATGCCTCCCTATTCAAACACAGAATGCCAAAGCATACTGCCCGAGAGGTGTTTCGAAGATGGCTACCGAGTTAAATGACTTGCTACAAAGCGACTTTGAACCCTGAAAATGTATTACATGCATCAAAACATCACAGTAAAAACCTGGCAGAGGTTCCAGCACTGTTGTGTGTGTTGAGAAGAGAAGGGGACCAAGCACTCAACCCTACTCTCTAAGGTGCCATTAACACTTATGTGTTTTTGTTTTAAATGTCCACAGTACTTCAGCTTCTTTGACCCACAAACCTGAGTATTTTAAAAAAGGTCCTGTTTTAGTTCAGAAATACCAGTGTTCTGTTTTATTGTAGACAGACTTAAAACTTTTGGAAATCAAGGCATGGGTATCCACAGTCACTCTCTAATATGACCATTACACAAGAGGTGGACTACAAGTATGGATGCCTGCAAAAATTGCACCTCCCCAGTAGGCGTGAATGGTCACATATCATGTCTTTCAGGCTGTAAAGTGTGAATGGAGATTGTTGCAATAAAAACACCGGTCTGAACGAGAAGCATTTTCATTCAAAAAATATTGTTTCTCATGTAAACAGACTAGGGTTGTCACGATACTGGAATTCAGTACCAATCGATACTGAAATTTTAAAAACGTCCATTTCCCGCTAACATTTGAGTGCGTTCTTAAACACGTTTTTCAACAGAAATGACTGTGATTGGCCGTGAAGGTCATAAGTTTACAGAACTCACCGCTATTTACTGAGTGTAACCACAGATACAGGAGACACTGGATCGTTTTGAAGCCGTGATTCATCAGCGGATCGCTCGTATGTCAGCTTATAGACAAACCAGCTGGTCAACGTGACTCCAGTATCCCTGTATCTGTGTTTACACTCAGTAAATGGCAGTGAGTTTGGTGAACTGATGACCTTCACGGCCAATCACAGTCATTTCTGTTGAGCACGTGGCAGATCAGCGCTGTTTAAGAACGTGCTCAATAGCGCTCAAATGTTAGCGGGAAGTGGACGTTTTTAAAATGTCAGTATCGATTGGTACCGAATTCCAGTATCGTGACAACCCTAAAACAGGCCCTAATGTAACCCCGAAGCATCTACCTGTAAGCTAAGTGCAGGTAGGCCTGGTGTTGAAGTCTAGGTGATGGACACTGATTATTTTGGCGGAATCTGCAGGGCTTAGTTACAGTTTGCAAGGTTTCAGTGAATGTCCTATTTTAAAGTCTGTTCTTCCCCTTTGAGAGAAAGACTTGATAGTTGGAAAATGGTTCAAGGGTTTTTAATTGGAAAAAAGGGTGACACCAGTGTTCCAGTTTTATGTTCGAATTTGTAGGCAAAGGAGATACCAAGACTGATTAAATGTGGTGAAGAAAGTTCCAGTGAGGAATGTTGTTTTGATGATGGTTGACCAACTTACATCAGTAATGCATAAAGAACGTACACACCCTTAGAAATGAAGAAGAAAAAACGAATGAAAAGAGCTATTGGCAATTAAACAACTCAAATAATAAATGTTTACTAAAGGATTGATGTAATTGACTTGGCTGATAGACTTCCATTGTTCACTTTTTATGCATTTACTTATTTGTTTATTGATTGGTTGATTGATGGATTGAGTCTAGTGGCAATCCATGGTTACAACAACACTGTCTTTAGTGTATAAATTCCACCGAAACCACAATCACTGTGGCCTTCTGGTCCTTTTAAAATGTTATTCTGTTTGAGCACCCCAACAATTGCGTCAACCAGAGGTTTGGGGGTGTTTTTCTGAGAACTGGTCACAGATCGGTTCTATACAGGATTGAGGAGTTATTAAATACATGTAACTTAATTACATATGTAAAATTCAAAATATTAGTCATATTACCTAATTACAGTTACATTTTAAAAGTATGAAACTGAGTGCTTCAGTTTGGATAACTCTTCACTGTTACATGGGATGTTCCTTTACTGTTATTTGATTGGATGAATGAATTGGTTGATGGATTGATTGGTTGATTTGTTGGTGAATGGAATGATGATAGATGGATGGATTGGTTGATGGATTCATTGGTTGATGGATGGATAATGGATGGATGGATTGGTTGATGGATGGATGGATGAATGGATGGATGGATTGGTTGATGGATGGATGAATGGATGGATGGATGGATTGATTAGTTGATGGATTCATTGGTTGATGGATTCATCCTTCCAAAATCACAGTATCAAATACACTGCTAGAACTTTGGATGGATATTGATGATGGATTGATTGGTTGATTTGTTGGTGGATGGAATTATGATGGGTGGATTCATTGGTTGATGGATTTATCGGTTGATGGATGGATTGAGGATGGATGGATGGATTGATTGATTGGATGGATGGATGAATTGTTTGATTGATTGATTGATTGATTGATTGATTGATTGATTG
>CAIGQW010004410.1:1402083-1414221 GCA_903798125.1 Danio choprae | reverse complement strand
TATATATATATATCATGGTGATAACTTTACATTTATACATATAACTATACAACTATACATTCCAAAGTGTCTTTTCTCAATCAAACATGCTTCTTCACATATCCATGCACATCACACATAATTTTAATATAAATATATAATATATAATATGTAAAAAAAAACAAAAAGAAGTTCAATCTGTCTTACATTCTGCTAGCAGCGTGCTCAAGCAGGCTACGGTCCCAATAATGGCTCTCTTGCCTACAGAAGAAAGGTCAAACCCACACCATCCTCAAATTTCATTGGTCGCCAACTTATTATTAGACTTTTCTTTGTGATATTTTACTTAAAAAAAAATGTAAAGGGGTGTTTTGTGGGCCAAAAAGGTGGTTTGTTGCCTGAGGGCAGCACCATGCCATAGAATCAATTTATTTTTTGTTTAGACGTTTAATCAAGGTCTCATGGGTTTGAAACAACATGAGGGTAAGCTGACCACAATGTTTTTTGTCCTAATCATCCATTGTGACACGTAAACGTTTTATTTTAGAAATTATTTGTATTAATTTGTCCTAACAACACATGTCGTGACAAGATTCCTGCAACAAGAAATGTGTCTGTCCACACCAAAGGTGAAGTAACACGACAGAAACATTTAAATACCAGACATTCATTAGCAAAAGGAAAGGTTTATAATCCAATTAATACACATTAAACTTAATTAACATTAATAATAGTCACAGTTCTGACTAAATTTTCAAGCTGTCTGCTAGTAATTTTATTTACAAGATCTGAGATCTGACACTTACATTTAGGGGCTGAAATGACCCTTCAACCTTAACCGTAAAAGTTTAATTTCAACGCAATTTAAGCTTCCTCACTGACATGTACAGCATGTTAATGTTTATTCGTTAGTGAGCTCTTTGAGCTATTCACTGAGTGTGTATGTTTGTGTACTTCAGGGGAAGTTGACGAATCAAGGAAAGCTCTTGCAGCAGGAGACCTTCTTTGTGACTGAGCAGGACTCTGGCGTTCTGTCCCGCAGTAAAGAGCGCAGGGTTTTCCTGTTCGAGCAAATCGTCATCTTCAGCGAGCTGTTACGCAAAGGCTCATCCACTCCAGGGTACCAGTTTAAGAAGAGCATAAAGGTAAGTGAATCACTGTTTACTGTTATGAACTGTATTCACTGTTTTAAGCCCAAAATCCATGTGCTATGCTTATATTGCATGGGACACAAATTCCATCAGCAGAATAGCATCTTGCAGCATTATGTGTATGATTAGACCATTTGCACAACAACTTTTTATTTTATTTTTATTATTATTATGTTTGTTATTATTTATTTAGGTTTATTATTATTTTTATTATCCCACCTTGGGGGTTGACAGGGCTGCTTAGATATTTTTGACAGGAAATAGGCACATAATTCCTCATTTTAGTACTTTATACCTCATTTAGTAGAATTTGCACATGCATTGTCCTTTAATACGGCTGGGTGATTAATCGAAATTAATCCACAAACACGACTGATCGCATGGTCAATCGATTGTCATCTAGTCAATGAAGCATGGTTGTGTGATCAGCAATAAATCTCCTCCGAATGGTAGAGGGCCCTCTTGTGCAGAAACGCCAAACACCCACAAAGAAACAACCCAGGAAATCCCATTAGAGTTGCATTATAAACAGAAGATTTAACTGCTTTCGGTATGACTTATAGTCACGCAACTATGGAATCATCTCACAGAAAGATTTTTATTAAACACTCGGCTAAAGTATTATTAAATGTGGTATTTTCACATGCAGCATTTACTACACAAAACCATAGTTCACCGAGAAGCAGTTCAAACAGCTGTCATTATCATGGAATGATAACCTTGATTTACCTTGATTTTAAATGTAGTTTTGCGTTGCTTGTCTGGGTACTGCGACTCTGTGTAGTAAATGCTGCTCCATCTGAAAGTAAGTGCTGGGCATTTAATTCAATCAGCTTTACTGACAAAATGTGCATGGAAATTGCCTTCTATTATTTCAATTTTACTTCAATTAGGCTTTAAGTAAGGGATAAAGTACATCCAGGTGGTTGTTATCCCAGATTAAATCCTGACAGGCTTATCAGCGGTGCAACATGTAGCGGAGCACTGTTGTATATCATTGAAGGGCTTTATTCTGCGAAAACAACCGGCTGTATGTACTTTATCCCACGTATTATATGGCTGCTTGAGTTGTTATACTTTATTAATTCTTTAATTAACCGCAAAGCTGACTGAAACAAAAAGAGCATGAATAGAGCGTACATTAACCTACTTATTATTCAGTTATGGATGCCAAACAGTCAAAAACAGTAGCTTGAACGTATTCACTGACGGTCAAGATGATTCGAAGTACCCAGATGAGCCTGTGTTATTAAGTTTCAGCGGTTATTATCTCAAAATAACATACCTTGGAATGTCATGACTGACCAATCAGAATCAAGTATTCCAGACAGCCATGTAATGAGCATATTTACAACCCAAGACAACAATGTTAAAAGTTTTCGCAAGTTCACTCTTAATTAGATAGAAAGTTGTGTGTATTTGGAGTTTGTCTGTAATATCTTAGTGTATCGATTGCCTATGTGGAAAGACTTTTAAGGGCTTTTTGCGTTTGTGTGTACAGTGTTTTAAGTATATTTTGGGTTTTACCGTTGGAAGTTTTGAGCATCACAATAGCTAAATTACATCTATGCGCAAAACTGTAATATCACATAAAAGATTTACGAATAAAGCAGTGTTTCCATCCAATAAGTCAAAGAGAATAAAACTGTCACTTCCTGATAAACTGGCGCCAAACACCAAAAAGAAAGTGGAACGGAATTTGCTGCAGTAGTCTTTTTCTTATATAATAAATTGTCTGTGCCTCCCAAGACTATGCTGATACACGCATTGAACCTTCATTGACTTTTGAAGAGGTAAATCCGCGCTTTGGGAGTTCTGGAGGTAAATACTGCATACTGAAGCGCTTTAATGATGGACTTTGGCTAAGGCATTTAAGAATGACCAAAACAACGTTTCAGATGTGCAGTGTGGTTGGAACGCTGGTTTGTCTATTCATTCCATTCCATTGCACACATTATATCAACACATGATCTCTTGAAACAAAATTGTGTGACTTTATGCACATACTGGAATTTAGTCAGTAAAAGTGGTTCCATTGTACAGTAGTTTGTGCAATTTTTTCTAATTGAATGGAATGTTTAATCTTGGCGTTTCCGTCAAGCATAAAATAGATGGATGGAGACATAGTTAATGCTGGATACAAGACTCTTGAAGTCACGTGCGACTTGTATTTGCGCAGGTGAGCTTCCTTGACTTGGAGAAGCATGTGGAAAATGATCCGTGCAAGTTTGTGTTGTCGTGTCGTGGGTCAGCAGAACGTTTTACCCTGCAAGCAGCAAACACGGACATTAAACAAGTCTGGGTTCAGCATATCACCGAACTACTAGATTTACAGAGCAACTTCTTGTCAGGTAAGACGTCACATCAATGCATACCTTGTACATTTAAATGAACTCTCATTTTTACCGAGCTATTAAAATGATTTGGCGCCTGTATCTACAGCTCTGCAGTCTCCCATTGAGTATCAGAAGGAGCGTAGTGGCTCTCAGTCTCTGACGCGAAACTCTTCTGGACGGATGGGTCAGTCCAACAGCAGGCCAAGCTCCACGGTTTCACTCGGTGCAGAGAAACCCTCTCTGTCTGGAAGGAGCTCCACACCACTAAAGCTATCTACCTCCAACGGTGGTCCGTGCCACGAAAGATACCGCAGGGTGAGAACAACAGTACTTCTGTTAACCATACATTTATTTGTGGTGAAACTCGCTGTTAGATTCACACTGTACCAACAAATTATAAGGTTACTTTACATCACTCCTCACCATTCACTGAGGTGAAAATCTGCATCAACCAGTAGCAAAGGGGTATCACACTGGAGCAACAAACCCTTTTCACTCTATTGTCACTTGGTTGTAAACACTAAATAGCTTTTATAATTTTATGTTATAAATTATAGACATTTTTTAAGAAATATTAAAACACAAACAACGTTTGTATGGGTGGCAGCTGATGTACACAAAATCCAGCTGCCCCACATGCAATTAGTCACATGATTGGGTTCTAAATTGGGGCTGAGGACTAATTGGTCCATTTTGAAAGCTTATTTGAATGGACTCTTGAAAGACATCCATATTCTCATTTGTATACTCTCAAGTGTTCTCAAAAGATTTTATTTTCATATATTTTGTTTCATATTGTTAGTTAAATCCTAATAAAGATGGATCATTTGAAAAAGTAAAACAAAATGTAGGGCAGTGACTTGGAGTCTGTTGATGTGACTGGAAGATACTGTTATGAGATATCAATTGTGAGGTCAGATTTTTATTTGAGACATGCACATAATTATTTATTATATATATATATATATATATATATATATATTCAACAAACAGTGGGTTATTTATCCAGTAATTTAATTTTGTTTAGTTGTCCTATCTGTCCTATCACACCAAAAATGTTGTGCATGCTTTGGTTCCCTTTCAGTAGATCTCTTACAAATGGGGAATCCCCATCCATCGGTTCCCAATGTGACATCTCTGTTCCCTCCTTCAGGGAACAAAGGTTGCATATGCAGCTGAGGCTACCTCTACACTAATCCGGATCAATTTGTCCACAATTTGTCCACAATCCATGTCCACACTATAGTTTTGTTCCGTCATCCACACTAAAACGACTGAAAACGCTTCCGTTCATGTACTGCGCATGTGCACAGAAGTAAGACACTTTTACCTGCGTCATATCCACGTGACGTTTGTTTACTTTCCGTCTCTTTGAAACGTCGCTGTAAAATGTCGCAACTGTCGTCTGCTTCCGTCACTGAACAATAGCTCCCAGTAAACAGTCCCTGTCCTTCGAAGAGAGGCAATATGGAGCATGTACAAACTGACATTAACCTTTAATAAAGCTGTCAGAACGGACAGCATTCAGAACATCTGCTTTACAATGTCGTCCACCATGCTAGCTGAATTGGTCACATGACTGTGTCACATGACTAAAATGCGTCATCGTTTTCGAAAGCCTTCGTTTTCACAGTCCACACTGCAACTCGAAAACAGCGTTTTCAAATTGATCCACTTTGGAGAGCGTTTTCAAAAAGATACGTTTTCTCAGTGTGGACCTAGGGCAAAACGAAGACAAAAATATATGTGTTTTTAAATGAAAATGTATTAGTGTGGAAATGGCCTGAGACATTTCCTTCAATTGGTCTCTCCGAGTTATGTCGAGAACTGATGAAGGGAGAATCCCCATCCATCGGTTCCGAACATAAGGTCTTCATTCTCTCCTTCAAGGAATGAGGGATGCATATGTAACCAATGTGTTCCCTTCCAGCCAGTTTCTTCATCTCTGTTCCTTCTTTCAGAGAATGAGGGTTACATACAGTTGAAGTCAAAATGATTCGCCCTCCTGTGAATTTTCTAATATTTCCCAATGTTTATGTTTAACAGGTCAAGGAATTTTTCACAGTATTTCCTATAATATTTTTTCTTCTGGAGAAAGCCTTCTTTGTTTTATTTCGGCTAGAATAAAAGCAGTTTTTAATCTTTTTAGAACCATTTTAAGGGCAATATTATTAGCCCCCTTAAGAAATATTATTTTTCAATTGTCTACAGAACAAACCACTGTTATACAATGATTTGCCTAATAACCCTAACTAGCCTAGTTGAGCCTTTAAATGTCACTTTAAGCTGAATACTAGTATCTTGAAAAATATCTAGTCAAATATTATGTGCTGTCATGTTTTAGTCCTCCTTGCTAACTATTATATTGTTGACCACTGAAACTTGAGATGAAATTGTGTTTTACCTTATTATAATTATTTATTTTGTTTGTTTGTGTATTGTGTGTGTGTTTTCTCCAGCAGTTTGAAGGCGTGGGCTGTAACGGTACATCGTCCTCCTTGATGGTGACTCAAGATTATACTGCACTGAAAGAGAACGAGATCTGTGTCGCTCAGGGTGAGGCAGTGCAGGTACTGGCTACTAACCAGCAGAACATGTACTTGGTGTACCGACCCGCAAATAGCCAATCGCCACCTGCAGAGGGCTGGGTGCCGGGACACATCCTAGGCCCCCTCACAAAACCTCTCATAGACACTGCCGCAGACTCATGCATCAAGTAAGTGTCAATCAACACTAACCGGAGCTCTGATTGGATTGTTTAAGACTGCACCCCTCCCCCCGCCCCCGTTCATTTTGAGCACCACCCCAACCCCATTCTGTTGGAACTAACCTGGATGCTTTGGAGCCTTTTGCACGGGAGGTTTTGATTTTCTTCTTGAGTTTTCTTTTCTTTATTTTTTAAGTTGAGTTAAAAAAAACAATCAAAAATAAAAAAAATTCAAAGCCGCATCGTTTCATAGAATGAGGATTTGTGAAGGATCTTACATCAGTGTGGAAATGGAAATGTCTGGACTCTTATTTCAGTTCCTAACACCCGATTTTTATTGTTTGTTTTTGTTGATATGATTATTGTTTCGTTTGTGTGTGTGTGTGTGTGTGTGCGTGTGCGTGTGCGTGTGTGTGTGTGTGTGAGAAACCGAGATAAAAAAGAAAAGAAAGCAAGGCCTTTTGAATGATTTGGCCTGCTTCTCCTGGTGGAGGACATACACTGTTGTCTATGGCAATTTTTTATATATATATAATTTGGGTATGTGTTTTAATTGTATTTTTGTACAGATTTGTTTTGTTTTTTTGTTGTCCTCTACAGGATCACGTCTTTGGCAGTTTATTGTAAATACTGTTGGTTTCTTTATTGTTTGTAGCACATTCCTGTAAAGAGCCTTTTTGCACTATTTAAGTGAACCTTAATTAATGAAGTCAGGTTTGTGCAATAGAACTACAGTTGCAATGTTGTAGTGTCACTAATGATTTTAATTGTATATTAAATATGTAAAATAAATTTTGGACATGCGCATGACTTAACCATTTAGTCTGACGGACTGTTTTATTTTTTCGTTTTGATATGTTCACAAAAGCATTATACTAAAGAAGTGACAACATGATAGGGTGGTCGCGATACTGGAATTCGGTACCAATAGATACTAAGATTATAATAACGTCCATTTCCCGCTAACATTTGAGCGCGTTCTTAAACAGCGCTGATTTGCCGTTGTGTTCACATGCTCAACAGAAATGACTGTGATTGGCCGTGAAGGTCATCAGTTCACCTAACTCACCGCTGTTTACTGAGTGTAACCACAGATACAGGGACACTGAAGCGTTTTAAAGCCGCGATTCATCAGCGGATCGCTCGTATGTCAGCTTATAGACAAACCAGCTGATCGACGGGATTTTGAAAACCTCCAGTGTCCCTGTATCTGTGTTTACACTCAGTAAACAGCGGTGAGTTCGGTGAACTGATGACGATTCACGAACTGATTCACGGCCAATCACAGTCATTTCTGTTGAGCATGTGAACACAACGGCAAATCAGCGCTGTTTAAGAACGCGCTCAAATGTCAGCGGGAAATGGACGTTTTTAAAATCTCAGTATCGATCGGTACCAAATTCCAGTATCGTGCAACCCTACAACATAGTAAGTTTTAAGAAACGTTGTAAAAGTGTGGTGCGCCTTATTTTTTATTTGTTTCAGGTTGTGTTTTTATTTCGTAATGTAGTATAGAGTACATTTCTTTTGTGTTGTACTAACCTCTTCTGTCCTTGACGGTAAAGGTTTGTGTGTGAAGCAGTGTGTGCCGTGACAGATATGAAGGACTGCCGTTCTCACACAAACCGCGTGTCCACCTTGGTGTAAGGTTGTAGATTTATATACATACAGCATTCCGATATTCGAACTTGTAATGTATTTATATGAAAATAAGAGAGGCCTCGCATGCGTTTCAGACTGCATTTATTTAATCAAAAATAGAGCAAATATTGTGAAGTAGGCAGCACGGTGGCGCAGTGGGTAGCACAATCGCCTCACAGCAAGAAGGTCGCTGGTTCGAGCCCTGGCTGGGTCAGTTGGCATTTCTGTGTGGAGTTTGCGCGTTCTCCCCGTGTTCGCGTGGGTTTCCTCCGGGTGCTCCGGTTTCCCCCACAAGTCCAAAGACATGCAGTATAGATTAATTGGGTAAGCTAAATTGTCCGTAGTGTATTTGTGTGAATGGGTATGTATGGATGTTTCCCAGTGATGGGTTGCAGCTGGAAGGGCATCCGCTGCATAAAACATATGCTGGATAAGTTGGCGGTTCATTCCGCTGTGGCGACCCCAGATTAATAAAGGGACTAAGCCGAAAAGAAAATGAATGAATGAATTGTGAAGTAATATTACAATTCATTCATAACCATTTTCAATATTAGAAATGCCTTTGGTACTCACGACACATTAATATTATTAAGTGAAAATTATTTGTGCTTCTTAGTTTATTATTTGGTAAAGAATGCTATACTTTATCGAGTTTGTTCAAAAAAATATGCAAATATAATTCTTGCCATTTTCCCTCTCTCTATGTAAATCATTTTAGTAATGTTCAAAATATGTAATGTAATGTGTGTGTGTTTTTTGTTTGTTTGTTATTTTTGTTTTCTAGGTTTGACTTGTGTTTTGGGTTTTGTTGACCTCCATATTCCCCAGCCCAATTAATTTCCCCCCTTTAGCACGTTAATATGCTTTTTCCTCGCTCTTAGATTTGCATTTCCACCACTGCGTGCGGGTTTGACAACTTGATATTTTGACACAACAGGAAATCTCTTTCGTGGAACACGCTTCGAGCTCGTAAGCGCGCAGAAAAGGACAGCGCGCCCCTCAAAAGTGACTTTAGAGCTGAGAATGGACTGCGTAAGCCAAAGGAAATTCTCAGCAGCAAGGTCAAAGTGAAAGTGAGTAGGAGAATGTGGACGGTGTGTTTGTGTGTGTGTGTTAATTTGTGTGGAAATTGAGACTGAAAGTATCACTCAGCCCCTTGTGTGTGTGTGTGTGTGTGTGTGTTTTTTTTAATGTATTTTAATAACAGCATTATATAGATAATGATAACATTATATTGTTTTCTTTTCATGCCTTTGTTCCATTTTTTAAAGTGTCCCTAATATGGGTTTGGGATAGGGTCAGTTTTTATGTCCATAACCAATACATTTGCATAACGCAAGCGTGCCAACACTGTAGCTTTTTAGTGATGTCAGCATCAGCATCTTGATAGGTTACATTCATTGTCAAAACAAAGCTGTTCTCTTTAAAACAAAAAAATGGAAAGCTAACACCAGTATTGTAACATGCATACAGATACATCTCACGTTACACTGTAAAAACGCTATTAGTTACTTTTAAAAAGTCAGTAAACCCACTCTAACTCAGAACTGTTAAGTTGACTTGACTTCATTTTGATAATTATGCACATGTAGTTCACTTACTTAATGTAAACCTGTTGCCTTAAAATGATTAAGTCAACTAATCGCTTAAAAAAGCAACAGATTCACTCATTTTTTAAAGTAAAGCCAACTAATCTCTTTTAAAAACAAGACGTTTACTCACTTTTTTTAAGTAAAGTCAACAAATCGCTTAAAGTGAGTAAACCCATTGCTTTTAAAGTGATTAGTTGACTTTAATTAAAAAATAAAAATAAACCCTTTGCTTTTACTTTTCTAAAGTAAAGTCAACTCATTTCTTTCAAAAGCTAAACTTGTTGCTCTTTTAACACTAGAGCCACCGGGCGATGTTGTATACCTTACGCCGCCAGTGTGGGTACATTTTATCCATGCACAAATTCTGTTTAGAAATGGCTTTTAAATAAAAAACACCTTATTTTGCTTAATTAGAGCATTGTGTTAACAATGAAGTGTTGTTAACAAAGTAAAGCTAACCAATCACTTTAAAAAGCAACAGATTTACTCATATTTTTAAGTAAACTCAACTAATCACTTAAAAAAGCAACAGGTTTACTCATGTTTTTAAAGTAAACTCAACTAATCAACTAGGGGGATTGTTTGTGAAGTACCATGGACCAGGTTTAGGATGGCGGCTGCGATTGGATACTATACCAAGGTTGACAACCGGGGGGCAGGGGGAGACTTGTCATAGGGAGCATGGTACATTTCTTGGTGGCTTGATGGTCAATCTAGCATGCCACCATGAATCTGGCCACCCCAACCCCCGCTCTTCACTGACCGATTGCTCCACCCCCAATCCCCCCGACTATGTATATATGTATAATGTTCCGTTTGTCCAATTGTACAGTAGCTGTTTTGTTTTTTTGTGATTAATGGCTTTAATATCCCTGCCTTTTTGCTTTTGCCATTCTTTAAGACTAACGAAATCTCACGGCAATTGGTAAGTTTTTGATTTAGTGGCTAATTCGTATGAATTTGTATGATCTGGATGAGCGTTTCAGTATTATTCGCTAATGAGGGGGTAGGTTTGGAAGTAAACCATTTAAATGCACACCATTTACTACTGGCTTATTACCTGCCTATTATTAAGATATTAACTGTTTATTAGCACTTATAAAGTACGCTCTTATTTTACATCCATACTCCTACCCAACACCTAAACACAACTACTATTATAAGAAGCTATTTAGTGGTTTATTGAGCTTAAAGTCTTCGCCGATGGTTTGTTAATAGCATCAATTGTACAATTAAAATAAAGTGTGACCAAAAAAAACATTAGTACATGAAATCGTTTGACTACGTACGAATTAGCCACTTTTCTGACAATATGATAATAGATTCCTTGTGAAATCGGGCTTGTAAATTCCACCCTCATGTCTTTCTGCGCTGTGAGTGTTTAACTGTTTTCTCTCTCAACCCAAACCACAGGAGTCCCGCAGCTCTGATGAGTCTGAATGCGAGGATGAACTAGACCCCAAAACTAGTATGGAGGTAGAGATACTGATCTCACTGCATTACCATCCATCCATTAATCAACCAACCAACCAACCTTTATTATGACTAATGTAGGCCTATTAAATTAACACCAATAGCTGGGTTACATGTGTAATCACAGAGTAATTATTAATAGTTGATAAATGTATATTCGTTGATAGATGTACTAACATGTAAGACGTAATCGGTTACTAACATATGATTTTTGTTGTTGTTGTTGACTATATCATGAACAAATGAAGGGTGTTTTGTGATGCTGTTGTTTCATACCCTTGAAGATGATAATGAGATGACTGTTTGTTGAATCAGTGGTTGAGGGTGGCCATTTTCTAAGTCTTGATTCAGCACTTAAAACAGTATATGTCTTGGACAGCTTTTAGTCTTACTTTAATAAATCATTTGTTGACTAAACAGTTCTCAGGACTATTCTTAGGGTGCTTTCACACTTGGTTCAATTGCCTGGTCCGAACCCAAGTTCAATAGCCCCCTCTTGCCACCTTCTCGGCTGGTTTGTATTCACACCGTCATTTTTTCCTTCTGAACCCCAGTACGCTTGCGTCATCGAGCTGCTGTTGTGTGTAGGTGATGGCCATGAAAGCCAAGGCGCCAAAAAGGAAAGACGTACGCACATCACGGTCGTTCTGCTTTTACTGAATCTTTTAGTTTAGGTAACATACAGGAAGCCGTTTGCATCTATCTGCCGCAAAAACAAATATTAAAAACATTCAGAACATGTCTGCAGAAGTTGTTTTTGGAGGAGACAAGCAGACGTTAACAATGGGTCAGTCCCTCTTGTCGTCAAGGTAATGTTAGGTGATACACAGACATAAACACACAAATGAACGTTATGAAAACTAAAGTTTGTTGTACAGTTGGCGGTTCACTTCCGTTATTTGGTACGACTGCATTCATATCAGATGTGAACCGTACCAGAGTTCACAAGAACTGTACCCCAGACCACCTCTTTCAGGTTAACTTGGGTTTGATTTGTGGGTGCACACCCGAGTTCAGAAGGCATCGTTCACACTAGCTAAACGTACCGAAGTAAATATACATCCTTTCCTGTCATTCAGACCTGCAACACATTCCAAAATAAGTTGGGACAGGAGCAGTTTAGGGCTAGTAATCAGGTATATTGGTTAAATAATGATGTGATTTGAAACAGGCGATGTCAACGGGTGATTGTAATTATGATTTGGTACAAACGCAGCATCAGAGAAAGGTCTAGTCCTTTAGGAGCAAAGATGGGCCGA
>CAIGQW010004410.1:1372614-1391425 GCA_903798125.1 Danio choprae | reverse complement strand
TTGTACGTTTATTCCTTTCTATTTTCACACTTCTTATATTCTGATTTATTGATTTATTTTCATTTTTCATGAAGCATCAGCATATGATGGCGCTGGAATCCAGTGGAAAGACAACTTTGAATCTGCTTTTACAGAATTATGTGAAATTGGGCGGTAAAGTATTTCTTTTAACCTTCTTAAAAATGGACGCAAGAGTCCCCCAGCATGTCAGTAACAAACTGAGCCTTTTTACTGTACTATGTTTTAGGGGTCGTTTCTCTGTAGTGAGGAAGTGTCTCAGTAAAGCCACTAAGCAGGAGGTTGCTGTGAAGTTTGTGAATAAGAAGATGCACAAGAAAGAACAGGTGGCCCATGAAGCCGATATTCTACGTCATGTCCAGCACCCCCAACTAGTGTCACTGATTGATACATACGAGTCGCCTACAGCCTACATGCTGATCCTGGAACTGTGAGTAAATAAATTTGGAACGCAAATATGCTTCTGTTAATAGCTTATAGTTATATAGATATATATAGCTTATAGTTATATAGCTTATAGATGGATCAAAATGTTTTAAGTTAATATTTTAGCCGTTTCATTTTTAATGTCTTATGATTTTTGTTTATTGGTGTAGAAGTTATGCAAGAGATTTGGTTTCTACCTTGGAGGGATAGTATAAACAAGGACACCAGTCTTATGCTAATGATACACAGGGCAACTTTTTGAGCAATGTTGGGTAATGACGCCATAAATGGGCAACCAGACACATCACAACTAATTAGGGCAATGGGTTACAGATGCAATATTTTTGCCCATTCGAAATAGGGAAGTAGCCAAGCAACGTTGCTCAAAAAGTTGCTATGTATCATCAGCATTATATTTTTAACATTTACCCTTCCATTGACAATACATCTTGTCAACTGAGAGACAATGCTTCCCTTCAATTGACCAGGTTTTAGGGCAATCTTGAATTTTTTTTTTCTTTTCTCAGTTTTTTGTCAAAATAGTTTTTTAATACAGGCTTGGTTATTTATTTCGATATGTAATATGCTCATGTGTTCACTACATATCACAGAAAATGTTATGAGGATCATCAAATTTAGTTTAGAACTGTTTCACATGGTCTAAATCACTATAGGTGCTGTGGGAATATAAATGTATATAATCTAGTTCCAAATGAACAATAATCTATATATAACTGAAACGTTATATTATTTGTTTTTTAATTAGCTCAAAACTCTAGCTAGGGTGTGACATTAAAACCTCTTGCTCCCTGATCACGGGCTGAGCCAAAATGATGCAAATGATACAGGCAGGGTCTCAATGACTCTTCCTTTGTCTTTGGGTGATACTTTCAAGCTGGTCAGGGCAGGTGAAACCTCAGGATCTATTCAAGACCCTAAAACAAGAACTAAACCAGTCATGCACGTTTTCTCCACCTAACCACTACCCTCCTCCTAAAAACATATTAGACTTGCTTACAGACTTGTGATAAAACTGGCAGACTGCAGACCTGTTAGAGACTCCTGTAAGCTCTTGCAGACTCGTGGACTTCTTGAAGACGCTGTTTGACTGCAGATTAACCAACACGTCTCAATAAAGAAATTCTTCTGCTTGTTCAAGTCTCCTGGACTGGGTTATCTATTTATTAATCATTTATTTTTTCCAACAGCACAAACAAAAATGGGGACAAAACCCTCCAAATTTGACAATGACAAAACCTTTACATTTTTTTGTTGGAATAAAAATGTAAATAATTTTGCAATCGAGAAATATTAAGTTTAATGCTACTTCTGATGCAGATAATGTGCATACTTGCCAGACACAGATATATACTCCTCTTCCCCCCCAGGGAAGGGCACAGCTTACAGAGTAAGCTTACAAAGGCAAGAGTAGAAAAATATATTGATAAGTCAAGAATAATTCAATAGTAAGGTTCAGAAAAATAGAGGTAGTGACACTTAAGTCTTTTGCCCATAGTGTAATATTGGCTAAATTAATTTACACAAAACATGTTAATTTCTGAAGATTATTTAGTAGAGCAAACTGCAAGAATCAATTAAATGTCATGTAACTAATTACCAATCAAGTCCAAATGTATTTGTGCACACACACACACAAACAAATGCCATGCTCATGCTTGTATGTTTTCAGTGTTGAGGATGGACGTCTGCTTGACTATCTGGTAGCTCATGATGAGCTGATGGAGGAGAAAGTGGCATTCTTCATTAAAGACACACTGGAAGCTCTGCAGCACTTGCACACCTGCAGAGTAGCTCACCTGGACCTCAAGGTGAAACATAACGCCACCACATGCATCCACAAGTACCTATAAGCTGACACTTTTTATTAAGCAGCTTACATTTTAGAATCTACATAGCATAGCCCTGGACATTACCACAATTCGGGTAATAGCACTACAAAACACAAGCAATGCCCTAGCACACAGGTGTCAATTCCAGTTCCTGGAGGGCCGCAGCTCTGCACAGTTTAGTTCCAACCCTGCTTCAACACCCTTACCTGTAGGTTTCAAACAAGCCTGAAGGACTCAATTAGTTTGATCTGGTGTGTTTAATTAGGCTTGGAACTAAACTGTGCAGAGCTGCAGCCCTCCAGGAACTGGAGTTGACACCTGTGCGGCCTAGCAACTGTGCAGGTGTAACTAAAAGCCTAGCAACTGTATTACATTGTTCTGAACAACAATAGCAACTACATAGGACACAAAGAGCACCCTGGTATACTTCAAATGAAATCAAAGAACGAAAGGACAACATTGCAAACAATATTGTTCCAAGGCAAAGTTCGTTTCGAGTTTGACAGTTCAAAACCGCTCACCAAAGCGAACTTTTTAAAGGAGCTCGTTTTGACTTTTAAACACCTTTGAGAGACCATTGGTCCATTGTGTTGGAACCTCCGGCTTCTTTGCCATTAGATCTTGCCATACAGATATCTGTGTGATTTCTTATACAGTTACGTTTTTTATTCCACGGGTGTCAGACAGGAGAACAACATCCAAAACGACAACTTGCCACATGAACAGACCCTTTTCACATTTCCGGGTTTCTCAGTAGGGGAAGGCGTCATAGCTGGGTAAACTCAGAGCGCAGTGAGCGGGAGAGTACAACAAATCATTTTTTTTACAATCTTATTTGCTCGAATAATAAAAGAAAAACTCCACGGTGGTGTTGTCAAGACTTTCAGAAAAAGGACAACAAATTGTGTGAGACTGATGACGGCAGCCAGAAGAGAGAATAACGTCAAATTTACTCTCAGCCCCATAGACGCTGCATTAGAAACACCTCGCACAAGCGGTAATTCTTTTTTAATTTGACGCAAAGACGATATAATACGTTCATAAATACATATAAATGTTCAAACTTTTAAGGATTTAACATTATGATGACCGTTAAACGCGTCATAACAGGCTTGTGAAAAGGGTCCATACACTGTAGAGTCGATTAGCTGAGCTGATACAGATGAATCCGCAACTGTACTCGTAGAGGGTACACACAGGGCAAGAAATGCCATCACATCATGCCACATCCTTTTAATGAGTGTGCACACCAGTGGCCTAGTATAAGTATACAGAGGCCTTAAAACTGCACAGAAAGAATAAAACAAATTAATTTCAAAGAAAGAAACTAAATAAAACCAACTTAATAGATCATATAAGGCATAGGTCTCAAGCTGGATTCCTGGAGGGCCGCAGCTCTGCACAGTTTTGCTCTGACCCTAATCAAACACAGCTAATCCAACTAATCAAGGTGTTCAAGACTACTAGACTATTAAGCAGGTGTGAGTTGGAGGTGGTTGGAGCTAAACTATTTAGAGCTGCGGCCCTCCAGGAATTGAGCTTGAAACCATTGATATAAGGGTTTGAATAACTATGTAAATCTCCAGTTATCATTCAAATAGATACATTTCTTAAAAATTCATAAATGTGAGTGAGAATGTTTTTGAAATGTAATCATTTTTACATCTAGGTAATGTAATGTTATGTGTATTTATATAGCGCATTTATCGTGTATGGCTAGACACCCAAAGCGCTTCACAATCATGAGGGAGGTCTCTCCACACCACCACCAATGTGCAGCATTCACTTGGATGATTGGCGTTATCCTATGGCTGCCGTCGTACTCACCAGACACCAGCTATTGGTGGAGTGGAGAGACAGTGATAGAGGCAATTCAGTGGATGGGGATAATTGGGAAGCCATGGAGGCTGATGGAGGGAATTTGACTAGGTTACACCCCTACTCTTTATGAGAAATGAGAGAGAGTCAGGACCTCGGTTTAAGGTCTCATCCAAAAGACGGCGCTCACTGACAGAATGCTTAGTTTCAGTGAGTAACCGGTCTTGGGCTGCAGGGTGATTTGGCTGTGGCTATAGGTGAACTGACTTTTTTTTATTTTTGTTACGGACTTTAATTAACCTGTTATATGTCTGTATATAGCATTTAACAACAACACCCTAGTAACAATGCAGCAGTAATGTGCTGTAAACACCCACACCATTAAACAGAAACCACATAGTAACATCCTGACCACTGTCGAGCTAGCATTTTGAACTTTGTACAAGCTAGCATCAAGCATATAAGTGGCAGTAAAAGGAAAATTGAGAAATGTAGTCGACAGGCTAATATGTTTATCTTTTTTTCAGCCTGAAAACTTGTTGGTCGACCTCCACGTTCCGGTACCCTGCGTGAAGCTCTCAGATCTGGGTGATGCTGTACAGGTTTCAAGTCACCGCTATGTGCACCTTCTCCTGGGGAACCCCGAGTTCGCAGCCCCAGAGCTCATTCAGGGCACTCCAGTGTCTCTCTCTACGGATGTGTGGAGTGTAGGGGTGCTGGCCTACGTCATGCTTAGCGGAGTCTCCCCATTCCTGGACGAGAGTCTGGAGGAGACCTGCGTCAACATCTGCAGGCTGGACTTCTGCTTTCCTCAAGATTACTTCTCTGATATAAGCCAAGCAGCCAAAGACTTCATTGTGTCCACGCTTAACCAGGATCCCAGGAAGAGGCCAAGCTCAGCCTCGTGTCTTCAGCACCCATGGGTCAGTGCTCATAGTGGAGATTACTCCAAAACACCGCTGGATACTGTCAGACTCGCCGCATTTATAGACAGACGCAAACAGCTACATGATGTCAGACCTGTCACGAACATTAAAGGAATGGTCAGCAGCAGTATGGGACACACCTTATGAGAACGTTTCATGGACTCTAGCATGTTATATGCTATACTTCAACATTATATGTAATTTACATTATATCATATAATTTGGAATGTGCACTTACTGTTTGCCGTGGTCCTGTACATGTGAATTTACTGGCCGGCACCATAATGATTTGTTGGTCTTGGAGTTCAACACCATTCATGGGACCATTAGCAATTAATAGACTTCAGAAAGTACATATGCGCAGGGAACCTAAGAGCTAGGAGAAGTAACAATGAATGTCATTAAAGTTTAGGCATGTGTTTTAAAACGGTAACAGCCCTAAATAGACTAGCAGTTTGTTGTTGTGTTTAGGACCTGCAAGAAAAGGTTCAACCAAAAATAGCAATTTCTCATCACTTTCTTGTCACTCCAAACCCACAAGATGTTTGAAAATAAATGGAGGCGTTTTATACAGTGAAAGAAAAGGACAAAACAAATGTATTTGTGTTTACAATTATTTAAATATGGCACATATCAGGACTGACATCCTGACTTTGGTTGTCTTGTTTCTCAAATGTATTGCAGTTTGAATATATACAGGTTCAAATGTGATTTGATTTTTGACAATAAGAGTACAGCCAATCCTTTCATCTGATGATAGTTTTAGCTCATATTTGGAACTCAGTACGCATCAGTATTTATTAAGTTCAAATATGGATGTTCAGGGGCCTCACAGTGGCGCAGTGGGTCGCACGTTCGCCTCACAGCAAGAAGGTCGCTGATCGCTGGTTCGAGCCTCGGCTGGGTCAGTTGGCGTTTCTGTGTGGAGTTTGCATGTTCTCCCTGTGTTGGCGTGGGTTTCCTCCGGGTGCTCCGGTTTCCCCCACAAGTCCAAAGACATGCGGTATAGGTGAATTGGGTAAGCTAAATTGTCCGTAGTGCATGGGTGTGTATGGATGTTTCCCAGAGATGGGTTGCAGCTGGAAGGGCATCCGCTGTGTAAAACATATGCTGGATAAATTGGCGGTTCATTCCGCTGTGGCCACCCCAGATTAATAAAGGAACTAAGCCGAAATGAAAATGAATGAATGGATGTTCAGCACTAGGAGAGAAAGTGAATGTTGCCAGAATGTGGTAGAATATGGCTGGCAATTTTTTTATGTCCATAGAATTTTAGTGATCGATCATCTCGCAGCAGATGTATTTTTAATGATTTCATTAAGCTGAATAAAAGAATGAAAATGTTCGTCGGGTAAGAATAATTGTGCATTTAGAATTAACATAACAGCCACCATTTAACCTGCAATATACCTTCTGTTTATATAGAAAGGGGTAATAAGTGTAATCACTGATTTCATTAAGTTTAATGAGAATTTTGAATGTTTTGAAACAGAAACATGAATTGGAATGGAATTGAAGAGTGTTACATTAAGTCAAAATGGTCAAGGGGGAACAGGGGATGAACAAAAGCTTCTGGTATGGTGGAGAGAGAAGTCTTCAAGTCCCTCTGCAATTTCCAATGAGGTTCAAAATAAGTCAAAACTTCAGGAGGGTAGTGGCAAAACAATAAACACCTCTTCCTTTGGTTACAAAATGACTGGATTAGCTAACTAACCAGTTAATTGTCATTTAAGTTAGCACCAGTTTTGGGTTTAAGGTATCATGAAGGCAGCTCGACTTTAATCACTCTTTGTTGCCACCGTGTAATAGAGCAGCTGAGCTACCTTCATTGTACTTAAAACCCAGAATTGGTGCAAACTAAATAGAAATTTAACTAGCAAGCCAGCTAATTTGGCTTCATTGTACAAGCCCCAGGTTAAGTCAGAAAATATTGAGACTATCAAGCTCCCCTTCATGTCTCCCCACAAGTGCATAGCACAGGACTGCTCAGGTTTCTTTCTACACACTCCAAGCGGGCCTCAAACCAGCGATTACTGCATGTGAGGAGGATGCAAGCCATTCTGTACTGTTCATCACTAGAATGAGGTGAGAAGAGTGGAAGGAATGATCAGAGACACCGAAGTGAATTCATCCATCATTCGTCATCAACGTGTGGAGGTAAGTAGTGATTAACGAAAAACTAAGCTACCTGTGGCTCAAATTTACAACTAATTATTTAGTTCAAGAATAATTTACAATATTTTATTTACAATTCATTCATTTTCTTTTCGGCTTAGTCCCTTTATTAATCTGGGGTCACCACAGCGGAATGAACCGCCAACTTATCCAGCATATGTTTTATGCAGCGGATGCCCTTCCAGCTGCAACCCATCATTGGGAAACATCAACACACACTTATTCACACACATACACTACGGACAATTTAGCTTACCCAATTCACCTATAGCGCATGTCTTTAGACTTGTGGGGGAAACTGGAGCACCCGGATGAAACCCATGCGAACACGGGGAAAACATGCAAACTCCACACAGAAATGCCAACTGACCCAGCCGAGGCTTGAACCAGCGACCTTCTTGCTGTAAGGCGATTGTGCTACCCACTGCGCACCATGCAGCCCCCTTTATTTACAATTATTTATATAAAAAAATACCTTGTAAAAGTACAAATTATTACACAGTTTTTGAATGCTTGAAAACATGAAATTGAGTAGCTGGTACACTAAGCGCAGAAGTAAAGCACAAGTGCAACAAACAAGCAAAGACATGCATAACTAACACTGATTAAACCAAACATAACTCAAATGTTTCACCATATCCTTACAGTGGAGGGACAGTTTTCTTTGAGTAAGCCTTAATCATTTTGGCGAATAATGGCTCGCACCTCAGACAGAGTGATGTTTGTAAATTATTTTATTACTATCTGTGAAACATGCAAATGAATATGATTTAGTCAGCCCCCTTTGATGTAGATAGATTAAAAAAAATTGAACAAAACAGAACCAAAACATACCTTTGAGCACACTGACCTTGTAAGGTTCCAACTGATCCTTAGAGCTTTCAATTACGTATTTCCCTGTGATGATGCATCTTGATAGAGTTTCTTTTCCAAATAATAATGTGGCCATGTCTTGGGTACAAAGTGATACTCGTGATTTGTTCAGTCTTTCATGCAACCTCTTCGGAACTGTTATGTCAGAATCAGCAAGTGCGATCTAGATTGAATGAGAAACAACCAAGTGTATTATAAAAATGATTTACACCACATTAAAAGTAATAACTATGCTATTGTACTAAATTGTACTAAAACTCTTAACTGTTTGTGAATGCACTAAAAGAGCTAAAAGAAGTTATTACAATTTTGATTTTCACAATATCTTATCTAATTATTTATGAGGATGCAGTTTGCTGGAACTCAAATTGAATTTGAGTTGCAAGACATCTATAGTGACTTGCTGAGGGCAATAGTTGGAAATGTTAGTGGCCAGGATGGGAGAAATCCATGGAGATTTCAAAAGCTCTGAATTTTTTTTAAAGAGTTCACACTAAGCTGATGATTGATAATAAAGCTTGTTTGGCATGCTGTCCCGGGAGAGAGCCCTGAGCTCACGAGATCCTCGAGCCCTGGGATCCCTTCCGTTTTCAGGGTGAGAGGGGAGCTTGAGCTCAGGTAGATCTCGATAAACTCCCCCGACTTATTTCTGGCTAAAAGAATGGCTGAAAAGAGATGTATACGTATTAAGAGCTTGGCTACGGTATCGCTTTAGTGTGTTCAATTTACTTAAGTTGCGTGTTGTTTTGGACTGTCGGAGGAAACCGGAGAACATGGGGAAAACCCAAGCGAGCACAGGGAGAACAAACTCCGCACAGAAATGTCAACTGGTTTAGTCGGGACTTTAACCAGAGACATTCTTGCTGTGAGGCGACAGTGTTAATCACTGGGCCACCATGTCACCCATCTGGAAAGGAGTAGGAGGAGGAGTAGGGGTGGGGGGATTCTTCAAGACAAAGGTACTGAGATAAGAGAACTCTGGTTATTTATGGTGATCTAGGAATCATTTAATTGGTGAATCAATCGTGAGCTGATGCGGGACCAGCTCTGAGCAATCATAAGCACGTGATCCTCTCAAAATGAGTTTATAAATAAACTTCACTTTGTGTTTGCAGTCTCTTTCAGAAGAAGAAGTGTGCAGCCAATGGTTGTTTGTGTCGTATTTCCCACTCCCTGAATTGCTTTTTGTTTGCTGCAACTATTTTGTGCTCTCAATAGTTGAATGGTAAAAGTCAACAGCAGCCGTCGTGTGGACTGATCAGGTGAGGTTGTTGAAAATGTGAGTTCCCAGAAATTGGAAACTATGAACCCTTTCCACAGGTCTCCATTGGTGTATAGTGGCAGGTGCTCCACTTTGCACTTCCTGGCATCTAAAATCAGTCCTTTGGTCTAATTCAGGGTGATATTATTGTTCTTGCACCATGACCCCAACCTGTGGGTATCAAGCATTACTTACCACTTAACGCCTTTGCATTACATAAAAATGTACCAAATTACATTAATTTTAAAGATCATAATCATCATAATCATCAGATCATAATCATTTTTACACATATATAAAGCCCACTGCAAATGCCAAGACCCCCAGACATTTCCAGCTGAGAGCCCACTGCAACTTTTTGCTGTGGTCTCTTGTCTTTTCTCTCTTAAGCTCAAGCTAGCATTAGCGCTAGCAGTGAAATCAGACTCTTTCTCTAACGTGGTCAACCTCTTCTTTCTTCTCTGTTTCTGCCGAATCTTTCGAGTGGACTCGATATTTGAGCTCTCAAACAGCCATGCCGTGAAAGCCAGGCCCTCACGTTTAATGAAAGACTTTCCAGCAAAAGTGTAAAGGATGGGGTTTACAGAGCTGCTGTTGAATGTGACGGTGAAGGCAAAGCCGCGAAAAGAGGACCAGATTTGATTGAGTCTGTGAGGATAAGAATACATTTTTAATGAGATAAACAGAATTGAATGATTCATAATTGGCATGGATATTTTAGTGTTATGCCAGGTTCACACTGCCATTCAAATGGCACTGATTTGCAGCGCAAGGTTATTAAAGAAAAAAACAATTATAGAGGAGGAAATGGTTGGGGAGATGAAGGTAACAAGGATGGTGAGTTTTGCAAGAGAGTGAGAGAGAGAAAAAAAGAGTTGGGATGCTGCTGCGGCTGGTTTTCATATAGACCCTTTTCACCTGACGTCTGGTTTGCCTCCACGCAGTGTATCTTTATTTCTGCCACACAAAACTGCCCATAGAGAACTCACCCAGTCAGCTGCATATTTACCACAGGTACGGTTAGACAGTAACCGTGAATTTGAAACATATTTTTTTCCTCTGTGATGACACCAAGTGATGAAGTGTTTCAGGTGTCATTTTGTTCCGTTCTTCCTGCAAACAAGCGTTAATGTGGGCAACAGTACAGGGTTTTCGTTGTCACATTTTGCGCTTCAAAATGCGCCCCACATTCTCTATTGGAGACAGGTTGGGACTGCAGGCAGGCCAGTCAAGTACCTGTATCCTCTTTGTCACAAACGATAAGGCAGTCCAAAACAGAGGCAGAGTCCAAAATGCAAAGAAGCAGTGGTCAAAAGGCAGGCAAATTACAATAACAAGGCAAACACAATAGTCAATAAAACGCTCGTTAAGGCAGTGGAACTGGCAATACTTCACAAAGAGAAGGTCTACAGTGTGTTTATATGTGGTAGTAACAGAAAGTATCACAGAGGAAGCCATGTGTGTCTGTCTTGCTGGATGGAGATGACGGTCTGAATGGAGATGTTGGCACCGTTTCTGGTGATTGAATTTCCAAAGAATTCTCCAATCCTGGACAACTTGTACAATATTGGACGTGGGTGGTAAAGGGGGATGTGTATATACACACACATTCATTTTACTTCAACTTAGTCCCTTTATTCACCAGGGGTCGCCATAGCGGAATGAACTGCCAACTTATCCAGCATATGTATTGCACAGCGGATGCCCTTCCAGCTGCAACCCAGTACTGGGAAACACCCATACACTCACATTCACACACATACACTACGGTCAATTTAGTTTATTCAATTCTCCTATACCTCATTTCTTTGGACTGTGGGCGAAACCGGAGCACCCGAAGGAAACCCACGCCAACACGGGGAGAACATCCAAACTCCACACAGAAATGGCAATTGGCCCAGCCGGGACTCGAACCACCAGTAAGAGCAGAGTGTGAAGGTTTAATTAGCAGAGTAATAGCACAGTTTTGCTTAAAATATTGCAATGCACACAACATAATGTGTGACCTATCAGAGTTCAAAAGAGGACAATTGTCGGTGTCCGTCTCGCTGGCGCATCTGTGACCAAGACAGCAAGTCTTTGTGATGCATCAAGAGCCACAGTATCCAGGGTAATGTCAGCATACCACCAAGAAGGACAAACCACATCCAACAGGAGAAACTGGACGCAAGAGAAAGCTGTCTGAAAGGGATGTCCAGGTACTAAACCTGATTGTATCCAAAAAACATACCCTTCCCAACTACCTGCAGAATTAAATGTGCACCCCAACTCTCCTGTTTCTTCCAAAACTGTTTGTCTAGAGCTCCATGAGGTGAATATACATGGCCGGGCTGCTATAGCCAAACCTTTGGTCACTCATGCCAATGCCAAACATCGGTTTCAATGGTGCCAGCAGCAAAACCGTGGGCTGTGGACAATGTGAAAAATGTATTGTTCTCTGATGAGTCCACCTTCACTGTCTTTCCTACATCTGGGAGAGTTACGGTATGGAGAAGCCCCAAAGAAGCGGATCACCCAGACTGATGCATGCTCAGAGTAAAGCATGGTGGTGGATCAGTGATTGTTTGGGCTGCAATATCATTGCAATCCCTAGGCCCAATACTTGTGGTAGATGGGCACGTCATTGCCAAGGACTACCGAACTGTTCTGGAGGACCATGTGCACCAAATAGTTCAAACATTGTATCCTGAAGGTGGTGTCGTGTATCAGGATTATAATGCACCAATACACATTACACAATGCTTTGATGAACATGAAAGTGAAGTTGAATGTCTCCCTTGGCCTGCACAGTCACCAAATCTAAATATTTTTGACCCACTTTGGCATGCTTTACGAGTCAGGAACTCTCCTCCAAACTGCGTTCCCATTCTGTGCTTCTTATTATCCATGCATTCGGCCGTGTATTGATCTCTGTTGATGGAATACACCATGTGATGAAGTCCACATTTTTGAGCCTTTCTGTCCCAAAGTTTCACTAGTAGTTCTGTGGTCTGGGGTCTTTTCACATAAGGCACACTGCACTTTATTATCCAGACGGCTTAAGTAAACCTAAATCACAATAACAATACTCCACTCATCCAGCTGCCTATTGACTTGAAAGCTTCCCAATCAACTACATGCACCAGGCATGCTTGGGGTGATGAAGAAGCTTCTTGTCAGTTGGACCAGTGGAGAAAGAAGAGTAAGGCTCTCCACCTTGCAAAAACAGCAAGTCAGTTCCGAGTTGCTTCAACTGCGAAATCAAATACCTTCCATCTTTTCTCGCACCCCTCGAGGCCTGAATGAGCTTGAGAGATGGAAGGCAACAGAATTTTGCCAATTCATGCATTACTCAGGCAAGGTAGTAATGAAGGGAATTCTTGGCCATGACTTCTACCTTCATTTCTTGGCATTCAGTGTGGCTCTGCTAGATTGGGTTGGAATTTACACATGCAATTAGCATAATGCTGTTTGAGGTGAAAACAGCAACTACTGATATGGGCTAAAGAGGATTTCAGCAGCTTTGATTATATTGATGCTCCTCAGACTACAAACACTCATTAAGGAAACCATTCAGGATCAATTGTCACATAAAAATGAAAGACAATTGAATTTCGGGCCATAGCGGTTTCTACTGCTTCAGATTAAGAATAACAATGCGAGCTAGCAAAATAAACATGGTAAATTTTTACTTCACGTATTGACTTTACTGTGTTTGTCAGCACTGTATCGGTGGTCGGAATACTGTACGACTGACAATTCAACTGTTTAGCAGTGTAACAATTCCCAAGGCATGTGGTTTTGTTGCTTTTGAAGCGACATTGGTTTGGAAGAAAATATTGAACATAACTTATCCAATAAAAAGTCTAATTAAAAAAAAACTTTTACAGTTACACACACACGGGCCACTTTATTAGGTACAACTTACAAGTACCAGTTTGGACCCACTTTTGCCTTCAGAACTGCCTTAATCCTTCGTGGCATAGATTCAACAAGGTACTGGAAATATTCCTTAGAGATTTTGGTCCATATTGACATGATAGCATCACGCAGTTGCTGCAGATTTGTCGGCTGCACATCCATGATGCGAATCTTCCGTTACACCACATCCCAAAGGTGCTCTATTGGATTGAGATCTGCTGATGGTGGAGGCCATTTGAATACAGTGAACTCATCGTTATGTTCAAGAAACCAGTCTGAGATGATTTGCACTTTATGACGTGGCACTTTATCCTGCTGGAAGTATCAAAGGATGGGTACAAAAATAAGATGTGGTCATAAAGGGATGGACATGGTCAGCAACAATACTCAGGTAGGCTGTGGCATTGACACGGTGCTCAATTGGTACCACCACCAAGGCAGGATGGATCCATGCTTTCATGTTGTTGATGCTAAATTCTGACCCTACCATCCAAATGTCGCAGCAGAAATCGAGACTCATCATACCAGGCAACGTTTTTCCAATCTTCTATTGTCCAATTTTGGTGAGCCTGTGTGAATTGTAGCCTCAGCTTCCTGTTCTTAGCTGACAGGAGTGGCACCCGGTGTTGGTCTTCTGCTGCTGTAGCCTATCTGTTGGGTTGGACGTGTTGTGCGTTCAGAGATGCTCTTTTGCATACCTCGGTTGTAACGAGTGGTTATTTGTGTTACTGTTGCCTTTTTATCAGCTCAAACCTGTCTGGCCATTCTGGCCATTCAATCTCTGGCATCAATAAGGCATTTGCGCCCACAGAACTGCCGCTCACTGGATATTTTCTCCTTTTCAGACCATTCTCTGTAAACCCTAGAGATGGTTGTGCGTGAAAATCCCAGTAGATCAGCAGTTTCTGAAATACTCAGACCAGCCGGTCTGGCACCAACAACCATGACACGTTCAAAGTCAGTTAAATCACCTTTCTTCCCCATTCTGATGCTCAGTTTAAACTGCAGCAGATCGTCTCGACCATGTCTACATGCCTAAATGCATTGAGTTGCTGCCATGTGATTGGCTGATTAGAAATTTGCGCTAACGAGCAGTTGGAGAGGTGTACCTAATAAAGTGGCCGGTGCGTGTATATGCACTACATATTCTCTTTATTTTTATTCAAAATTGCACTGATAAACCGCACACACGCACGCACACACACACACAAATATTAACACAGACGCACATACTGTAATGCTAAGTAAATACAATCCGGCAAGTAAATTAAATTATGAAATTACAAAAGGACCTGTTTTGCCTCAAAAGCTTCATCAAAATGAGGTATAATTTCTAAGATGTATTTTATCATGAGTTGTAAAATGTCTAACGGATGCCTACAAGATTTCTTGTATTAACTGTAATTTACCTGCTTTACATGTTTTAACCTTAGAATGTCAAGAATTTAACATAAGATTGTGACAAATTCTTCATCCAGTATTTTTTCTAAGATGTATTGTCAACATACAAATAAACACAACTTAACAAAATTCACTAGCCAAGTTTACTTACTCATAATTGGCTAATCTATTATGGATTACGGATGTTTTTGAACTGAACACGCATTAAATTAATGTTTTTAATTTTGCATTGTACTGGTCCACCTCATGCACTGATAATAAATAGTGGTCAGTAAGCAGACGGTATTGCACTATTCACTATACACGAACACACACAATATAGTGCAAGTTTTGTAAACATGCATTTCAGCAAATTGTTCAACTGCTGTTATTCACCATTATATTTTTATTTAATTACATTTAGGATTTTACATAGGTTTGATTAATGTTTAGTGATACAGTCAGCTTACCCCAAGGCTGGTCAGTTTACCCCCAGACTTGGTCTGGTTACCCCTAACCCTTAAAGAACCCCTATTATGCATTATAAAAGGTCATATTTTGTTTTTGGGTGTCTCCAACAACAGTCGGATATGCATGCAGGGTCAAAAAACACTTTCATTGTCTTATAATTTGCATTCATTTAGGAAGAAGAAACTGGTCCATATGAACTGCAACAGTTACTGACAAAGTCCCACACATAATAGTCTCTGCTGCTCCTTCCTTTAATGGCAAACGGCCGATGAGTCCCGCGCTGCAGCGTAGGTTATTGTATCAAAAATCAGAAAAATTACAGCGAAACAAACACAGTGAAAATGAACTTTAATTCCCCGCAGCCGAATTTCCATCTGTCAGTGATCTTTATCTTCGATTCATGACCGGTCCCGTAATCGTCAATGCTCCGCTAGTGTCTGAAGGAAAATGCGCGTTCACATTTTACCGGATCTGGAACTGCATATTTGGTGATGTACAGTAT
This sequence comes from Danio choprae, assembly GCA_903798125.1. Lineage (NCBI taxonomy): Eukaryota > Metazoa > Chordata > Actinopteri > Cypriniformes > Danionidae > Danio > Danio choprae. The sequence continues at coordinate 1,375,825 of CAIGQW010004410.1, read as the reverse complement.
CGACGTCGACGCGTTCACGCAAAAGATCCGATCCGATTTCTGCGATGGAAGTATTCTCATATTTTGGAATGCATTGAATAAAAGGAAAAGGGGATCGTCTCGATGGAAAGTGTATTTTATGTAACTAATAAGACAAAAAGTACAAAAGTAGCAAACATATTGCTTTAATCCTTCATTAATCTGTATATGGGACATTCTACCAGAAACGCACATTTTCACTTATAATAAATGTGACAGGGCCTGACCTTTAAGCTTGTTGTCCTCAAAAAAATCATACAAAAACAAGCATAACATCCTACAATTCAATGACAGAACGCATCCTTGATCACTGTCAGCTTCTCCATCAAACGATGTCACTTCCTTTAACTCATAGCCTTAAAGGTGTTTTGCACGCATTTTATATTCAATTTAATGCAAATGTAACAGAACTGACGGAAACATGGGGACAATTGTAAATTAATTGGATATATTATATATTTATAGTATTTATTTGTAGATTTTTAAAATAAATTGGTTTTAATCAGTTGACGTGAATGATAACAACTTATTCATTCATTCATTTTCATTTCGGCTTAGTCCCTTTATTAATCTGGGGTCACCACAGCGGAATGAACCGCCAATTTACCCAGCATATGTTTTACCCATCACTGGGAAACATCCATACACACTCATTCACACTCATACACTACGGACAATTTAGCTTACCTAATTCCCCTATAGCGCATGTCTTTGGAGTTGTGGGGGAAACCGGAGCACCCGGAGGAAACCCCCGCCAACACGGGGAGAACATGCAAACTCCACACAGAAATGCCAACTGACCCAGCCGAGGCTCGAACCAGCGACCTTCTTGCTGTGAGGCGATCGTGCTACCCACTGCGCCACCGTGAGGCCGATAACAACTTGAACTTACTATTTCTGATTTTTTTTTTCTAAATAAGTTTTTAGCATAACAAAACTATTAAAGCTGTAGGTTCAATTGGACTGAGGACAAGGACAATGACAGGGCTTGTACATTTGTAAAGCGTTTTTAATAAAGAAACAAATCTGAGAACCAAACGAATGACATATTCCTTTACAGAACAACTCACAGAAATCAAGCATCGGTCCATTTTAGACATTTTTGGGATGAAACACTTCTTATTCACTGTATTTATGTTTATATTTCAGGGACAGATAATGTACGTTTCTGGTAGGATGTCCCATATACGGCATATATAGCTGTGGGCTTAGGAAGTTTTCAGAAGATAACATTATCCTAAATTAATATTTTTTGATGCGTTTTTTTATTTATTTTTTAATGAAGTTTATACAGTTTGGTGTTAATTGCAGAGCTCCTCTATTTAAATAATAATACAAAATTAAAGCTGCAAGCCTGAAAATATATGCTGGATAAGTTGGCGGTTCATTCCGCTGTGGCGACCCCAGATTAATAAAGGGACTAAGCCGAAAAAGAAAATGAATGAATGAATGAATGAATAAGGCTGCAAGCAGCGATGAAAGGGACCTTGTACCCGTGCTCACTGCCACCCGGTGGCCTTAGGATGACAGAGAACAGCAGACAATAATAATTTAAGCTGATATATATTAAAATACCTGAGAAAATCCCAGATTTATGCCACACTTCCTTCTGTCAGCAGGTGGCGCTATGACTGAGACTCAATATTATTGAGTTTGTTACACTGTAAAACATGTCACGTCCTGTTGCCAGCAGGTGGCGCTATATCTGTATCTGGTTGTTGGCATGTAAATGTGTTCAGGTCATGACTGTTATCATACATATAGATTTTGAATCAGATCAGACAATGTATGCCTGAATTATAACAACTTCCTGTTTCGTGGCGAAGCGTCAAAGTTTGTGAGGCCGCCACGGACACGCCCTTCGACGAAAACTCTAGATCTTCGCAATTTAACATCGCCAAGGCCTTTAGATGACAATAGTCAATTTTGGTGTTGATCTGATAAATCCCTAGGAGGAGTTTGTTCAAATACCACGCCTGGAAATGGCAAAAACTGCACTTTTTCGGCAGAGGAAGTTAAAAATATCCAACTTCCTGTTGGATTTGACATTTCGCTCTAAGAGACCTTTTTGTAGGTTTTGGCATGTTTGATGTGTGTGCCAATTTTCGGATGTGTGCGTGAAACGTAGCTCGTGGGCTAGTCCGTCAAATGTGCATAGGTGGCGCTGTAGAGTCATTTCGCCACTCCCACTTAAGAAACCTATATCAGATGTACATTTTCGCCACTTCTGGAGCATGTGTAAAGTTTGGTGAGTTTTCGAGCATGTTTAGACCCTCAAAATCACGATTCATTCCAGAGAAGAATTAAAAACACAATTCCAATAGGACCTACACACCGTAGGTGCTCGGTCCCTAAAAAAACCTGCAAGCTTCAGCCAGGTAAGAAAAAGTAACGCAAAAATAACTCAAAATTACCGATACGCATTACTTTTCATAAAATGTAACTACATAATGTAACTACTTACCTTTTTGAGGAGTAACTCAATATTGTAATGCATTACTTTCAAAAGTAACTTTCCCCAACACCAACAAGGAGTAAAACAAAATGGCTCATCTTACCCACTCTCCTCTTTTTTCACTTCTTGTTACTTTAGATGTACTTCAGTATATTGCAGATTCTTCATCATATTGTAGTTTATATGCAATTTTGCAGTTGCCCTTAATTTTTACTGCAGTTATCCTACTATATACTGCAGTTTTACTCCAGTTTACTGTTGTTATTTTGTGTAAGGGGAAATATAAAACAGTTTAACTCCACCAAAACAACACTCGTTAAGCCAAGTTAAGTTGATTCTGTCAGGTCATAAAGGCGTGTTTACTAATGTTCAGTAACATTAAGATATTCCCGCAAAATAGTCATGAACAGGCATTTAAGATAAGCGACATATCTCACCCTGCCACCTGTCCTGTCAACTGGATAGGAATCAAACGGCACAGAAGTATCGCGAGACAACGCGAAGTACACCTTAGTACAATCGGAAAACATCGCGAGAAACACATCAAACGCTCTACTGCGCTCGTTTTAGGATGATACAAAAAGATACTCGCCTCAAGACGGCGCTTCTCGGCCCAGGACATTACAGCATACTAAATGAAAGAAAAATACAGCATAATAAATAAAAGAAAAATACAGCATAATAAATGACTGAAAAATACAGCATAATAAATAAAAGAAAAATACAGCATAATAAATA
>CAIGQW010004410.1:1342111-1352574 GCA_903798125.1 Danio choprae | reverse complement strand
AATATATATATATATATATATATTCTCATTTCATACAAGTCTTTTTTTGACTCAATAGGTCAAGAGGAGAATGTTTATGCTAAGAAGAACTATGAGAAGTATTTGTCAGCATTGAAGAGCTCTGGTCTTGTGTCAGTGGAGGAGAAAGGAGCCGCTGGAGGAGCTGGAGATGGGGCATCAGACACTCCAGCAGGGGCAGGAGCGCTCGGTGTACTGGGTAACACTGCTTCCTTTTCTCCATTTCATTTACATACATATGGAGGTTATAGAACAAATGGGGAGAACTAGATTTTGATCAACTTTGGAACTGTGCTTCATGTTTTTGACATCAACCTTACTGTTTTAGGAGCTACTGCTACTGGCAGTCTGGAGGACTCCAGCAAGGAGGTAAGCACACAGACTGCTGGGATAGACAAAACGTGACAACAAGAAGTCAAAATAAATCAAGTGGTGTGTCAATAGCTATGTTTCCATCCACCTATTTTGGAATATCACATTAATAATGCTTGATGGAAATGCCAAGATGTGCAGACATTTGGAAAATTCCCGAAAAGATTTTATGTGCACAAATGAGTCTGTCCTATCAAACAAAATGCATTTAAACACCTACTGAATAAATTCCAGCATGCGCAATAAGAAAAGTCATGGGATTTTGTTTTAAGAGATCATGTGATGATAAAAATGGGTGGGATGTACGGCATTAATGGACAAACCAGTAGATTGATCACATTGTAACGTTCAATGCGTTCACACCGGAGGCGGCGAGAGCGTCAAAGTAGCCGAAAGTCATTCATTTTCAATGGGAGCCGGCGGCGAGGCCCGGCGCGACGCATGTTTTCAATGGGAGTCGACGAGGAGAGTTGAATCAAGTCAACTTTATGGTAATGAGCTGTGATGCTGTTCAGCGGCAACCCATCTAAATGTAGAAGTCCACCGCTTGAGTGGATTCCAGGGAACACCGTCCTGTGAACTTTGGTTCTGATCACAGTTGTTGCCAAGGGTTTGATTATTGCGGTCGCCGGATTTCCAGTTATTTACGACGCTCGCGCCGCCGGAGCTGTGAAGGCAGACAGCGTTGTGTCCAGGACAGCCAGAGCGAACTTTGGCGCTCTTGCCGCCTTTGCTGTGAACGCACAGTAAGAACATCTGAAATGTTGTTTTGCTCATTCTAAAATCCCTCAACACATGAACATTTACTCAAAGGAGAAAATGCTAAAATTGCAACAGAAACCAAACTGTTAAACATATACTTGTGGAATGCCCTTTTTTTTATGTTATCAGACAACTATTTTTATCTGGAGAGACTTTAAATGCAATATTTTTAAATGTGAATCCTTCTAAAATTGTAAAATGTTTATCGAAAGCAAACCTTAAAAAACTGTTTTAGTTTTTTATATTATATATTATCATTATTATTATTATTATTTTTATTTTTAATGTATTTTATCTTGTGTATTTTTTACTGTTGATGACTTTTAAATTGTTAGAATATTTTATAATATTTATAAAATGTGGTAAACTTGATCTTTTTTGCCATGACATAGCCATAGAAGCTGAAATGGCAATAAAATTTAAACTCTCTCTCTCTCTCTCTCTCATTCTCTCTCTCTCTCTCTCTCTCTCTCAGCCCAAGTCTGTCATCACCAATGTTGTGTGTAATTAATTAAAATAAACTTGCCTAAAATACTGCGCATAAATTCAACATTTCTGTGTAAATCAGTTCAGAAGCAGAGGAGTTTTAAATATATATTTCTTGACGTACAAATATCAAGGGCGTAGGTTTGCTCCTGACATTGGTGGGGACATAGCGCATGCACATAACAGCACAAATTCTCTTTCGTGCTTTTAAAAACATGAATAAAGGTTTTTAATACAATACTTTATAATACAAATAACAGTTAATGAAGCGTGTCCCATGCTGCAAAGTAAATTTACATGATTTTACGTATTCTGAGGAGGCATGAATGTAGAGAAATTTAGAGGCATGCGATGTAATTTAGCCGTCTCCCCCCGATTATTCATTCATTCATTCATTTTCTTTTCAGCTTATTCCCTTTATTAATCTGGGGTCGCCACAGCGGAATGAACCGCCAACTTATCCAGCATATGTTTTACACAGCGGATGCCCTTCCAGCCGCAACCCATCACTGGGAAACACCCACACACACTCATTCACACTCATACACTACGGACAATTGAGCTTAACCAATTCACCTATACCGCATGTCTTTGGAATTGTGGGGGAAACCGGAGCACCCGGAGGAAACCCACGCTGCCCACGTGCTGCCCCTCCCCCTGATTATTGTTTTTTATAATCATGGAAGTCAAAATCGAAACTGAATTTCAATTAATTGCAACGACTTTGTTAATATCATCATGGTGGAATCATAGGGAACTTGGCGGAGCATTATTTTATTTTGAAGGCGATTAAATCATTGGTGGGGACATTTCAGAAACTGGTGGATAATGGTGAGGACATGCCCCCTCCGTCCATGTCAATTCTATATTTCCAGAATAACTATATTTCCAACTAAAATACACATGCTTCAGAAACAATGAAATTAGTATGAAATGAATGTCAATTTGTAAGAAATGTGGTGTCATTATTACTCATTACTACTTATTAAAAAAGTCTAAAGTCCCATTTGAAGAATTAAATGAGTTTAATTTGTATTCTGTATGTTTACTTTGACATTTATAAACATTTGCGCAGTATTGAGTTGGGTAGTTAAATTGCTTAAGTAATTCAGTTACTTTTCACACATGGTAATCATAAAGTAATTTGAATACAATTTTAATGAGGTAATTTGTAATAAATGACATATTTGAAGTATCTACCCAACACTGGTCATCACAGTGGTTCAGTATTATTATATTATTATTAGCTCCAGCACTGTCTTGAGCGTCTGTGCTTCTAAAGAGCGCCTCACGCATTGCGTTCATTGCATTTCATCTTCGCCTTCTGAAGTGCAAGTAATTCATTATATAAGAAATAGACTTGCACAGCTTGTACGTAGCTTCATTGGATTGAAACGCTGCTTTATTGGCTAATCTTTTATGCGATATTAAAGCTTTGCCCATTTCATTAGCATCTTTGGATGGAAACATAGCTAGTGTTGACAACGTTGCCTTCTTTTGTCCATTTTGATTGTCTAAACTGATTTTAGTTTGGTTGATTTTTAGTAAATAGTGCGTTAAATTATGCTTATTTTTTGGACAGGAGGATCAGGATGGGCTGCAGGGTGTGGGACAGAGGAAAAGAGTGAAGCTCAGCAGCAGTACCAAAGGTAAGTCCTAGTACATCATATTTTACAGCTGAAGGCAAAATGATTAGCCCTCTTGTGAAATTTTGTATACTTTTTCAAATATTTACCATGTGATGTTTGTTGGATTTCCCAGTGATGGGTTGCAGCTGGAAGGGCATCCGCTGCGTAAAACATATGCACATATGCTGGATAAGTTGGCGGTTCATTCCGCGGTGGCGACCCCAGATTAATAAAGGGACTAAGCCGAAATGAAAATGAATGAATGTTTGTTGGAGCGAGGACATTTTCAATGTAGTTCCTTATTTTATGGAGAACGTCTTATTTCTTTAGTTTGGCTGAAATAAAAGCAGTTTTTAAAATAAAATTTTTAAGGTCAATATTATTAACCCCCTTAAGAAATATTAATTCTTTTTGATTGGCTACAGAACAAACTACTGTTGTCCTGTAACTTGCCTAATTAACCTAACTTGCCTAGTTAACTTAATTAACGTAGTTAATCTAGTCTAAAATGGCACTTTAAGTTAAATACTTGTATATTGCAAAATATCATTTGACGTTATCATGGCAAAGACAACTGGAATTCGTTATTAGAAATGAGTAAATTAAAGGTGCTTTATGTACGTTTTTTACTCTTCTAAAGCATATAAATACCGTAATATGTTTGCAGATATTTAAGAAACATGCCAAGTGAACATTCTTGTTTATCTGAAAAACAATGCCGAAGTCAGTTATTCTGCTTTGAAAATGCGAGTTATGTGCCAGAACCCTGTCTTTGTTTTGGTCATTTAACCCGCCCACTGCCACTGTAGCCAATTATATTTCACCACCGCGGGTTGCCTTCATGGAAAACAGCGTATTTGATTCATTCAGTCATGAAGGCACTCAAAGCATGTGTCCGTGACCGAAATGCGACCTCCGGTGGACGGTAGCAGCCTCCGAAAATAGACGCAGATTCAGAGTTCCACATGAGGTGGTTATTAATTAGCAAATAACATAAATATTACGAACGTAAACATTAGGTGAGCAGGTTACATGCGGAATGAACCGCCAACTTATCCAGCATATGTTTTACGCAGCCGATGCTCTTCCAGCTGCAACCCATCTCTGGGAAACATCCATACACACCCATTCACACTCATGCACTACGGACAATTTTAGCTTACCCAATTCACCTATACCGCATGTCTTTGGACTTGTGGGGGAAACCGGAGCACCCGGAGGAAACCCATGGCAACACAGGGAGAACATGCAAACGCCAACTGACCCAGCCGAACCAGCGATCAGCGACCTTCTTGCTGTGAGGCGAACGTGCTACCCACTGCGCATCCAAATAAAAATACTTATTAATGCTTTAACATTATTAAATGTACATGCTGAATGACTGGTATGTGTTGGTTTGCACTGAGTCACAGTTCTAAAGTTCAATTTCAAAAGGTTAATTTTATTTTCTATCTGAGGTGAACTATCTGCTGCTGCTTTCAGCAGTATGGCAATAAATGCCATGTAAAATGGCATTCAAACTCACATTATTTAACGCTGAATAAAGCACATGAGGTGTACCTGAGGCGATCATGTCAGTTTATCCCGTTGAATACCTGTGAGAAATAGAAGCCGTTTCTAAAATATAATATTCAGGTGTGGGTTAGGACAAAAACTCCCTTTAATATGGAAAATATTTCTTCTATTGTGAGCCGTCGCTTTTATTTAGAACAGGACTTAAATCAGCATTTAGGCTCGATAGTCAGGCACACTGTTAATGTCAATCTGGCAACCTGTGTTTGTGCGTGTTTTGCACTCGGAGTGCAATACCTAGTTCAACCACTAGGTGTCAAACTTGCATACTGCACCTTTAAAATGTCACAGGAGGGCTAATAAGTTTTACTTTAGCTGTACGTCAGTACTGGAATATTTCTCAAATAAAATCAACATGTATAATACCTACAAGCTCTTGCTTTTTCTTATTCCTTTTTAGATCCATCCATAATGGACACGCTCAAACATAAATGCTTTTTAGAGGAGTTATTGTTTTGGACTATTAAGTATGAATTTCCACAGAAGATGGTGACGTTTTTGCTCAACATGTTGCCAGATCAGGATTACAAGGTATGTCATGCTCTTATACGCATTTCAACTTATATGTGCAGGATTCAAAACACTTTTCTGTTCATTTAATCTGTAAATCGCTAAATGTAGCTAGTTTTCTTACATGATGTGTTTTGGAGAAAGAAAGAACATGGCTAGTAGGTTACAAGCACTCATAAGTAATGCATAGTTGCATAACATAGCATTGTTACAACTTCGGTAGCAATCTAAAAATTGTGAGGAGTTGATGAGATGCTGTGGATTTCAGTTTGATCAATTAAGTGTCTATTGCCTCACTTACATAAGGGTAAAAGGTCCTTTGTCATTTGTTCGCTTTTAGTTCTGATTTAATTTTTGGGCATAATTTCTAGTGATTAAACAGCATAAGGCACTTTTTCTATTTAAACAACAGGACTGTATTCAAAACGAGAAAAGGAACAATTAAATGACATGCACAACATGGAACATTTAAAGGAACAGTTCACCCAAAAATGAAATCTGGCTACTTCTCGCCTACGGTTTTTCAAATACTATGAATTAAGCCTGTTGTGTTGAGAATCTTTTATTTATTTATTTATTTTCTTACCTGCAGTAAATCTGGATGCTTATTAGCACGATAAACTGTATTATTAACAGACACCCCTGCGTGTAATGTATGCACGCAGTATACACTTTTATATATACTGATTTTAGATATCGCCCAGCCCTACTATATAGTGTAACTAAACTAAGTGAAGTTTGTTTATAAACTAACTTCGAGAGGATCACGTGCTTAGGATTGACCACGGCTGGTCCTGCATTAACATTAAAATTTGTATCTTGGCACAATGATCTTTAAAGAGCCAAATTGCCAAGTTCATTTTTTTCACCACTTTTATTTGTTACTTTTTTTTAATTATCCATTTTTTTTAATATCTTTATTGCATATTAACTTTTAAACTCTGATAATGCAGAAGTACAACAAAACAAAATAAAACTTTTCAGTCTTTCACGTCAATATTTATAACCTATTTTTATTTATCAATCAACACATTTCCAACTCCATCACATTTTAGGAACAATTTAAAAGGTCCCCAAACTCTCTTTAAGGTCTTGTATTTATCTCTTAATATGCAAGTTATCTTTTCCATTGTCATGTTTGTAACCTTGGGCTCTATTTTAACAATCTAAGCACAAAGTCTAAAGCGCATGGCGCAAAAGCATTAAGGGCTATTTTTGCTATTTTAAGAATGGAAAAATATGGTCTGTGCCCTGGCGTTTGGTCTAACAGGGTTGTGCTTATTCTCTTAATGAGTTATGAGTGTGTTTTGAGCTTAAACCAATCAGAGTCTTCTCTCCCATTCGAGTCTGTTGTGTCGCACCATAGCACATTTGCTATTTACATGGTGGACTTTTTATAAGTGAAAAAAACTGAATGCTTTTAGCGAGAAAGCAGTTAAACAGACCATCTGCAGTGCGAGGATAAAGAATGAGCCTCCTCCATTCAGCCTCTTTACTTTCTCTTTACTTTAATCCTTTACTTTGGTGGAGTAAGGAAACGGTGGAAACTCACTCCACTGAAGACATCCATTAGCCTACATATTTGATTTCGTTGGTTAAGTGCAAACATTTGTTTCAAAACTATTTCTAAATTCAGTTCTAATTTCCAGCAAACGAATAAATGAACAATAATAACGAAGTGTGGTCAAAAAACACACATCTTATTCTTATGCCCCATATGGTGATGCATACGTCTCCAAAACCTGCATACGTCTCCAAAACCTTAAGTATATTTATTAAAACAAATATAAATATGCATGACGATGTGGTTCTGTTGGCTTCATCGAACATGGATCTTCAGCATGCACTGGGGTGGTTTGCTGCCGAGTGTGACGCGACTGGGATGAGAATCAGCACCTTCATGTCCGAGGCCATGGTGCTCCACCGGAAAAAGGTGGTTTGCCATCTCCAGGTTGGAGGAAAGTCCTTACCCCAGGTGGAGGAGTTTAAGTATCTTGGGGTTTTGTGCACGAGTGAGGGAAGGATGGAACATGAGATTGACAGGCAGATTGGTGCAGCAGTAATGCGGTCGATGTACCGGTCCGTTGTGGTAAAGAAGGAGCTGAGCCGAAAGGCAAAGCTCTCGATTTACCGGTCAATCTACGTTTCTACTCTCACCTATGGTCATGAGCTTTGGGTCATGACCGAAAGGACAAGATCTCAGATACAGGTGACCGAAATGAGTTTTCTTCGCAGGGTAGCAGGGCGCACCCTTATAGATAGGGTAAGAAGCTCTCACCCGGGAGGAGCTCGGAGTAAAGCCGCTGCTCCTCCACATTGAGAGGAGTCAGCTGAGGTGGCTCGGGCATCTGTTTCGGATGCCTCCTGGACGCCTACCTAGGGAGGTGTTCCAGGCATGTCCCACCGAGAAGAGGCCTCGGGGAAGACCCAGGACATTCTGGAGGGACTATGTCTCTCGGCTGCCCTGGGAACGCCCCCCGGAAGAGCTGGAGGAAGTGTCTGGGGAGAGGGAAGTCTGGCATTCTCTCCTAGGACTGCTGCCCCCGCGACCCGGCCCTGGAAAAGCGGTTGAAAATGAATGAATGAATAAATATGCATATAATAAATAATACTAATAATAATAACATTATACAAACGCAGATTGTCATGAATAAACTGACGACTGTTCATGGCGCTGTTCATTTCAGTTCCTCAAAATAGCAACACGCCAACAATGCGCCTTAACACACCTCCTTTTTAGACCAGCACACTCATGAGTCCACAAAATGGCGCAAATGGATGTGCTATTTAAACAACGTGTCGCGAAACGTGACAACGACAGTTGTGCTGGTCTGAAAATAGCAACAAATCGCGCCGGGTGTATGATAGGGCCCCATGTCTTTCAGCCAACATCCTATACTACACACATTTTTCCAATTTAAGAAATTAATCCGTTTAGCTTGAAGAATACATAGATTTATAAATATACATTCAGTCTTTGTCATCTTGATTTCCTTAGGGTATAGTTTTGTTCCTTTTTTATTGAACATGATAGAAACATGCAATACAATCAGATTTTAACTCTTCTTTTTCTTTTTTTTTAGCCAACAAACAAAACCCTTCACACACATATTTTGTATTTTATTTTAGTATTATTTATAATTTTTTATGAATGTATAAGTATTGAACACGTAACCATTTTCCTCAGATAACATATTTCTAAAGGTGCCGTTGACTTGAAATTTGCACCGGATGTTGGTGACAACCAAAGAAATCTATATATGCAAAGAAAACTAAACTAATTAGATTACAAATTAAGTTGTGTAATAAAATAAAATGACACGGATAAAAAGTATTGAACACATGAAGAAAGAGAGGTGTAGAAAGGCAGCGAAAGCCCAGTCAGCAGCTGAAATCTCTCAGTAGTTTTTCAGCAACCCTCTGCCTATCCTCAATGTAAATGAATATTACCTGCTTCAGTCCAACATCTACATTAGCAGGACGATGAAGATGAAACCAGGGTGGACATTTCAGCAAGACAATGATCCAAAACACAGCCAAGGAAACTCTCAAATGCTTTCAGAGAAAGAAAATCAAGCTGTGGAATGGCCCAGCCAATCACCTGACTTGAATCCAATATGAAATACAAATTAAAGATCAGATTTGATAGACGAGACTCACAGAACTATCAAGATTTTAACACTCTGATTTAAAACTCACACCCGAGCAATGCATGTGACTTCATTCTCCATATGAGAGGCGTCTTTAAGCTGCCATCACCAAAAAAAGCCCTTTATATTAAGTATTAAATACGTTTCAGTAGTTCAGCTCTTGCTCCTTGTGTCATTTTATTCTTATTATACATAACTCATTTTTCAGTTTTTTGTTGTATTGTTTGGGTTTTTACCAAAATCCGGTTCAATTCGATGTCAACAGCTCCTTTAGAAATATTATTCCCAAGAAAAAACATGACGTGTTCAATAAGTTCTACTCTTCTAAAATAACCGAAGGGTCCATAGTTTTGTTAAGTTTTTAACCAAATGTGCGCTTGTACATCTCCCTCGGCACAGATCACCTTCACTAAAACATTCGTGCAACACTACGCCTTCATCATGAAGACCCTCATGAAGAGTCACGAGTCGGACACCATGTCCAACCGCATCGTGCACATCAGCGTGCAGCTCTTCAGCAACGAGGAGCTGGCCAGACACGTCACAGAGGAGTGCCAGTTACTGGACATCATGGTCACCGTTCTCCTCTACATGATGGAGAGCTGCCTTATCAAGAGCGAACTCCAAGGTAACCAAAGGAAAAACACATTTAGTGGATGATCATCTAGACGTCTGGCTACATTTATCAACATGTCTTTGTTCCGTCACAGACGAGGAGAATAATCGTCATGTGGTGGTGAACTGTGGCGAAGCCCTGCTGAAGAATAACACCTACTGGCCTTTAGTTAGTGATTTTATTAATATCCTATCACACCAAAGTGTGGCCAAGCGCTTCCTGGAGGATCATTCTCTGCTGCTGCTCTGGATGAGTTTCGTCTCCTTTTTTCAAGGTCAGTAACGGTCATGAACCCCAGGTCCCTTCATGCACACTTTGTAGTGCATCTTATTAAAAGCACAGTGAGGAGGAGTTTATTTTTTTTTATTATCATTTATATTCACACCGCAAAAAGTGATTTTCTTTCTTAGGCTTTTTGTCTCTTTTCTAGTTCGCATATGTACAAATTTATATATCAAGAAACATTTTCTAGGCAAGCAAAAAGGTATCACTGCAGCCCGGAGAACTCCAAGTGGGAGGGGCTGGCAACAAAAGTAGGTGGGGTTTAGGGCTGGTGTAGATGTAGAAGCTATTAAAACACAACTGATTACTGTGAGGTTGGGTTTAGATTTGTGGTAGGTGTAGACATTAATAAAACACAATAGGTTGGACTCCATGTCATGTACAAGACATTAAATAAATCGGTGAAATCTCCAGGCTGTGTGTATAGCCCATTTGGAGCTGGCTCCGACCTCCAATAGTAGGCCCTATTGGAATTCTTCTGTTTATTCTTCTTATTCTTTCTTCTTTCTTCCTTTTCTTCTTCTTTCTCCTTCTTTCTTCTTCTTTTCTTTTTTCTCCTTCCTTCTT
>CAIGQW010004410.1:1293691-1307628 GCA_903798125.1 Danio choprae | reverse complement strand
AAACTAATGTTGTCAAATGGCTTGCCCAGTTAACCCAATTAACCTTGATAAGCCTAAATTACACTTAAAACATCCATCCATCCATCCATCCATCCATCCATCCATCCATCCATCCATCCATCCATCCATCCATCCATCCATCCATCCAGTGATTGGCTACAGAACAAACTAATGTTGTCAAATGGCTTGCCCAGTTAACCCAATTAACCTTGTTAAGCCTACATTTAAATTACACTTAAAACTTCTATCTATCTTATCTATCTTATTCATCTTATCCATCCATCTATCCATCTATCCATCTATCTATCTATCAATCTATCTATCCTGTGACAGAACAAACTTATGTTGTCAAATGGCTTGCCCAGTTCCTAATTAATATTATTAAGGCTTTATATTACACTTAAAGCTGAATACTAGTAACTTGCAAAATGACTAGTAAAATATGATGTGCTGTAATCATGGCAAAGACAAACTATTACATTTAAAAATGTGTTGATATAAAATCTGATCTCCATAAAACTGAAAAAAAAAAAAAACTACCAGAGATGACTACAGAGGCCTGGTAGTGTAATAGAATTGAATGTTTTTCATCTGTGTTTCTCTTGGTTAGATATGGATGGATCATCAGAACATGTCTGAGCATGTGTTGTGTATGGTGCTGTACCTGATAGAGCTTGGACTTGATAATCAGGTGCAGGATGACAAAGTGGAAGAGGTAAGGACATTATCCCTGAACAGAAGAGTATTTTTGGCTGATGTGTATTGCTATCAGAAATCAAGAGCTTCTTAAAAGGATAGTTGAGCCAAAACTGCAAACTGTCATCAGTTAGACACTCTTCCGATCTGGTATTAAAAGCCATTTTTGTCAATCCAATCACAAGTGACTAAGTGTAGGTTTGAATGCGGTGTGAAACGTTTTGAGTTCATCCAAACATACAACTGCATCCAGTTGCAAACCAAACATTGAAACATTCAACTGCATCCAGATATGGTTGAAAACACATTTGAATGGATTTCTCGTTGTGTGAACACACATGTGGTTAAGGATGTACTCACACTAGGCTATCCGAACAATGCCCGGGCTCGTTTGACCCAATTTCCCAGTTCGTTTGACAAGTGTGAGTGCCCCGTGCTCATTTGGGTGGCCCTTGCCTGGTTGGAAGAGGTGTGCCAGAGCGTGGTTCGGTTGGGATTTGGCGAAGGTTGTAGTGTGAAAACATCACTTTTAATGTATGAGCGTCAAAAGTGGTGGATCTGTTCAGCAAAAGATTTGACTGTGTGTCGCTGCATCCCAAATGACTTAACATGATACGAAACGATATAACTAAAGCAATCTCTATTGTTCTGAGCGAGAGCGCTTCTCTTCCTAACTGAACAGTCGCATCATCGATGACGTAAGCATGCTCGAAATGGAAAAATTCAGGGTGAGTGCTGGCCAAGAGGGAGAGGGGGGGGACAATCACGCGTGGGTACGGTTCAAAGCAACCCTGCCTAGTGTGAGTACACCCGAAATGCGTTCGAACAGCCACTAAACACCACCTTATTACCGCCTCCTGAGCTCATTCACAAACAGAGCACTCTGTAGAAGCACGCTGGAGAGATGGATTTAAACTTTGTCTTTGGTAATCTTGAGTTTTGTATTTGAGGTGAAAAAATGTTTAAGGCAGAATGTTCTTGCACTAGTCACAAGCTATTTAAAACAAACTGGAATTACCAAGTAAACTAACAAATCAGACAATTACTGATACATTTATAATTTGTGGCTTCTTGATGAAAGAATGTGCTTCGAAGAAGTCATGCGATGATTGATCGTGAAGAAACGTGTTGTCTGGCATCCTTGGCATTTTATCTAGACAAACTGTCCTAACTAGGGCTACGAACCTACTCTGCTCTCACGGTTCAGTTACGATTATCATGCCATCGATTGGATTCATCACGGTGCATTGACGATACTTCCCATACACAATTTTTTATTTCACTTTACAACAAAGGAATACAATTTTGTCTTTTAATACAAACAGTCAGATATGTGAACTGTACCTTGAGTTTTACCTGCACTCCTATTGAATGTGTCAAACAAAACTCAAGTACATGCACAGCAGACTACAGGAGCATTTAGAACAAATACACAAAAAGTAAAAGTAAATAATAATCCTGCTTGCTTTTTGAGCACTGTCGAGCAAGTTCTTAAACGCCTGGGATTGGCCAACGTGTTCACGCACTCAAAAGAAATGACTGTGATTGGCTCTAACGGTCAGTGCTGTTCACCGAGCAGTGACACGGACGCTGAAGAACGGACGTCAATCAGCTGACCTATGATGGATACGTTGGAGAAAACTCACTTTGCATACACACTTGTTGAAACATTACCTCATGAACACGCCAGCAGGTCAAACGGTCCACAGTTAGAGAGACAGTTGGAATCTTACAGCTTTCATTTCCTCCCTAGTTAAAGGGTCATAATATTCTACTGTGACATAGCGCATATGAGATCAATTGTCACTACGTAATAACCGGTTATGATCTCTTACTGAAGCAAAACCGAATCATCAGCCTCTGCATTGAAGAAACAATTAATTTTGACACCCCTAGACATAACTAACAATAAAAATCTGAACAGGGGCTTAAATGAGATCTGTTAGAGCTGACAACCTTCTGACTAGATTAGGCATGCGACGATAACCGGTTTCAAGGTTTACCATGGTTTGGAAAAGTCAAGGTTTTAAAACCGCTAAAATTTTCTGTTATACCGTTCCTACGGTACATCTATGTTTTTTACGGCTCTTATTTTTGGGCAACAGTATCTTCAGCAGAAAAGTGTACCATCCACATCAAAAGCTACGGGTCAGCCCACGATTCAGGAAACCTTTGAAAAACAAATCACTTATGAACCCACATCCAAGCATGCTATACACTTATTTCATGTGGCCGCCAATTTAAAAACGAAAGTGAGGCTGCGGTGGGAAAAAAAACCTGGACATAGTGGACCAGAAGTAAACATTGCAACAACATGCTGTAGACTACAAACCTCCAGCTGCTGCCACGATTTCAAAGTGCTGATGTGGTGTTTACACTTTAATATCATTCAGTTAAGTTTAATTTAAACAATTAAAAGCATATTAGGCATCAAACAAAATCATAATCTCTTCAAGAGTAATAAGATAGTCAACAAAAAAAGTGAACCCACCCCTGATTTCACTTAAGTGTCCTCCCATCAGTTCATGGCACCAGGTAAACACCATGGAGACAGTTCCCTGCTTCAGCCTATGTAACCCGGTGAGCGATAAAACAATGCAGTCCTGTGTAAAATGTTTGGAGCACACCTTCGCGTTGTCACGATACTGGAATCTCGGTACCAATCTGTACTGATATTTTAAAAACGTCCATTTCCCACTAACATTTAAGCGCTGTTAAGCACGTTCTTAAACACCGCTGATTGGCTAATGTGTTCACGTGCTCAACAGAAATGACTGTGATTGGTCATGAAGGTCATCAGTTCACCACTCTTCACCAAGAGCAAACACAGATACAGAAGCGTTTTAAAGCCGGAAAGATCAGCTGTCTATGAGGTCACATATGAGCGATCCGCTGATAAATCACCTGATCTTCACGGCTTTAAAACACTCAAGTGTCCCTGTATCTGTGTTTGCACTTGGTGAAGAGCGGTGAACTGATGACCTTCATGGCTAATCACAGTCATTTCTGTTGAGCACGTGAACACAATAGCCAATCAGCGGTGTTTAAGAACGTGCTCAACAGCGCTTAAATGTTAGTGGGAAATGGACGTTTTTAAAATATCAGTACAGATTGGTACCGAAATTCCAGTATCGTGACAACGCGAGGGTGTGCTCCAAACATTTTGCAGTTCATCACAGTCATTTCTGTTGAGCACTGGTGAACGCAATGGCAACTCAGCTGTGTTTAAGAACGCGCTCAAATGTTCGTAGGAAATGGACATTTTTTTACATTTTCAGATTGGTACCGAAATTCAGTATCGTTACTACAAGTCTAATCTAGTGAAAGAATCAGTTCATTAACTTGAGTTTGATAAATGGCGTCTAAAATGTGGGTTTAGGAAAGATAATGCTAGCTAACTAGTACCATTTCCCTTAACCTAGCTAAAAAAATGAGGCCCGACATCCCTTTTTATTTTCACTATCCATTCAGAACGGACCTTCGGGTCACTCTGTCACTTTCGTCTCGCTGATAAGATATACAGCCTGGTACACAACAATACGTCATCGCGGACGCCGTTCGTGTGTGACTCCAGGCGATACTTCCAGGTTTCTTTCCCACCGCAGCCTCGCTTTCGCTTTTAAAATGGCTGCCGCGTGAAATCAGGCTTTAGACCTGAACAGTGGAGTGGCTTACTTTATATCCAGACATTTAAAATGAACATATTTTAGAGCAGTAATCACAATACCGTGATATTTTTATCTAAGCTTCAGATACGGTAAGAATTCCAGCCTGTTGTTTTCTCATGCGGAGTGTTTTTTTTGTTTCTTCAATCTGCTGTAGGAGCCCTGCATCGAGGAGCACTGCCACGACAGCTGGTTCCCTGGCACCAGCCTGCTGTCTAACCTCCATCACGTCATCAACTTTGTGCGGGTTCGAGTGCCGGAGACGGCTCCGGAGGTGGAGAGAAAGCGAGAGAGGGAACGAGAGAGAGAAACTCCACCCAGCACCAGTTCAGAGAGCGCCACCTTTGGGCAGGTGAGGCAGACACTGTCGGGTGTGCAGGGACGTTTGGTTTCAAAGGGTCAAGAGGGGCGATTTGTAAAAGTGACCCCTATATATTTTTTTTAACCACGTCACTCTCATTCCACAGAGCTCCAGAAGGCTGACAGGAAATTGGAGAGAGGTAGAGGAATTTGGGAATGCTCTAAAGTGATGTGAAATGACTTCAAGAGTTCTGTTTTGAATAACCAAGACTGGAATAGTTAAAAAAAAAATGAAAGATTGTGCTTGATTTGTTTCGCAGACGTTATTTTGAAGTGTTAAAAGACCTGTTGCTTGTGTTGCAGCCATTTTTGTAAATGTTAATAACATTTCAGTGTGTCTGTGACTAAATAAGCATGATGAAAACCGGCAGGAAACAAATGGCTAACCAGTATGCGACGATTTTAGAAACTCAGTCTTGTGTTCTAGATGTTCTTGCATTGCTTTTGGGGAAAAAAAATGAATATACAGTTGAAGTGGAAATTATTAGCCCTCCTGTGAATACATTTATTTTTTCTTTTTCAAATATTTCCCAAATGATGTTTAATGGTGAGTGAACAGTAATGGTGTGAACACCAGACGCAGATGAAGCGTCATGTGTGAGTAATTTGCGTGTTTAGTCAATGCAAAGACGTGAATAGACATCCTGCCGCGTGAATGATGCAGCTTGAATTAAGCATTTTGCGTGAATCGCTCGAGTTTGAACTTTTCAAAATTAGAAAATTTTTTACTTTTGCGCCACGTGACAGACCTCCTGTGGCGCTATTCGCGCGAATGATGCGATTCAAACAAATGACATGGCGCAAATTGAGAGATCCAGGCATTTGGCGCGCTTAACACCTAATTCACACGAAGCGCTCAAGTTAAAAAATCTGAACTCTAACGGACATACGTGCCGTGTTAACCAATCAGGAGCTTGCTCTAGTAGAGCCGTGATTATGACGTAGCTCCTATTGTTGGTGTCCTGAGGGGAAATCTACCTGCCGACACCGGACAACAGCTCATCAAACTGGGCTCGGCTCAGTCAGAAGCACCACTGAAAGTGTCCGTCATCCAGGCACAGTTTCTGGGGGAGTTGATGAACTCACAGAACTGGGTGCATCTCTGAAGGATCTGATGGACCCAGACATGGCGTCGAACGAATCTATGCCTTGTTTTCAGCCTTCCTAAAGCACATAAACCACAGCTACTCTCTCAATAAAATCCATGTCATCCATTAACAACAAAACTGGAGTCACTAGTCAGACAGAAGCCCTGCCCATGATGTGAATCCGTGTCTATTTTGAAGTAAATTTGACAAGCGAGTAAACTCTAAATGCTCAAGCGTCTAATTACCAACCAGGCAAGCCATGTCTGGTGTGAACGCCCCATTAGAATGCCACATTCAGGACAAGAGCTGTAAAATGCTACAAGATGCATTGTTGATGCCAGTTCTTCTTCTACTTCCCCTTATGCTCCTCCTTCTCTTCATTATTCTTCTCCTCCTCCTCCACCTCACTATTCTTCTTCTTTTTTTCTTCATCTCCTACTACTTCTCCTTATTCCCCTCCTTCTCCTCCTCCTCTTCCTCCTCCTTCTCCTCCTCCTCCTCTTTAGTACTACTACCAATACTGATTCTGACTATTGCTATTAATGAATGTAAAAGGTAAACCAATTTGAGCCAATATCAGCCACATAGCAAACTTCTAGCAACCGCCTGGAATTTTTTAGAAATTTCATAGCAACGCCTTAGTAACTGCAAGGGTCTATATTTCTAAGGGGCTATTCGCATATCGCGTCTTTCATGTTGGCGAAGGAAGCAATGTAATCTAAAATTGAAATCTGAAAATGCACTTCCTGTTTGTTTTCAGGTAAATTCTCAGATTACGTATGTCTGAGGTATTAACTGACAGTTGGAGGGGTGTGGTTAAGTATGTTAGCCACGCCCCTCCAACTGTCAGTTTTGACCACAAACAGAAATGGTGAGGAGGGGGGGTCTGTTCGGTTGTAATAAATCTCCCCAAACCCTTTTCTCGATCTTTCTGCATGAAATGCCTACTTTATTACATCCAATCAGCTCGCAGTAGAAAAAACAAGACACGCCCAGTATTTTCTCGTTTAATATTCCATTTCTCTAGGAACTGCGTCACAACTCGGAAAATAAATGGTCGCAGGTTCTGGTTCATGTGGACTTTAAAACCTTCAACATAGACTGTCCTCTTGAGAATGTGTTCACTCTGAGTAATTGCTTTAATCGCATGTGAATTACTTGCTCTGAATGACTATGACTGGTGAAATCTCACTTTAAAACTTCGTCTGAAATTGGTGTGTTTGGTCTCAATGTGTATTTTTCATTCCTCCTGCTCATTCCTTGCCCGTTTCTCTTCAGAATCTGCGTGAAGCTCAGGTGTTCAGTCTGGTGGCGGAGCGCAGGAGGAAGTTCCAAGAGATCATCAACCGCAGCAACCACGAGGCCAGTCAGGTTGTGCGTCCCAAGTCCTCATCGTCCCGCTGGCTTCCACCGGGTACACCTCCGCAGCTGGTGACCGAGATCCTGGAGATCCGCGAGAGCATGCTGTCGCTGCTGGTCAAACTGCACCAGAAACTGTCGGCCAAGCAGAACTCTCTGTCTCTGAGCTGGTTGGCCGAGGTGGATCCGGCCCATCATGCGCACGGAGACGGTTTAACAGCCATCGAAAGAATCTTAGCCAAAGCTTCAGCCCGGAGCCGACACAGTAAAAGATGCCTACAGGAGATCTGTGGAAAAGTTTGTCCACCCATACCGGCCAAGAAGAATAGTCCTGGAGATAAGAAGAGCATGGACAAGGAGGAGAGGTGCGTGTGTCTTATTTCAGAGGGTGACATTCTACATTTGGTTGCTTTGTTTATTTTTTAATGTACTTAAGATACGAGCAATTCCATGCAAATGTCCTGTATCAATACACTAGGTATTTTTGTTCTACCTGTTGAAGCAAATTTTATTGTAGCTTTGGTCAGTATTGTGAAAATACCATTGTTCTGACCTTTTGGCCGAGGCCACGCAAGTGTTGTTGCAGACTTTTTCTAACGCACTTCACTCCATTCGCTTTCATTTATTTCTCATGTTGGTAATTTACCAAAGAAAATGCATCAAAATTAAGATTGAAATGATATCAAACGAAATTCGTTATATAAAACGATAATCTATTACAAAACAATACATGAAATGGTCTAAAGAATTGTTTCTGCCGTTCCATTTTTAACACCTTTTTGACATTCACATTAAAATTGAAGAATAAAACAAAAACAAAACACCAAAAGTTAATGTTAAAACGAGTTAAAATGCACTCGTAAAATGTCTGCAACATCATACACTCACCGGCCACTTTATTAGGTGCACTTGTCTAACTGCTCGTTAACGCAAATTTCTAATCAGCCAATCACATGGCAGCAACTCAATGCATTTAGGAATGTAGACATGGTCAAGACGATCTGCTGCAGTTCAAACCGAGCATCAGAATGGGGAAGAAAGGTGATTTAAGGGACTTTGAACGTGGCATGGTTGTTGGTGCCAGACTGGCTGGTCTGAGTATTTCAGAAACTGCTGATCTACTGGGATTTTCACGCACAACCATCTCTAGGGTTTACAGAGAATGGTCTGAAAAGGAGAAAATATCCAGTGAGCGGCAGTTCTGTAGGTGCAGATGCCTTGTTGACGTCAGAGGAGAATGGCCAGACTGATAGAAAGGCAACAGTAACTCAAATAACTACTCGTTACAACCGAGGTCTGCAGAAGAGCATCTCTGAAGGCACAACACGTCGAGCCTTGAGGCAGATGGCCTACATGCAGCAGAAGACCACACCGGGTGCCACACCTGTCAGCTAAGAACAGGAAACTGAGGCTACAATTTGCACAGGCTCACCAAAATTGGACAATAGAAGATTGGAAAAATGGTCTGATGAGTCTTGATTTCTGTTGCGACATTTGGATGGTAGGTTCAGAATTTGGTGTCAACACCATGAAAGCATGAATCCATTCTGCCTTGTATTCACCGTTCAAGCTTGTGGTGGTGGTGGTGGTGGTGTAATGGTGTGGGGGATATTTTCTTGGCACACTTTGGGCCCATTAGTACAAATTGAGCATCGTGTCAATGCCACAGCCTACCTGAGTATTGCTGCTGACCATGTCCATCCCTTTATGACCACAGTGCACCCATCTTCTGATGGCTACTTCCAGCAGGATAACGCGCCATGTCATAAAGCGTGAATCATCTCAGACTGGTTTCTTGAACATGACAATGAGTTCACTGTACTCAAATGGCCTCCACAGTCACCAGATCTCAATCCAATAGAGCACCTTTGGGACGTGGTGGAACGGGAGATTGGAATCATGGACGCGCAGTCGACAAATCTGCAGCAACTGCGTGACGCTATCATGTCAATTTAGACCAAAATCTCTGAGGAATATTTCCAGTACCTTGTTGAATCTATGCCACGAAGGATTAAGGCAAAAGGGGGTCCAACCCGGTACTAGTAAGGTGTACCTAATAAAGTGGCCAGTGAGTGTAGCTACAGCAATCAATTGCAACAAGACAATTTGATATCGTCATAAGCCTAGTTAGTGAAATAAGGATCAATAATGCACACATTACGTCTGGAGGTCAGCATAGCAGATGTACTCAGAACAGTATTAAACGACATGCCTTCCTGTCCATGATGTTGTCACCTGAAAACCATCAAAGCATGATGTTCCTGTCCGCTTTACTTTGTGCCCCTCTGTTAAGTGTCTTTTCCTCCCATCCAAATAACAAAGGAGAGACGGACACGAGCGCTTTCGGCTGTTCGAGGTTGACAGATATTTCTTTAAGGCTTTTGTCATGCTTATTCAGGCTTTTCTCACTGAAAAGCAGCCTTGTCATGGTGTACATTTCATTAGGTCCATTGGTTTGGATTGTGAGCAGTAATTGAAGCGTTCGCTCCGCTGTCTAACCGGATTCACTGAAAGCAGGTTTTGTTAAGTGTTGTGCATCCCGGTAAAGTGATTGCCGCTAATCAGTTTTGTGTTGCTATCGCAGGTAATCATATACAGCGTAAACAAATATAGTGGGTTTTTTTTTATAAATGAGTTCAATCAGTTAGTTTTGAAATGTCTTTTATTAGTCAAACATCAAATGTAAATGTTTTTGAATACCATCTTTTAAAACCTAAAATGCTGTAACCCATTTTAACCATTCAATTCAAACATTTTACAAGTCACCCAAAGTTAATAAGCGTAGTTTGACCTTTTTTTATAATCCATTCAGCCTAAATGGCGGGAGCACATTTAGCTTAGCATAGATCAATGAATTAGATTAGACCATGAGCATCGCGTTCAAAAATATCAAAAGCAGTTTAGATCATTTTTCCTATTTAAAGCGCGACTCTTCTCTAGTTACATTGTGTACCAAGAACACAATAATATTACGCAGCTCACGAAAATAATCCCCAGCTTTTAAAAGTCTTTTAAAAATATTTTGAGCGAGATGCTAATGGTCTAATCTGATTCAGTGATCTATGCTAAGCTAAGCTAAAAGTACTCCCGCAAGACCCAGAGATCACATGAATGGATTTAAAATTGCTAAAACTAACTGTTCAACTCTTGGTGACTTCCAAATGGAGCCTATTTCCAAAAATATATATATATGGAGTGTTTTTAAAGTTTTTAGTTCTCCAAAAGTAGCCGTTTCATTTGCTACATTCATTTAATTACACAAAATAGCACATATTCATGACCAGCATGTTAGTTAATGTGAAAGAATTGTGAAGTGACATGACATGCAAGTAAATTGGGGCATTCATAACTTGCAAGCATTTGCTTCTCACTCAAAGACTAATAGCAAATATATGTTCAACTTCAAAACTTTCATCCCTCAAACAGACATCAAGTCTAATCTTGTTTATTGTAAGGTATTTCCTCTGTCATTCTCAGGCTTTTTAAAATAGACCTTTCCTTAATTACCAGTTGAAAGCGTCTGTTTTGATCCGTGCAGGCGTCAGAGAGCCAGAGAGAGGCAGCAGAAGCTGCTGGCGGAGTTTGCCTCCAGGCAGAAGAGCTTCATGGAGACCGCCATGGATGTTGGTGAGCTGAAGTTTGTTTAATTTTTGGGCTGACTTTTATGAAACCCATTAGAATTTCCAGGCTTAGTAGTTTGGCTTATTTGATTCTGACGTGTGTCAGTAGCAGCACATATTGTATGTTCCCGCCATTTCTTTCAGTCTATGTTTCTTCTTTGTGCAAAACACAGCCCAAGCCTGCAATTCATTCATTCATTCATTTTCTTTTCGGCTTAGTCCCTTTATTAATCTGGGGTCGCCACAGCGGAATGAACCGCCAACTTATCCAGCATATGTTTTACGCAGCGGATGCCCTTCCAGCTGCAACCCATCTCTGGGAAACATCCACACACTCATTTACACACATACACTACGGACAATTTAGCCTACCCAATTCACTTATATCGCATGTCTTTGGACTTGTGGGGGAAACCGGAGCACCCGGAGGAAACCCACGCAAACACGGAGAGAACATGCAAACTCCACACAGAAATGCCAACTGACCCAGCCGAGGCTCGAACCAGCGACCTTCTTGCTGTGAGGAGATCGTGCGTCTCACTGCGCCACCTGTGCAGCCCGGTTGCAAGTCATGTATTTTATTTTTTTTAATGCAAGTGTTAAACCTATTTCACAGGTATTGTACACATTTTTAAAGGATAGAAATTCTGTCATCATTTACTCATCATTCACTTGTTCCATACCAAGACAACTTGCAGCAGTTTTTTAGTTGACTCGTCTTAAATTGAGTCAAATGCAGTACTTGGGTTAAAAGTTAAGTCAACTCAAAAAAGCAAGTTGCCTTCCAAATTTAAGTTGGTTCAACTTCTTTCATTTTTTTTACAGCGTGTTTGAATTTCTTCGTGCTGTTGAACACAAAAGAAGAAAATGTTCTGAAAAACACCCTGGAAAAGTGTAACCATTGACTTCCATAGTGTTTGTTTTTCCTACTATGGATGTCAATGGTTACCACTTTCCAGCTTTTTTCAAAATATCTGCGTTACGGTTCAGCAGGAAAAAAGAAACCTAGAAATGTTGGGACCAACTTAAAAAAAGAGCGAATAAATGTTGATTTTTGGGTGAACTATCCCTTTAATCTGTGGTCGACTTAGAGTTGGAGCATGCAAAATTTGGTTGGATGGAGCAGGATTAAATATCCAAAATAGAGCAGGATTAAATAAGTTGATGCGATTAAAAATGAGCGATTGCTCTGTATTTTAAAGCAGTGGTCCCCAAACCTTTTTATCACCGCAGACGGGTCAACGATTGACAATTTTACCGCAGACCAGGGGGTGAGGTTCGTAGGTTGCTAGGCAACCATCAGCCATTTTCTCAGAGGAGGACAGGCTCACAATACATTGCTGTCACTCTGATACAAGCTTTATTTATGGAGAAAATTTCTCTAGTTGAAGTGTTCTTTATATATGTGTTAATTACATGCTGTGCTTTATTATCGTTGAGATCGTATTAGATGTTGAGTTTAGAGGACGTGGTAATCTTGCAGAAGTCCTTGAAGGCTAAAACTGTGGGCTGTGATCTGACTCTCTGAAGGAAAGGAGACTGATTGCCTCTGATCTGCCCTACACACTCCCTCAGGCCCTTTTAGCAGAAGCGTGTGTGTGATTCTCAGGGGCCGTATTGTTGAGCTTCAGGGCATTTCTGCTTAATGCCGGGAGAACATGGTGACACCGTGGTTATGTTTTAATTTAAACCTCACTATAGTATCCAAATACAGTCAACATCATGTCCTGCTATGGAGGTTCATTTTAGCAAAGTCCCTTTAAGGCAAGTAATTTCACTCGGCGGCCATCTTAGAAATGCCTCTGTTTGAATAGGCAAACATCAAATTCTTCAAAATTGCTTGCTAAGCTAACGATTACATTTCATATTAGGAAATTAAACAACAACTGTCTCTTTAGTTTCATTTCTAAATGGTCGAATCACACAACATCTGCAGAAACTCACGTCTGGTCCTCCCCCGGAGAATCCTCAGTCTATAGCAATCGATGATTGGTTAAATGGATTGTTTAGTTTTATAGAAAACAGCTTTAAAATATGATGTGTTTTATTAGCCTGCACAGAGCAGCATTATAACAGAAGCCTAAAATGTATTTACTCTGATAAAACAGCAATGCTTCTTATCCAATTGATCATAAGCAAAAGAACAGGAAGCGATGGACTGTGGCATAATAAAGGTCTCTCATCAGCAATTGCTTCAATTTTCGTACGTGTGCTTGAAACGTAGCTCGGGGGCCAGTCCGTCAAATGTGCATAGGTGGCGCTGTCTAGTCATTTTGCCACACCCACTTCCTAAACCTATAACATATGTAAATTTTCGCCACTTCTGGGGCGTGTGCAAAGTTTGGTGGGTTTTCAAGCATGTTTAGACCCTCAAAATCGCGATTCATTACGGAGAATAATAAACAACACAATTGCAATAGGGCCTACACACCGTAGGTGCTCGGTCCCTAATAAAGGTGTCATAAATATAAATCTAGAATGATCGAATCCAGGTCTTGTGAAGAGACGAGATTGCTGCGTAGGATGACAGAGTTATAATGCGTACTATAGTAAACAGGACGTTCAAATACATGTGTGAGACACAATTAAAACATTTTAGACAAATTAAGTAAGTGTTGGAAATAGTCATTTTGCTATTTGACCTGTTATGAATTTGAAAATTAATCTAATAGTATAATAATTATAGTCAATTAAATCTCTATCCAATTTAATATTTTAATTAACAGTACATCTTTTTCAAATATGTATTAATAATAATAATAATAATAATAATAATAATAAATTATTTTGGCTTGGCATGTTGTGAGAAGAGAAGGTCGCTGGTTCGAGCCTCGGCTGGGTCAGTTGGCGTTTCTGTGTGGAGTTTGCATGTTCTCCCCGTGTTGGCGTGGGTTTCCTCCGGGTGCGGTATAGGTGAATTGGGTAAGCTAAATTGTCCGCAGTGTATGAGTGTGAATGGGTATGTACGGATGTTTCCCAGAGATGGGTTGCAGTTGGAAGGGCATCCGCTGCGTAAAACATATGCTGGATAAGTTGGCGGTTCATTCCGCTGTGGCGACCCCAGATTAATAAAGGGACTAAGCCGAAATGAAAATGAATGAATGAATGAATATTGTGAGAAGATAGTTTTGTGAGTTTAGTGTCATGAA
>CAIGQW010004410.1:1222563-1288691 GCA_903798125.1 Danio choprae | reverse complement strand
CAGCATTTATCATTTATTCATGTGTATATCATTGTCATTAATTTTTCTTCCGCATAGTTCCTTATTTATCAGATGTCGCCATAGCGGAGTGATTTGCCAACTATTCCGGCAAAAGTTTTGCACAGCGGATGCCCTTTCAGCCGCAACTCCAGTACTGGGAAACACCCATACACTCTCGCATTTACATACACACACACACTTATACACTACGGCCAGATTAGTTTAGCCAATTCACCTATAGCGCATGTGTTTGGACTGTGGGGGAAACCGGAGCACCCGGACGAAATCCCACTCCCAACACGGGGAGAACATGCAAACTCCGCACAGAAACGCCAATTGGCCCAGCCAGGACTCGAACCAGCGACCTTCTTGCTGTGAGGCAACAGTGCTAACCACTGAGCCATCGTGTCTCCCTTACTGCACAATTCATAAATACAAAAGACAAATCGTAAATTCAAAACACAATTCATTAATAAACAAATCCTATTCGAAAATACAGATTCAAACCACAGTGTTTTGTGTATTTATGAATTGTGTTTTGAATTTACAAATTAGATTATTGGAAACGCAAACTCCTCTGAGCATGCGTGACTTTTATTTTGTAAATGTTTTATTTTTGAGACTGATCTGGCTCCATAAATTTTTGCTCAGCGCTAATAAATACACAAATCCAATTTGTAACTACACAAATCCAATCTGAATTTTGTGTGCGTTTATGAATTGTGTTTTGAATATACTAATTAGATTTCGTAAACGTGAACTGCGCTGTTTATGCATGACTTTTATTTTTGTGAATGAATAATTTTTGACACCGATCTGGCTCCATATTGTGAGCAGAATAAACTTATTATAAAACATTACAAAAAAATCGTACTGATCCAAAACTTTTTATTCAGCCTTCTTTTCTTAGCCTCATCACGTCCGGATCACTGGAGCTCTTTAACGGCTCTTTAAATTTGCCCATTTAGTCTACTGGTTTTAACAACAATGTCTTAATTGCTTTATCAAGCGTCTTTTCTTGCTACGGTGCTGTGATAAAATTAACTTCCTGTTTTATGTACAATTCCTTGGCTTTGATTTGTCCAATTTGTGACTGTAAAATTACCTCAAGACGGCAAATTTCACAGTGTTGGTAGCAGTCTGACCCTGTCGACCCGGAAAATCTAGATTTGCTCAGAGATTTGATGAGCTAACATGCTGCTGATCTTGTGTGTTTTTAATTTGTACTGCTGATTATTCAGTATGGTGGTCTTCGGGGGCCCGCGAGCGCAGCCGTGACGCATGTCACAGTGTTTGACTTTGACATGGAGCTTCATTATAGTATGCAGATGGCAAGTGCTGTAAATGTTAGGACGGCAGCTAATTAGCTTGTGATTGCCATTTCTAAAGAGTGTGTGTGCGTGTGTGTGTGTTTCAGTGTTGGGCCACCGTTGTCGTAGTGACATGCCAAAGCGATTGCCCACCACAGACGAAGAACACATCTACCCCGAGGACACATGTGGAGCCACACACGATGTCAGGCTGTCCCTTATGCAACGCTATTTTAAAGATGTATGTATACACACTTCAGTATTTTACAAGAGTGAATGTGCATTCAGTGTGTACGGAATTAAACTGTGCAATATTCAACTCATATTTACTTGTATAGCGCTTTTCACACTGAGTATTGTTTCAACGCAGCTTTACAAAAGGTGCACATTAATGCATTACAATCAAAATCAGAAAAGTTAAGTTTCTAAAATTACTAATAACATTATCAGTTAAAGTTATTATATATAAACATAGTTAACCTGCAGTTATATCATATATAGGTGATGTCTATCTGTAGCTGTTCTATGAAGTGTATTAAGTGTATGTGTTGTCCTCGATGGTTGGCATTATAGTTGTCACGATACTGAAGTTCGGTACCAAGCGATACTGAAATTTTAAAAGCGTCCATTTCCCGCTAACATTTGAGCGCTGTTGAGCGTGTTCTTAAACAGCGCTGATTTGCCGTTGTGTTCACGTGCTCAACAGAAATGACTGTGATTGGCCGTGAAGGTCATCAGTTCACCGAACTCACCGCTGTTTACTGAGTGTAACCACAGATACAGGGACACTGGAGGGTTTCAAAGTCACGTCGATCAGCTGGTTTGTCTATATGAGCGATCCGCTGATGAATCGCGGCTTTAAAACGCTCCAGTGTCCCTGAATCAGTAACAACGGTGAATTCAGTGAACTGATGACCTTCACCGTTAATCACAGTCATTTCTGTTGAGCACGTGAACACAATGACAAATCAGCGCTGTTTAAGAACGCGCTCAACAGTGCTCAGATTTTAGCGGGAAATGGACGTTTTAAAAATTCAGTACCGATTGGTATTGAATTCCAGTATCATGACAACACCAGTTGGCATCATCTCTTCACATGTCTTTAATCTCATCAAGTGGCGCTGCACAGTCTCTAGAAGCCTCGGTATGGGCATCCCCAGGTGGAAATAGAGAACAAAGAAAATAATTAGCATAGAGTTAAGGAGCCATTTATGAAAACGCTCGACCTCCTTTAGTGGACTTTGCTATTCTGGGTACTACCAGAAGCCCTGAGTTTTGAGATCTTAAAGAGCGCATTTAAATGCAATGGTGACATTATTTGAAATGTTTTTGCTTTAGTTACTCAACTTAAATTATGGCTTCACAATATATCAGAAAAGTAACTATATCGCAATAATAGTATATGCAATATACACATTGCAGAGAAGTTGTGCAATAAATGAAATTAGCTTTAAATTTGATATACCAAGCATTTGTGTGCTGCATGCATAGGTTTTTCAAATCTGACCAATCAAATGAGGTCTTTACTATGTTTATCCCCACCTCTCTAGTAGTTGCTGTTAGGTGAAGCTAGAGCTGAAAATAAACACTAATGCCAGGAGACGAGAGGGGAAAATGATAACAGCCAAATTCAGTATGCAAGTCGATAATTATGTCCGAGTTCAATCACTTCATTTTATTATATTTTTTAATGTTCAGGAGTTTGCTGGTATGTTTATTTAAAAAAAAATGCTTCCATGCTTTGACATTTTCCCTGCAGCACTGTTATTACAGTTTCACCTTGTAAGTGGAAGCCTTTTGTTAAGCATTATATCAGAACGTGTTGATAAATCTTTTAGTAGCTCATGGGTGATGTTAAAGAAGTGTTTTTTTTTTTTTTCCTTCCTTTTTCTTAATTTCCCCAGAGTTCCTGTCTGCAGTCTGTGTCTATTGGCTGGGACGGAGGGGTGTATGTGCAGACATGTGGCCACACTCTGCATATAGACTGTCACAAGTCCTACATGGAGTCCTTACGGGTAAGAATCTGTCAGCTCTTCATAACTGATCACTACGCTAGAGGTGTCCAAATTAATACAGGGCTCCCACAGTACTTGAACTTCAGACGCATGGATTCAAGACCTGGAAAGTACTTAAAAACAAACATAGGTCCTTGAAAGTGCTTGAATTAAATTTTAAATTAAATTTGCGATCCCTGGCTTTTGGACTTGTTGCTGGTAACAGTCTGGATGATCCTTTTCTTCTTTGGGCCGGAGCACACGGCGTTCATTTCTCCCAAAGAAATACCTGAAATACTGATTCATCTGACCACAGTGCACGTTTCCACTGTGTGATGGTCCATCCCAGATGTCGGCGGCGCTTCTGGACACTGTTAACATAGGGCTTCTTTTTGACACAGTACTGTTTTCACTGGCATTTGTGGATATAGCTACAAATTTACGTATACAAGTAATTCTTAATTTAAAAGTCTTAAATCTAAATCTTGTGCAGGAACTATGACAAATAATGCACGTTTGATCAATACTTTAGAAACCGCATTTGAATATTACCAGTATTGAATTCAACAGATTTGATTTAAGTTCTATGAACAGCAAAATTTTCATGTCAAACTTTTTTAAAAACGACACATTCAAAACATCATCGTTACTTGGACATTTTTTATGTAAATATTAAGTGTAAGTGAAATGTTAAGTACAGTAAGGACTTTCATGACACTATATATGCTGTAGTATGATTCACAAAGGTGCTTGACCTTAAATGAATAGTGCTTAATATTAATACTGCCCTCGAATTGACATGATAATCGTAATCGAACCGAGCTGTGAGACCAATGTAGGTTCACATCCCTACACTACACAAGAAGGTTTAATGAGGAAGCATTACTACAGCTAGTAAATGCAGTGCAGTGCTCCCACTCTTAAAGAACATCTAGCATTTAGACCCCTGTTAGTGGACTTAACCCAACAGAATATCCTGGAATGATTCCTCTAGTTGTCTAATATAAAGTGGCTTCTGATCTGGAGTCTGTCAGGTCTGGAGTTTGACTTTCCTGTCACCGTTCACACGCTCTGTCAGTTCGATTCCAACTGTCTATTCATCATTTATTAATGGGTCCCTCGACACCTGAGCCTTCTGAACCACAGATTCTAGCTTTGGGAAAAAAAGAAACTGCAGACATTGACTAATATCCAATGGTGGAGCTGCTCTTTAGTGGATCAGACTTCAAACGTGACATTTTATGTTAAACTGAACTGAACAGTCAAGTCGAGTTGAGCTTTATTGTCAGTCCACTACATGTGTGGGCGTAAAGTGGAACGAAATGTCGTGTCTTGCAGGACCACGGTGCTACATAAACATAATCATAAATATAAACACAACACTGGACGTAAGAACTCTTTTAAATCTATACACAACTAACATACTGGAGTGGTAATCTAATTATACTAACTTTACATATACAATACAGTATATACCTAACTATACACACAAGCGAAGACAGATTATACAAGTACTTTAACATAATACAGAACAATATTGTGCAAGATATTGTGCAAAAGAGGTATTTAAGGTTGATTAAGCAAGTAGTGGATTAAACTGACCGGATTTCTTTTATTTAACTAGAACTACACCAGCAATCTACCATTCTACACTCCTGCCTGCTTGATATGCTGGAATGTTTCACAATCTACACTATAAAAAAGCTATAGCAGGAAGGTCAAACCTTAGACCCTTAATCTAGTCCACCATATGATTTTATGTGGCCCGTGAGAGCATATGTTTCACACCAAATGTGAATTTTAGTATTCGCGTCAGTAGATTACATGCAAAGTCAATGTGAACTGGGTGGCACGACGCAAATGCCGCAGAAAACAAACAAACAAACAAAACGTGCAGAATTCGCTTCAATCAAGTATTCTGTTCAAGTTCAATCACGTTCAAGTGCAGAATTCACTTCAATCACATCATCTGCAGGAGTTCGTTATTCATCTCGAGTGGAAATTTAGCGTTAGGCGAAAAACATCCAGTGAGTAATCTAGAGCAAGTGACGCATGCTTTGCGTCTGGTGCGAACACAGCATTATAAAAGGCGTTAATGCTACTTTATATTGTATATTGACTATAAACTACATTGTTTTATTAGATTCCGCTCATGTTAAAATCACATTTACGCATGTAATTATTTGTTAATTTAATATGTTCTAAGGAAATAAAGGGAGTATTATTTAGCAGTATGTCAGGGAGTAGTAACATCTATACAGTCTTAAGGTCTTTGCATACTGAAATGTTTGTATGTTTGTTTTTTTTTGTATTCTAATCTGAAAAATCCATGTAAGTAATGTTATTTATATAGCGCATTTAATCATGATTGGGGTCTCTCCACGCCACCGCCAGTGTGCAGCATTCACTTGTATGATGCGACGGCAGCCACAGGACAACGGCGCCAGTGCGCTCACCACACAGCAGCTATTGGTGGAGTGGAGAGACAGTGATAGAGCCAATTCGGTGGATGGTGATGATTGGGAGGCCAATCTAGCAGCCTGTCCTTTTAATCAGCCTCAGGCTACAAACCCACAGACTCCCTAAAGACTATGATTAATGTTACTCACAAAACACCCATGATGCATTGCAACCCAGTTCTCACATGTAATCATTGCCACCATGTTAAACGTAGTCTTCATTGACTAAAGGGACTTTTAGTTTTTAGTTCAAATAAGAAGACCCTTTACAGTGTTCAATGGTGTCTTAAAATGTTTTTATCGTGCTTTGTCAAAAAATGTTTGAAAATGGATCAGATTAACATTGCTTGAAACTTGCATGTTCCCGCTCGGAAACAAAAATTAATTCTGGAGTTGGATACTTGGATTAAGAATTGGGAACGGCTCAGTGGTTAGCACTGTCGCCTCACAGCAAGAAGGTCGCTGATTCGATGTTAAACTGCGAAGATCTAGAGTTTTTGTCGAAGGACGTGTCCATGGCCGCCTCACAAACTTTGACGCTTCGCCACTAAACAGGAAGTTGTTATAATTCAGGCATACATTGTTTGATATGATTCAAACTCCACATGTATGATAACAGTCCTGACCTGAACACATATACATGCCAATAACCAGATATAGATGTAGCGCCACTTGCTGGCAACAGGAAGTGACATGTTTTACAGTGTAACAAACTCCTCCTACAATTTTTATCACATCGAATCCATGTTCTGTTAGTTTAGTCCAAAGGCCTCGGTGATGTTAAATTGTGAAGATCTAGAGTTTTTGCCGAGGGGCGTGTCTGTAGCGGACTGAGAGTGCAATGCTTCGCCATAAAGGAAGAAGCACTTATAACTCAACCAAACATTATCTGATCTGCCTGAAAATGCACAGGTTTGATGAGATTCCTCTCCTGAAGACATCTACATGCCAATATTGAGTCTCAGTCATAGCGCCACCTGCTGACAGAAGGAAGTTTGGCATAAATCTGTGATGTTTCTCAAGTATTTTAATATATATCGGCTTAAATGATTATTTTTCCGCTGTCCTCTGTCATCCTAAGACCACCGGGTGGCGGTGAGCTCGGGTGCAAGGTCCCTTTCACCGCTGCTTGAAGCTTTAATTGATTTTGTGTTAGTGTCAAAATGTATAAAGTAGAATGTTCTCCTTCCAGTCTCTTTCTTTAGCAAAAATAAGTACATATTTGACTGCAAATGAGATTTTTTTTCAACTAGTGTTTTTCATAAGATACAGCTTTGTGAATGGATAATTTCATGTGTGCAGTCTTTAATGTGCTTTTAATCATTTTATTCGTGTCAAAGCAACATTCGCTGGCGCTAATTAAACCGCCGATGATGACATTGCATGTGTTAGATGATCTTTTTTTTTCCACGTGATCAATTCCTGATCCTTTGCATAATGTTTTTAGTCATAGACACCTAATCTATTTACTTTGAGTGTGCTGCAGTATTTGTTAAACAAATTTGATAAAAACGCATCATATATACTTTTAAAACTGTAAAACAGAGTAAAGCGTGTATTAATAATAATCATAAAGTATTTTCTTTCTTATACTAATCTCTTTAGTCATTGCATAAAGTGGCCTATTCATAAAATGCGTTTAATTGATCTTTTAATACATTTAATACGATTTTAATACTCTCGATACGATTTTGTTTCTTGTAAATAATAAAAAAATTGCATTAGCTTTCTTAGTATTAGATTAAAAGATCAGAGAAAGTGAATCCGCCTTCAGACCCTCTCTCATAGATTCGAAAAAATCACAATGACAAAAAATGCATTTATAGGCCAGGTGTGAACATGTCTCCTTTAATATGTAACGCATCTCATTTCTCCACTTTAGGATCAGATCGATTAAAAAAAAAAAAAAAAAAAAAGAGTCGTAATACCAATGTAAACTAAATCTTTGACTTTTTTTACTACATTGAAATCAAAACCGGGTATCAATAAGAATCTAATTGAACCGAAATTGGAATCGGAATTGGTCAAATTCAAATGACGCACAACCCTTTGAGGTCTGTGATAACACAATAAGCTAGTGTAGAGCAGACTTTATGCTAATAGTCGGTGAGACTGTAAAAAATCATGTCAAAAAGGATACTGTATTAGTGTTTCCCAACCCTGTTCCTGAAGACACACCAACAGTACACATTTTCAACTTCTCCCTAATCAAACACACCTGGATCAACTCATCAGAACATTAGAAGAGACTCCAAAACCTGAAATGAATGGATCAGATAAAGGAGACATCCAAAATATGTACTGTTGGTGTGCCTCCAGGAACAGGGTTGGGAAACACTGCTGTATTGCTTGTTTTTGAGAACTAGTCATCCATTAAACTTCATTAAATCAACCATAACTGAACCTCTGTTTTGTCTTGTTTCACAGAACGATCAGGTTCTTCAGGGGATTTCTGTGGATAAAGGG
Source organism: Danio choprae (assembly GCA_903798125.1). Classification (NCBI taxonomy): domain Eukaryota; kingdom Metazoa; phylum Chordata; class Actinopteri; order Cypriniformes; family Danionidae; genus Danio; species Danio choprae. The sequence continues at coordinate 1,280,462 of CAIGQW010004410.1, read as the reverse complement.
GAGTTCACCTGTCCGCTTTGTCGTCAGTTTGCCAACAGCGTTTTACCCTGTCGTCCTGGACGAGGGATGGAGACCGGTGCCTGGCACGCGCCCAGTACCAAGAGCATGTCCACACTGGTGAAGGAAGTAGAAGACCTCCAGGAGCAGCTGGGCATTTTCCCAGTAAGCGCCAGCGTAAAGCAAAGAGATCCCATTCTGGTATTTATTAGAGTGCTCCCCATCCCCTCTTTTCTTTTCTGTCCATCTCATCCTTCCATTCTGATACAGAGTAAGAGCTGGTGCGACACTGACCTCCATGTGATCTTTCATGCCCCATCTAACATCGCTGTGGTTTAACATCTCATAACACAAAGGCTCAAGCCGGTGTCATAAATGCATGTCAGACTCTGCTCTGAAAAACATTAGAGAGGCACCAAATTTTCTGCTGCTGAAAATTCTTAGCTGAAAACCGAAAATGCCAAAGAGAAAATGTCTGAAAATATGAGCTAAAATAGTGTTCAGTGTTGCTTTTACTCTCCCTCCAGCCGTAGACACAGCGCTGTGTAAAGTGGCTTTCACACTGGACACGAAAAGCACTGCACTATGAAACTCATTGATTTCAATAGCTTGTGCTGTGCAAAGACGGTTTGTATGGTGTTATTTCAATGACAAATGTCATGAGCGCAAGAGTGCATCCATGTAATACGAGCATGCAAATCTCTTTGCTCGCTCGCCGATTTCATCTGTTCATGCACCAAACTTATTGCGCGCGCTCAAATATACGATGCTCGCCTGCGCTCTCAAATAAACGCTGCTCAAGTGCGAATTGTCTGCTCTCGTTCAGTGAGATGATGCGGACTCATATATTGTACCTTGTGTGCTTTTTCTCTCCAGAGATCCTCCTGTTAAATTAGGCACAAATTGTGAGTCTGCTAAAGTTTAGATTTTCCAACTCGAGCTAATACAGCATCAAACATACAAAATGCTCAATTCGCGAGAATCGCGTAATTCGTGCTGCCTCATTCGCGCGAATCGCGTCACAGGATGCCTATTCGCGTCTTTGCATTGACTTAACATGTAAATCACTCGCGCTTGATGCTTCGTCCACGTCTTGTGTGAACGCACCATTACACTTATCTATGCATGAACCGTACATGAACCGAATTAATTCGCCGACAGGACATTTCTATGTAGTATGCTTGTTCCTGCTGCTTGCAATAGCGCTACTTTGGTGTCATGGCAACGCTGGTAAAATTGCACCTCTCGACTGTTTACTGTCAATAAAATGTAGTTTTATTGAAAATCAATGTTTTAGGTTGAGTTTGATTTAAAAAGTCGTGGAAAATTACTTCGTATTATTTCATAAAATAATAAATAATTATTAAGTGTATCCATAATGTTCGGTTTCAGCCCAGAATTTTCATTCCGGTGCATCCCAAAAAAAAAAAACACAGATGCCTTCACAAATCTAAAGTAATTTCCCTCTTCCCAGATCGAGTCGAACCTGAGTAAAGAGATGGAATCTGTTATAAAGGACATTAAAAACACCACACAGAAAAAATACATGGATTATGGGAAGAACCCTGGGTCACCTGACAACGACTTCCTCTTCATGTATTCCGTGGCCAGGTAAGAGCCATTTAATGTTTATTTTTGCATGTATATAAGACTTAAATAACAGATACATGTTTTACGGATCCGTGTTTTTTAACTTTATCTTCAACGCTCTCATTATTTGTGGCTTTGGGAGAAAGTTCAATACAGCATCAAGTGTGCATTGTTGCATTGTGAGTGTTATGATTTCATTCTGGTGTCTCTCTAGGGTTGCACAATGCTGGAATTCGGTACCAATCGATACTGAAGTTAAAATGTCCATTTCCCGCTAACATTCCGCTGTTGAGCACATTCTTAAACAGCGCTGATTTGCCATTGTGTTCACGTGCTCAACAGAAATGACTGTGATTGGCCGTGAAGGTCATCAGTTCACCGAACTCACCGCTGTTTACTGACTGCAACCTTTTATAGTGTATTAAACTTTTATATGGCCTTGTAAAAGGATTAATGGAACTATTGATGATTTCCTCAGTGTTGTTCATGTCCATATGCTAACTGACCAACACTTTCACATACTCGCTTTTTCATACTAACTTTCACAATCTCTCTCTCTCTCTCTCTTAGAACAAATCTGGAGTTGGAGTTGGTTCATCGTGGTGGGAATCTTTGCAGTGGAGGGGCCAGTGCTGCTGCCAAACGCTCCTGTCTCAGTATGTATCTCTCTTTTGTCTCTCTTTTTCTTTTTTTTCCCCCACTAAAACTAAAATGAATCACTCCCACGATTTCTTCTTCTGTACAACTAGTCACAAAATAAACATGAATAAATAATAAGGCCAAATCCCAATTCTATGTCTCAGGCTTTTCTCTTACCCCTACCCCTCAAATGATAAAGTGATCTTGTTTTTGCTTTGAAATGTAGATATTTGGACAAAAAACAAGACCAAAATTCTAAGTAAGATTTTTTTACACCTTACTAGTACCAGGTTGGACTTCCTTTTGCCCTTAATCCTTAGTGGCATAGACTCAACAAGGTACTGGAAATATGCCTCAAAGATTTTGGTCCAATATGACATGATAGCATCACGCAGTTGCTGCAGATTTGTCGGCTGCACATCCATGATGCGAATCTCCCGTTCCACCACATCCCAAAAGTGCTCTATTGGATTGAGATCTGGTGACTGTGGAGGCCATTTGAGTACAGTGAACTCATTGTCATGTTCAAGAAACCAGTCTGAGATGATTCACGCTTTATGACATGGCGCGTTATCCTGCTGGAAGTAGCCATCAGAAGATGGGTACACTGTGATACAAGGCAGGATGGATCCGTGCTTTCATGTTGTTGACGGCAAATTCTGACCCTACCATCCGAATGTCGCAGCAGAAATCGAGACTCATCAGACCAGGCAACGTTTTTCCAATCTTCTATTCTTAGCTGACAGGAGTGGCACCCGCTGTGGTCTTCTGCTGCTGTAGCCCATCTGCCTCAAGGTTGGACGTGTTGTGCGTTCAGAGATGCTCTTTTGCATACCTCGATTGTAACGAGTGGTTATTTGAGTTACTGTTGCCTTTCTATTAGCTTGAACCAGTCTGGCCATTCTCCTCTGACCTCTGGGATCAACAAGGCATCTGCGCCCACAGAACTGCCGCTCACTGGATATTTTCTCTTTTTCAGACCATTTTCGGACCATTCTCTGAAAACCCTAGAGATGGTTGTGCGTGAAAATCCCAGTAGATCAGCAGGTTCTGAAATACTCAGACCAGCCCGTCTGGCATCAACAACCACAACCATGCCACATACAAAGTCACTTGTCTACATAGTCAAAGTCACCATGTCTACATGGCTTAATGCATTGAGTTGCTGCCATGTGATTGGCTAATTAGAAATTTGTGTTAATTAGCAGTTGGACCTAACTGCATGTAACTAATAAAGTGGCCAGTGAGTGTATATTCTGTATAAATACAGTAATTAAATACAATTCTGTGGCTTCTGGTCAACTGTAATTCAGACTCAACATTGCATGTCTTGCACATGGGCACGTTGCGATACCGATGCTGAAACGATATATTGCGCAGCCCTAATGCAGTGTGAATTATAGTATTTGCATGCTGACCGACCGACAGAAGGGAGATTGTCGAGTTTGCTGTTGTTGGATTTTTGCCGTTGAGACCAGTCCATCCAACGATGCATCCACACGTTCATTTATACACACTCATTTTTTTTTTTTTCTTATGAAAAAATCCAAACACTAAAGCGCAGCTGAAGAGATTTCACACTCCAGCAGCGCAGCCATTTTCTGAGCTACATTAAACACACGTCCACAGAGAGCGGCGCATTTACTCAGTCTCAGTACATTAGAGATCGCATCAGCGGGAGAACAGGAAAATAGAAAAGTATGGACAAATAATGAGGATTTGAGGGGTGTTTGTTAGCCATAGTGGGAGCGAAGTGTCTGTGGTTGCATTTGGAACCAAAGTTAAGTACGTCCAATGGTGTTACAGCATAAAGTAAGAAAAATTTATAATATACAAATGCCTTGAGAGCCATTGATCTTCATTGTTGGACACTTGTCTTCATATAATGCTATTTATTCATTCATTCATTCATTCATTTTCTTTCAGCTTAGTCCCTTTATTCATCAGGGGCGACACAGTGGAATGAACCGCCAACTTATCCAGCATGTGTTTTACACAGCGGATGCCCTTCCAGCCACAGCCCAGCACTCAGTGGTTAGCACTATCACCTCACAGCAAGAAGGTCACTGATTTCTCATTTGTGTTTCGAGCTTGTGTGTGATTGATGGCATGTGAAGAGGAAAGAGCATGAACTATAGTCACAGGTGGATCGAGACTGAGGATCAGTGTGGAGGGTGGAGAGAGGGTAAAGAGCAAGGAACCGAGCGAAAGATCTCAGTTTGAGTTGTCATGAAGAGATTGAGGATTGGATAGAAACAAGCGGATCACAATTGCTGCAATAAAAGTAATATCTAAGTTCCAATGACAGGAATACGCTTCATTTTAAAATGCATTTAAACAGATTAGGTTTCCTTGAATAGAAAGTAATGTCTTTCCTGATCTTCGCTGTGTACAATTGACTTTCTAAGTAAATTAAATTCACACCGAAGGCGCCGAGAGTGTCAAAGTAGCCGGAAGTCATTCATTTTCAATTGGAGCCAAGTGGCGAGGAGCGGCGCGGTGCGTCTTCGCCGGTGTGGGCATCGAGGAGAGTTGAAATCGAGTCAACTCTATGGTAATGTGCTATGATGCGGTTCGGCAAGCAATCTGAATGTAGAAGTCCACCGCTTGAGAGGATTGGAACAGAAGAGAGAGTGTCCTGTGAACTTTGGTTCCGATCACAGTTGTTCCCAAGGGTTTGATTATTGCGGTCGCTGGATTTCCAGTTATTTACGATGTTTTCTTACAGGGACATAAATAAAAAAAAAATGTAATGGCACATTACTGATGTGCATTGATTTTATATAAAAAAAGAGCAGGGTATCACGTTGTGTTGATGGTCCCTTTAACGCATTTTGTTGAATTTAAGTTACGTTGCATCCACATGGCAACTAATTCTCAATAGATTATTAGTAGATTGTTAGGTTGGGGTTCGGGTTGGGGTTAGTGTAAGTTGACATGTACTTGCAAAGTTTCCTGTAGTCAGTTAAATGTCTGTTGAAGGAGCAGTATCAGCAGATATTCAGCAGACAGTCTACCAATACTCAAATGAGAAGTAATTGTCATGTAGTTGCAATGCAACTTTTAGTCAACAAAATGTGCAATAGGGACCATCAAAATGTTACCAAAGTGTTACCAAAAGCGGCATCTCGTGCTAACTATAACAGCAGTACAAAACAGTATTGCTGCTCCAGAATATTTCAGACGTATGGACACATATTGGATAAGTGGAGCAAAACAAAGCCACACCACACCCAACAACTTGATCTTCTGTAGTTAAATGAATTTGATAAAAGCAACATTTTCATGCTAGAAAGCTTGTTTTTTATGCGGTAATGTAATTTTTGTGTAATTTCTATGCGGATTTGCTGATATGCTGCAATGGCCCCTTTAAAAACAAGATCAATGTAGTGAATTTTGACACTCACCAGCAGAACTATGAAGGTAGGCAGCGTTATCGCCTGGGCGGCCAGAGCAAACTTTGACGCTCTCACTGCCTTCGGTGTGAACGCACAGTAAAAACGTGTTCAGTGCAAATGTGCAAAACTGGTGCAAGTGTGGGTTAAAGTGTCATGCTGTGTTCGCACGGAACGCACGAATAGCCAGATTTACTGAATAGACGTGTGAACATTTTGAGTTTACTCGCTTCATTCGCGCGTCACAGTCACTTCACAATAGATGTCGATTCGCGTCTTGGGCAGGGCTTTTGCCTGCCCAGTGACTATAGCTTCGTTGCTAAATGGCTAACATGGGTTTTATGGAGATAGTAGCTGTGCTTTGTGCTTTAGGAAGGCTGAAAAACAGCGTAGATTTGTTCGGTGCCATGTCTGAGTCCACTAGATCCTGATTGTAGAGGTGCACCCAGCTCTGAGTTCATCAACTTCTCCAAAAACTATACCTGGATGATGGAAGCTTTCAGCGGTGCTTCAGACTAAGCCGAGCCCAGTTTGATGAACTGTTGTTCGCTGTCGGCAAGAGGATTTCCCTTCGGGACACCAACAACAGGGACTACGTCATAATCACTCCCCTACAAAAGCAAACTCATGATTGGTTAACGCAGCACGAAGGTCCGCTGAAGTTCAGATATTAAGTGCGTCAAACACGCAAAATGCTCAACTCGTGATTCGCGCCGCAGGATCTCTATTCGCGTCTTTGTATTGACTTAACATGTAAATCACTCGTGCTTGACGCTTCTAATGTGAACGCAGCATCAGAAAGATGAATAAGTGTGTTCTCTACAGGTGGTTTGTCAAGCCCACTCACCTGTGTGAGGCATACTCAGTTTAGTAAGGCAAGTAAAAGACGTTTGTTTTGTAGTGTGAGTTTGACAATCATTGCTCATGCTATAAGACACCGGGGGGAAAAGCAGCACGGTGAAAAGCAACAGCCAGATATATCTTTTAGCGTGTAAAAAGGCCAACACTGCAGAAAATAGTGCCGACATAAAGCAAAATACCTCTTCTGTTGATAAGTTTCCCTTTGCTTACTCTCTCATTGCTGTCTCACTGGATGATTTTGTTGAAAACACTCTATCAACCCAATAAGTTGATATCCAAGATTTCTCTTTTCTTTTTTTTTGTTTTATTGATGTAAAAGAACATTTACATGCAATACAACTACACAAATATTACAGTTTCCTTCTATCTATGTTTGTTGTAACCCACCCCCAAGACCTGAACATCCCAAGGCAGCTTAACAACAGCTTTCAATAATTAGGGTCAAATACAATAATGACATAATCTGGAGTCATGAATGTCGTAACATAACAGTGATGATGGAAAATAAATAAATAAATAAATGATAATAATAAATTACAAATAACACGGGGAGGAAACAGAATTGCAGGACAAACTACGTTAAAGACATAATGCATGGAGCGGATACAGAGAGATATACCTCCCTTTTTTAATGAAGTGCTAATTGTATTCACGTCAATTCAAGTTTATTTATATAGCGCTTTTACAATGTAGATTGTGTCAAAGCAGCTTAACATGTTCTAGTAAAGTCCAGATTTCAGAGTTTAGTTCAGTTCAGTTCAGTGTGGTTTAAGTTTCACTGCTGAAAGTTCAAATACTGAAGAGCAAATCCACTGAAGCGCAGCTCCACAAGTCCCGATCCGAGCAGGCCAGTGGCAACAGTGGCGAGGGAAAAAAAACTTCACCAATTGACGTAGTGAAGGGGAAAAAAAACCTCGAGAGAAACCAGGCTATGTTAGGCACGATCATTATTCTTCTGGCCAAACTTCCTGTGTGGAGCTGCAGTCTAGGCGCCGGAGGCTGGGGAAGCTGGACGTCCATCGTGGAAAGCTCCAGGTGTGGTAGCGCACCGGCGGGAGGTCAGGCTGGCCAACAGGATCAATGCGTGGACTCGTTTGTCACTGTAGCCTTTCAGGAATCAGTCTCATGCACTCCATTCCTCCATGACCACCACAGCATCATCTCGGGATACGGCCTGGTCCAGTACGTTCTTCTTATTGTCAACTATTGGTGATGCCATAATGTAGGGAAATAGCACCACCTGTAGTTTACTTGTGCATCTTGTGCTGTATGTGGCTGGTGTTTAGTTTCTGGAGCAATGGGAACAAAACACATCTGCAAAAACAAAAAAGTACAACAGCTTGTAAAAGCAGATGGAGTCTGTGAGAAACACCATATCTTTTATTCCACTAAGAGGAAACTGAAACAGAGGCTGAAGTTTTATAAAATATCGGTCTTTCCTACTACATTGTTGTTGTTTTTACCTCATCTTTAGAAGAGATTATCTGATTCGCCTACGTAAGAAACATCGTTCTTACTGCATTGTTTTGTATATATGCCGTACTGCCTAAACCTTTGGCACAATATATAATCAATCAGTCTCTTTTTTTTAAAAAAAACAAAACAAAAAAAAACAGCAACAACAGCACAACATTTCCTCTTCAAGCCAAAGTCTGTTTAATGTGGCTTCCCTTGAACTGTTTGGTTCTAATTGTCCTGACATTTTCTGAAATAATGTGCTGTGTAATATCAGTCTTCTTTGAGCACTTTACAGAGTTCTTCTTAAGGTGTAGAGTGTCTTATCTTTCTTTTTCTGTCCAGGTGATCTCATACAGCCTCTATAATATTCAGGTCGGGACACTGTGGAGGCCATTTCATGACCGTCTCCGTTTCGTCTGCCGTTTTCTTTCTCCAAATAGGATTTCACTGCAATTAGCGGATCATTATCATGCTGGAAATGAAAACTATCACCACTGAAGTCCTTTCCAGAAGGAATCACATAATGGATTCAAACCTATCTGTACTTTTTAACATTCACAATTCCAGAAATTCTGAGAAAATTGCTAACAACACTGGAATCTCCAACATTGTCTTTACAAACCATACTTCAACTGAAGGGTCATTTATTCACCCTGTATAAATCTCAATTAAGAAAAAAATTGCCCCCCAAAAATTACACTTATGACTGGTTTGGTTAAAGGGTCACATATATCCATTATTCCATCAGTAAAACAACAGATTTAATGTTGGCCTATATAATATATTTATTTATTTATTTATTTATTATTATTATTATTTTTAACAAATATAAAATTTAAATGATTGAATTGAATTTATTAAAATAAATCCTTCCTTATGTACAGCACAAAATGCTAGATACTTTAGCATTGTTTGTCTCTTGAGCATCAAAGCGCTGGTGATTTTGAAGACTTCCTTTAGTTTTGTTTCCAGCAGCAGTAGCAAAGCTGTCGTTCCTTCTCAGACTGAGTGTTGTAATGTGTGTGTGTCGGTCTGCTGGGTTTGTGAGCTCCAGGGGGCAGCAGTGATCCACGACTCTCAGCCCTCTCCTGAAGACACAGATCAGTGTGTAAAAGGACACGAGCTCTGATATCTGTCATGTCCTCCTACACGCCTGGAGGCTTTACGCAAACTCCATTTATCATGTTTCACGCGCTGACACTTGTGTGTGTGTGTAATGTGTATGTGCTCTCTGTGTTTCAGATCAGCTGTTTCACGTGCTGGCCATGCACATGCGGCTCTACAGCATAGACTCAGCATACAATCCCTGGACCAGACTCACACTGAGCACGCAAAACAGAGAGAATGAGTGAGTGCGCACACACACATACACAAATACACATACTTGTGCAGCTATCATTATATGAGCTTCCCATGGACACAATTATTTTTATACTTTACAGACTGTGTATATTCAATTTCCCTTCTCCAACCCTTATAAGAAACAATCTGCATGTTTACACTTTCAGAAATACTTCATTCTGTGTGATTTATGAGGCGTTTTCCCTTCATGGGGACCAAATAATATTCCCACAAGGTGAAAATTGACTGGTGTTGCAATACTTGTGGGGACATTTGGGCCCCACACACTCGTCAATCACCTCTAAAGGCTGATTTGTACTTCCGCGTCGAGTGATTGGCCTGACCCACGGCGCCTGCCTTGTGCGTAGCATTTATACTTCTGCATGCTGTTTGTGTTGCTCTGCAATAACACTTCCGAAACGCTAGCTGGCAGTTTTTATGTTCCTCTGTGTCTGTGCGTTTCTTCACGGGTGTTTTGTTTTTTCTGAACGCTACCTTAACGTACAAGTAGCTAAAACTCGCTCATTCAGAGGCAGGAACCGGCGGACGTGCAACAACTTTAATCATGAGGTAAACACAAACCAAAAGTTTCCATCTGGAACTCCTCTACGGGACTCGACACTTGTAAACACTCGCTCCATCGGGTTCACGGCTCTCAGCACCGCCCACACTCGTCACCGATAGCAAGCTGACCAATCACAGAGCTTGCGCTATGCGTCGTTGCAATGTGTAGTTAAATTTTTCTAGAGCTATGTGACCGCGTGGAGGCTGCGCCGAACCATACGCGTGCGCTTGACACAGAAGTAATAATCAGCCTTAAGAGATCAAGCAATCAGAGATGATGCTGTCATTATGAAAATTCTATGAATTTTTGCCTGAAGAATTCCCATAATGCATTGTTAGCAAAGTATTTAAAGTCACCGTCTATACACTTCAATTCACGTTGCGTTCAGTTCAAAAAGTTTTGTTATAATATTTTTATAATAAATGAACAATAATAACGAAGTGTGGTCAAAAAACTGAGTTATATCCAAACACACGCCCTATTCTTATGCCCCATATGGCGATACATCTCCAAAACCCGACAGGTGGACGAATCTACACTTGTTTTTCTTAAAACAAATATAAATATGCATATAATAAATAATGCTACTAATAACAGTAACATTATACAAATGCAGATTGTCATGAATAAACTGAAAAAAAGCCCCCCGAGATGAAGAAGGCATGGAGGCAGTGGATTTTATAGTTATGTAGAAAATAATAATTTTTGTAAAATTGTAATGCTTTATTTTTTCATATGTAAAGATATTTGTGTATTGCTGTACATTCTGTGTGTATTAAGCAATGTGTAAGCGCACAGGCGCATAACTAACGTGCTCTGCGCTGGGCTTTAGACCTGCTATTAGACCTCAGACTGCGGCGACGGTTGATCTTCCAGCAGGACAATGATCCAAAGCACACCAAAAAGCCGAAATATCAATGGAGTGGCTTCACAACAACTCGGTGAATGTCCTTGAGTGGCCCAGCCAGAGCCCAGATCTAAATCCTATTGAACATCTCTGGAGAGATCTGAAAATGGCTGTACACCGTCGCTTCCCATCCAACCTGATAGAGCTTGTGAGGTACTGCAAAGAGGAATGGGCAAGAATTCCCAAAGACAGGTGTGCCAAGCTTGTGGCATCATATTCAAAAAGACTCGAGGCTGTAATTGCTGCCAAAGGTGCATCAACAAAGTATTGAGCAAAGGCTGTGAATACTGATGTACAGGTGATCTTTCAGATTTAGAAATGTGTTTGAAAACATCTTATTTCCGCTAAACAGAACTTTGGGGGGATAATAATAATAATAATAATAATAATAATAATAATAATTTCTGTATATATTTATAGAATTCTGAAGTATTGCTCTTGCTGGTTTTGTCTCTTGGCTGCTTCTGCATCTTTCTGAGGCGGAGAGAGGGAGACTTGCGCAAACGGGGTTTCCATAGATACCAATAACTGCTGCATCTGGCAAATTACGGTGTGCAGCACTACATTTGATGAGTGCTGCGCTTTATTTTGAGGCTTTATTGCTGTATGGAGGTTAGCACTCAGCGCGTCTCCTGTTTAAAAGCCACTTAACACTCTCGGGCGGGTTAAATGGCCTCATTTCTCCAGCGCTGGACGGGGGTTTCACCTGCTCGTCCCTCAGGACTGTAGCACTCGCTGTGGATATAAATATCTTGTTAGGGGCTTTTGAAGGAAATCTCTGTCACTAGGGCCCTCTGGCACTTTAGCAGAGCTGTTAATATAACCATTAGAATAAAAGCACTGCCAACCACAGTTTTTACCTGTCTGCAATCACTAATCAAACACAAGACATTGGGTCTCGTTCAGTAATGATGTGTATGCACAAAATTTGCGTGAAATATTCGTTCGGACGTTTTTATAAATAAAGCAAGATTCATCAAAGACGATCATACTAAAATTGATTCGAAACATACAACAACAAAAGAAAAGAAATTAGCAACTCGTACCACACGTACACAATAATCATGTATGCCCGGAGCCTTATAAGAATGTATAAAGCACTCTAGATATAATTAGATATGTTATTTATAGGATGAATGAAAAGTTCCTAGACATTACAAATTGATAATATAGTATAATCAGAGGTCCAATTTATCTAATCTAATGTTCTAAATCAAATGATCTAACGTTTTAAATGGCTTTCCCAATTAACCTAATTAACCTTGTTAAGCCTTTAAATTACGTCTGTCTGTCTGTCTGTCTGTCTGTCTGTCTGTCTGTCTGTCTGTCTGTCCTGTGATTGACTACACAACAAACTAATGTTGTCAAATGGCTTGCCCAGTTAACCTAATTAACCTTGTTAAGCCTAAATTTAAATTACACTTAAAACATCCATCCATCTATCTATCTATCTATTATGTGATTGACTACCGAACAAACTAATGTTGTCAAATGGCTTGCCCAGTTAACCTAATTAACCTTGTTAAGCCTAAATTTAAATTACACTTTAAACGTCCGTCCGTCCGTCCGTCCGTCCGTCCGTCCATCCGTCCGTCCATCCATCCATCCATCCATCCAGTGATTGACTACCAAACAAACTAATGTTGTCAAATGGCTTGCCCAGTTAACCTAATTAACCTTGTTAAGCCAGAATTTAAATTACACTTAAAACATCTATCTATCCATCTATCCATCCATCTATCTATCTGTCTATCCATCCATCCTGTGATTGACTGCAGAACAAACTAATGTTGTCAAATGGCTTGCCCAGTTAACCTAATTAACCTTGTTAAGCCTAAATTTAAATTACACTTAAAACATCCATCCATCCACCCATCCACCCATCCACCCATCCATCCATCCATCCATCCATCCATCCATCCAGTGATTGACTACAGAACAAACTAATGTTGTCAAATGGCTATCCTAGTTAACCTAATTAACCTTGTTAAGCCTAAATTTAAATTACACTTAAAATATCTATCTATCTATCTATCGGCTACAGAACAATCTCTTTAATAGGGCTGCAACAACTAATCGATAATGAAATTCATTGTCAACGAATGCCGTTATCGATTCGTTGGGCTGCTCACTTGACGACAAGATACACAGCTGTTCGCGTAATGGAGGGTACAGAACTGGTGTTGTGTTAAATTCAGCTTCCTCTATGTTTCCCCTCAGTGTTTCCCCGAGTGTGTCGAAAAGGGTCATTATTTGCGGAAACGGTGGAACGACCACGTGCTCGCGCTAATCTGAATTTCTTTCTTCTGTTGAACATGAAACAACATACTCTGAACAATGTTGGTAAAAATGTCACCATTAACATCCATAGTAGGAACAAAGAAATACTATGAATGTCAATGGCTGTTGCTTTACAACATTCTTCAAAATATCTTCTGTGTTCACCCCTTAACTGAAGGACGAGTAAATGATGACTGAATTTTCATTTTTGGGTGAACTATGTTTAAAATCAATGTTAAAATGTACTTGTGCGATTTTTATGATCAAATATAAGCAAATTTCATAATAAGGTATTGTTATGTTTTAATTTAAGCATGTATTCCATTTAATGTAACGCATTTATTATGATTTTATGTGTGTGTACTGTATGTGTGTTTGTGTAAACAGTGAATGCGCATTCATACTCCAGCATTGTGCTCTAATGGACAGCACTCAGTCCCACACACTCTGCAAAACGAATCAATATTTACCTGCGTAATATTTTCCTTTATATTTGACTTGCCGTCTGTGTAAATAGTCCACCCACTACCTATTAATGCTAGAACTTTAGCAAAAAAAGATTTGACTCAAGGACGCTCACATACAGTAAATGGTCCTGTTATTACGTTGATATTTTGTGCTTTTGCGAAAAAAACTAACGTTCAGAAAAGGATCACGTAGTATGAATCATACAAGTTACTATTCTTTAAATAATATACTCTAAAAACTTTAATTAATCATTTAATTACACGAATACGGCCTTATGGTGGTGCAGTGGGTAGCACGATTGCCTCACAGCAAGAAGGTCGCTGGTTCGAGCCTCGGCTGGGTCAGTTGGCATTTCTGTGTGGAGTTTGCATGTTCGTGTGGGTTTCCTCCAGTCGTGTGGGTTTCCCTCACAAGTCCAAAGACATGCGGTATAGGTGAATTGGGTAAGCTAAATTGTCTGTACTGTATGAGTGTGTATGGATGTTTCCCAGTGATGGTTTGCAGCTGGAAGGGCATCCGCTGCGTAAAACATATGCTGGATAAGTTGGCGGTTCATTCCACTGTGGCGACCCCAGATTAATAAAGGGACTAAGCCGAAATCAATGAATGAATGAATGAATTACATGAATACTTTAATATACTGTATATATTACCAGTGAATATTGTGTGAAGTTGAGGTTTATGGGGTTGGTTTCTGTTTATTTGGCAGTCACAGTGTACATAAATGCACCAGAATTAGCCAAAAATCGGTTGACCCTGGACGGATGGTAAAATGTTCACCCTAAAAACTATGAAAATTATACAATGGGCAGAGCAACTATAAAAGAGAACTAAAATGGATGTACCTATACAAATCCTGATAAATGATATAGAGCAGTGTTTCTCAACCACGTTTCTGGAGGACCACCAGCTCTGCACATTATCCATGTTTCCTTAACCAAACACACCTGATTCAGAGCATCAGCTCATTAGCAGAGACTGAAAGAGCTGTAATGAGTGTGACAGACAAAGGAGACATCCAAAACATGCAGTGTTGGTGGTCCTCCGGGACCGTGGTTGAGAAACACTGATATTGTATCATTGTATCATGTTGTATCTGATATCATACAGAGACACTGGAGCGTTTTAAAGCCGCGATTCATCAGCGGACCGCTCGTATGTCAGCTTATAGACAAACCAGCTGATCGATGTGACTTTGAAACCCTCCAGTGTCCCTGTATCTGTGGTTACACTCAGTAAACAGCGGTGAGTTCGGTGAACTGATGACCTTCACGGCCAATCACAGTCATTTCTGTTGAGCACGTGAACACAACGGCAAATCAGCGCTGTTTAAGAACTCAACAGTGCTCAAATGTCAGCGGGAAATGGACGTCTTTAAAACTTCAGTATCGATTGGTTCTAAATTCCAGTATCGTGACAACCCTAGTGTATATAGATAAAACAATCTATGATATCAACATTATGTAAAAGTTGTTTAAGCATATTTGGTGATTGATTTGTGTTTCTGCAGTGTTTTATAGTTTATTTGTGTGTGCAGGTACTGTGATGAAGAGCGTCCTGAGGTGCCCATGCTTTTCAGAGACGTCCCATCCCTCCTCATCATCTTCATCCTCACCATGCCTCAGCCTTTACGCAAAGGTACACACACACTCACAGAGAGAGAGAAAACTTCCGAACTTTAATTTTACCAACACTTTTTAATTTTTTACGAATTTAACAAACACTAAGTAAATATTGCAAACTGTATAATGAATTGAAGGTATAAAATATAGTATGAAATCACAAACACTGTTCATATTCATTCCGTACAGTAAAGGATGTCTATAAAAGGGATAGTTAATAGTAAAATTGTGATAATTGTGTGAAAATTGTGACCATCGTACCAATTACCACCGTACCAACGTATCAATTCCAGTCTGTAGTACCACATTGAGAGCAAACAAAACTGTTTAAATAATAATGATATTAAAAAGTTTTATTAAAAATATCATGGTAAAAAGCCTGGGCGCACATCTGAGTGTTCAAATGTAATTAGAAGATTTTTGTAAATTATGTCATGGTAAAAAAAAGTATTTATTTTACAAAAGAAGTATTTTAATCAGGTACTGTAATTAGAGCTGCACGATTCTGGAAAACCCGAGAATCACATTTATTATAATGTTTCGTTTCAAATAGAAATCACAATTCTCACACTGTTTGGAATAGAGATAAATATTATTATAGAATTTAATTAAATATATATTTTTAATTAACGCGGTGCAAGAACGTCGCTGGTTTTAGCCTCGGCTGGGTCAGTTGGAATTTCTGTGTGAAGTTTGTATGTTCTTCCCATGTTCGCGTGGGTTTCCTCTGGGTGCTCCAGTTTCCCTCACAGTCCAAAGACATGCGGTACAGGTGAATTGGGTAAGCTAAATTGTCCGTAGTGTATGTGTGTGAATGAGATTGTATGGGTGTTTCCCAGTGATGGGTTGCAGCTGGAAGTTGGCAGTTCGTTCTGCTGTGGCGACCCCTGATTAATAAAGGGACTAAGCCGAAAAGAAAATGAATGAATGAATGAATATATTTTAAACTGAATTATCAACGTTTACACCAAATGGCAATTTAAGTATTCGCGCAAGCAGATTACATACAATGCCAATACAAACTTTTTGAATAGCATTAAAGATTTTGGTTAAAGACGAGAGAATGAACGATGAAGCACATACTATTGTCTTGCGCATTTTTCTATAAAGCCGGCTCTGTAATTCAGCTGGAGCAGCGTTTACTACACAGAGCCATAGTTCTCTGACAAGCTTCGCAAATGATCTCGCGAGATATCAGTCAACTTTTCAGTGAACTACGGCCTTTTGTAGTAAATGCTGCTGATGTCAAACCTGAAAGCACGTCAGATACCACACATAATGACGTTTTTACACACAACTCACTTCATAGCTTCAGTCCAGTGTTTATTCTTACACAGAATAAAGCACGCAACATATTTCATAATAGCATTCTTATAAGCAGTGACAAAGGGACTACATACTTTATTATCGGGAAAATTATAATAAGATATCAGATGAACTGTATGTTGTCGTAGTCATATAGACCAGTGGTCCTCAACCACCGGGCCGCGTGGATCAATTGGTACCGGGCCGCACAAGAAATCATTAATTATTTACGTTGTATTTATTATCAGAGTCTGAACGATCTTTTATTTTGAAAAATCTTTTATTTTGAAAAATGACCGTATTCTCTCTCTTACATCTCGATCACTTGAGCGCCCAAATCTAACCCACAAGCAGCAAAATAAGTAAGAAACAGACGTCTTTGAAAAGTTTCTTTGCTAAGGGGAAAAGGCCCAGTGAAGGACCCGCAAACTGTCAAGGAATGAATCCGCAAACCATTTGTCAACAAATCAGGTGAATCCAGCATGTCTGTGCAAGAAGATCAACTGCTGGAGATCGGAAATTATGCAAATGATGGTCGCAAATGATACTTCCTTTTAGGGGCCGTTCGCATATCGCGTCTTTTCTAGAGTTCGCGCAAGTTCGTTATTTCCAATGGTGGTGTGCGGCTTGCACGCGCCTTCCAGATGCACACAGTCGAATGAATACTGGGTGTGCACAACGGGTCACGTGACAAGAACTGACCGATGAGCTTCAGTTTGTAAGGAATATACACATTTCAGTAGACTAATTATCTCGGGGAAACACAGAACACCCAAACGCTGCAGTGCTTTGTAATGTTCTCCATAAAACTTGTATCAGAGTGACAGCAATGTTTTGTCAGCATGTCATCCTCTGAGAAAATGGGTAATGGTCGCCTAGCAACCTACGGCCGGCATTGACCGGTCCACGGTGATAAAGTTGGGAACCACTGATATAGACTACATTTGAATTTAAATTTACTACACTATCGTTAGAAAACTACGCTCTATATAGAACGAATCCGAGTAGTATGAATGGAATTGTGACATACTACATCCACCATTTGTCATGATCACATAACCTACCCACGTCAGTTGCGTCGCTTCACCCCCATTCATGAATTTTCTCACGTTGCATCATGGGATAGCGTAGTGTCCATCGGATGCGCACTTTAGAATCTCGCCGGATGTAGTAGCTCATCCGGGTACTTCTCGCATACTGTTTTTCGAATTCTATGAATTCAGACATGCTACTCGGCTCGCATACTGATTTTAACAAGTAATACAGCAGTGTTTCCCAACCCTGTTCCTGAAGGCACACCAACAGTACACATTTTCAACCTTTCCCTAATCAAACACACCTGAATCAACTCATCAGAACATTAGAAGAGACTCCAAAACCTGAGGTTAATGGGTCAGGTAAGGGAGACATCCAAAAATATGTACTGTTGGTGTGCTTTCAGGAACAGGGTTGGGAAACACTGCTATATAGTATGGAAGTATTAGATTTCGGATGCAGCGACAGACTGATATTTCCTGGTTTTCTTCTGGGCATATTTTGTTGTTCTGTGCGACTCGCGAAAGAGAGAGAGAGAGAGCGCCCTCTGGCTTTCAGGAGGAGATTTACTACTGATCACATCATCGTACTTTCCTCACATGATGTGCAAGACAATCGCAGCTTTTGCTGAATCGCACATTCGATTTTACGTCGATTTATTATTCAGCCCTATTCCCTAGTTGAAACATGGAGCTTCTAGAAAGTCATCTCATAATGTTTTAGTCCTATTCAGGAAGCCAGAGAAGACTGATTGGGTTGATTTACGACTCGGTTGATTTATTTAAACCCGTTTTTAACGTTAATGTTTTAGTCCTATAGTCCTATTCTAGAAGCCAGAGAGGACCGATTCAGTTGCTTTGAATGACTGTTGATTTATTTAAACACATTTTTAACGTTTAGATTTATACTACTATTTTTTTTAATCCATTTTGCATTGTTCTAATACTTGTTTACTTACTGACAAACACATATAAAGGTATGAAAATGAATGGCTGTGCTGCAAAAGATGTATTATTTACACCACTTAAAAAGCCCATCATCCTCTGTCCCTACCCCCACACTTACTTTCACACGTGTGTTTAGTCTGTTGCCGGTGGATCACTGGTCATTGATTGACTCGAATAACCATCGTGTGTTCTGTCACTGTGAACAGGACATCGATTCTGTACATCACTCTGACGACTAAAAAACAACAGAAAATCATTTATAAGACTTAAGAAAAGCATAGTGCTGCCACAACAACATGGGGTGTGTGTGTGTCAGAGAGAGAGGTGTCATTGTCTCTCATGTGGAATGTTAATGGATTGTCATTGTCTGTTAGTGAAAGTGTGTGGGGATTTCTTAACACCTGCTTCACGTGCACAAAGGGCTAATTACCCTCTCCAGAAAATCAGATGTCCTTTTTCTGCACTCAGTCGCATGATTGATTTTTAGTTGCGCCTTTACAAAAGAGCCACGATTCTCTTGAAAGCTCCCGGGGTCTATAGAGCTGTTTGAATGGCTGAATCTGGTTATTACAACAAATGCTTCATTTTCAGAGAAATGAACATGTTGAGATTGGTAAGACAAACAAATAAAGTTGAAACTGGCTTAGGCCTTGATCACACAATACATTTTTGGCATTAAAATTGAATGATTTTTCTAGTTTTAACCATCTACTGTGTATTGCGTTTTTGACGGTTCGCTCTGTGCGCCTGCAGCTGGAAAAAGCGGCCTATGTTATTCACGTCTGTTTTCACTGTCAAATGAAAGCAGAGGCTGGGCTTTCGTTGAGGTGACAGCAGTGTTTGTTGTTGTCAAGACGACTACGTAGACCATTTAAGATGGAGGAGAGACTAGCGGTCTCTTTTTCAAGTTATCCGGAGCTGTATGACTTCACAAATCGTGAATATCACAGTATTATAAAATATTACAATCGTAACAATATCAACAGCAGCGCTGGCGCACGATACGCAGCTGATTCAGTGGTTGCCTAGCAACATAAAACGCACAGCACGCTTCTTTTTTTCTTGTCAACAAAACAAATCGTGTTCGGTGTGATCGGCCACTTAGACTCAAGTTTCTTGAATGACATTCTAGATACAGACCTTTATCTACACTAGACTTCTTTTGTCGAAATATGTGGATCTACACTCTTTTTTTTTTTACTTTATTAATTAATAGTAGTAGGCATGGGAATCTTTGGGTTTCCATGCTTGTGTTTAATGATTGGAATTTCCTGATGCCGACCACACAACAGATCAGAAGCATGTATAAGTGCCTTTCAAAGCTTATTATTTTTCTGTTTAGAGCTCGTGTCGCCATCTAATTTGGATACTTACAGAATCGATTCTTAACTTTTGGAATTGATTCAGAATCGTTAGAGAAAGAATCGCAATGAATCTTTATTATTATAATTTTTTTGGCCCAAACCTAGTTAATAATAGGGCACGTTTACATTGTCCATTATATGGATATTGCAGAATGAAATCTATAATCAGCTAATGGAAATTATGCAATGGTATATAAGTGAACCATGGATATGGTTATTTGAACCAGTTTATTGAAGCGATTTATCCGAATCTCCGGAAATCAATCTGATCATTATTGGCAAGTAAAAGTCACATTATTAATTAGTTATTTTAAACTGAATCGAGGAGTTGATTGAGTTGGTTTTGAAACTTGGAATCTTGGACTCTTAATTCTCAACCCCTTCGAATCAAGGAGTCATCGATTATTGTTGCAATAGATTCCAAACCTTATTTAGCATTTTTGTTCATGAGAGGACACAATAAATAGATCAAGTGACAGTACTGTTTGTATATGTGTCACCGCAAAAGATTGCGATTACAGATAAATGTTGTTCTTTCTATTTATCGACTAATAACTACATACGAAATATTTCTGAAAGATAATGACACAGACTAAATTAGTTGTTACTTTGAATGCAAGTACAGCTTTTTATTTTATCAGAATAAATTGTTTAAAGATATGAAAATAAAACGGGTTAAATTACAAGTTGTTACTGTTTTTAGATTTTTTTTTAAATATATTTATATAAAAGCAGTCTTGTTAGAACAAATGTCAATTAAAATATGTCCTTTTAAGCAGTTTAATTGATAGTGAAGTCTTTAAATGAACAACAAATACGTTCATTCATTCATTCATTTTCCTTTGACTTAGTAAATGATTTATCAGGGGTCGCCACAACGCAATTGACCGCCAACTACTCTGCCATATGTTTTATGCAGCGGATGCCCATCCAGCCGCAAACCTGTACTGGGAAACATCCAAAATACAGTTTTAGACATTTAAATTACATTAAGTAGACATCACACATCGCGTGGTTTAACAACGCTAACAAGATAAAACCAAGAACTTGGTATGACTAAATCAAAATAGTCACATTTGTGAATGCAAATGTCTACCCAGAATGTTGAAATACTCACAATGTTATATATTCAAAGTCAAATCGAATGGTTTTCTTTCATTCTGATCTTAAGTCAATATATTTAGGTGAATCATACACAGGATGAACCACGGTTGAGTTTGATGTGGTGTCCTAAACATAAGATCCTCTAACCGGTGGTGTTGTTAGTCATGTTGTGTTGTGTGTTTGTGTCCAGAGCACTTCACGTGTGTGGTGAAGGTGTTGTACAGTCTGCAGTTCACACAGGCTCTGGCCGCGCTCTCCATCAGATTCAGCCGCGAGGAGAGACTCGCCTGGAGCAACACTGGAGCTGCCAAGAAGGTACGACCACCAATGAATACGCTTGACCTCCCTGTCAAACACATCACCCAATCACTTATCCTTCCAACCACCCATCAGAAAGCACATTTCAAGGGTATACTTCAACCATTTGACCTTTTTACAGTGGTTTACTTCAACGGTTCTCAATCCTGGTCCTCACAATCTTCCACTCTGCACGTCTCTGTTGTTTTACACGCCTGATTTAGGCCCTGTCTGCACCCCAAAAAAATATATATTTTGTTGCTTGTTCTACTTATTTGAAATGAGCTGAAACAACACAATTATTGAGACTTTGTTGGGACAACTTAATTTTTTATGTTCAATCCACATAAATTTGTTCAATCTGTAAAGTTAACTTAATCGATTTGTGTTGGGACAATATGAATGAATTGTGTGGAACCCTGCATTTTTAAGATGCGTTTTCGTCGATCTGATTGCAAGTGGACAGAAGAGACACGTTATTATCTACACTTTTTTTCCTTTGTCCACTTTTGACCACTTCTCTGATAAGGGAGGGTCTGTGGGCAGATGTTGGATTTCTCTCTTACACAAAATGAAAATCGTATTAAAAGTAGCCTTCCAGAACAATTAAAAATGCTTTATAAATAGGTTCTTTTTTCGCTGACGACTTCTTTACTACCATTTCAACATGACAGTTACTCAGAGTCGCCCCCTGTTGTAACAAATAACAGCACAATGGCAAGCGTGTCAAGTATAAAAGCCTTCACAACTTACGGCTTGCGCTGGGGACCCAGGCGAAAGTATAAATCAGCCTTTAGAGCAATTCAATCCAATGCGTTTTCAGCCACCTCTGGAAGTGATTGCAAGTGGACAAACGCAAAACTTTCCACACCCTGTTCAGACCTGTACTTAGCATTGACTGCTTGTGATCGGATCAACCATTCGGATCGGATTATGCCATGTGCGAACAGCCCCCTCCGAGCCGTATAAGAGACGTATTTCCAACATAGTGTTTACTGCGTTCTACCCCCTGGCCCCTGCACAAGGTAAACCGGTTGAGGTTGAAGTTTACTTAATTTAATCACTAAGTTTGTAGCATCTTCATCATCTTTGCAGCAATTGGGCTATTTAACCATAATCATCACAATACACTGAATTTCACTGCAAAAAATTTTTGTTTTTGTCTTGGTTCTAGTCCAAATATCTAAAAATTCTTAAACCAAGAAGCATTTTCTAGACAAAAAAAAGTAGTCTAGTCTTGTTTCCAGATGGAATAATTAAAATTAAGTGAGTTTTTCCTTAAAACAAGCTAAATAATCTACCAGCGGGCTAAGCTAAATAATTTGGCCTGCCAACAGTTTGGCTTGTCAGTAATTTCAAGCTGAAGTTCAATATAGCAAGGATGCATGTTCTATTTCTACATGAACTCGATGAAACGAAGTCAACAATCCTATATTTAGCTGTTTGTACTGTTTATTATACATCGTTTCAATGTGGCTCCTCCGTTTCAATTTGGAAAATTGAAAAATTTTATTATGATTAAATGGCACATCAAGTCCCTCGATGATAAGCTCATTTTCTAAAGAGCGCAAGCATGTTATTGCGCCTCATTCCTGCTTAAGTGGATGATGGCGATAATCTTTAGATTATTCAGATCTCATATAAAGAGCTACTTGAGTGAAACCTTCAGATAAATCTCAGTTTTCATTAGCACAGAACATGCTATTAGTAATGGCTCTGCACTCCATTAAATGCCTGTTTTGAGGGAAATAGATGGACTTACAGTTTCATTTCATCAGTCCACATTATGGAGTCGCTTCTCTTTCTGTCTCAAATGTTGATTGCGTTACGATTAAATTAACACACTTTTTATATTTCAAAGTCTGTTATTTTAGCACGTTAAAACATTAATTCGACCTCACGTTAGGTCAATCGTATTGCCACACTGCCTCCGAAACATTAGTCCCTCATGTTAGATGTTGCTGTATTTGGCTTAACCGTTTAGATAGCTCTCCAATGTATTAGATGACTCTAAAGGCTGATTTGTACCTCAGCGTCGAGTGATCGGGGTGATCGGGGCCTGCCTTGTGCGTAGCCGTCCATTTATACTTTTGCGTGCTGTTTGTGTTGCTCTGCGATAACGCTTCTGAAACGCTAGCTGGCAGTAGGTTTTTATGTTCCTCTGTGTCGAGTTTCTTCATCGGTGTTTTGTATTTTCTGAGGCTAAAAGTAGCTCAAACTCATTCAGAGGCAGGAACCGGCGGACGTGCAGCAACTTTAATCGTAAGGTAAACACAAAACAAAAGTTTCCATCTGGAGCTCCTTCACGGGACTCGACACTTGTAAACACTCGCTCCATCGGTATCGCGGCTCTCAGCACCGCCCACGCTTGTAAGCGATACCAAGCCGACCAATCACAGAGCTTGCGCTACACGTTGCTGCGACGTGTAGTTACATTTTTTTTAGAGATCAGCGTCAGCCATGGCAAGGGCTATGCGACTGCGCAAAGGCTGCGCCGGACCATACGTGTGCGCTTGACGCAGAAGTATAAATCAGCCTTTATACATAAGTAAGCTGACCAAAGTTCTTACGGGGAGAAGACTTTATTGAACACAATAAATAGTACAGTTCCTCAGCAGTGATGTTAACCCCTTCGGTCTTCAAGTAACTTAATCCAAAGTACTGTCTGTGAGACACTACTTTATAACAAAGGATGTGACAAACCCCCCCCCCCCAGATACTTGTTTGCATATGAAACAAGCCATACAATCATTTTTTACGCATTGCAAAGACGTTTTGACAAGTGTTTTGAGAATTGAGGGCCGCCATACAAGCGAATATGTGTGTGTGTCTGTGTTTGTGTATCTGTCTGCATCCCCGTCCCTTCAGTCAAACTGCCACTCTCTGTTCAGAATCAGTTGGTTAATGGAAATTGGTGGTTTTCTTTTTAATATATGGTTCCAGTATCGCTAGCAAAGTATAAAACTGAGGCACGGACATCCTGAGGTAAACGGTAAATCGGTCTGGATAATCAGCTCTTTGATGAGGTGGATCTCCTTCCTGGATGGGACGGACCAAATATTTCCTCTTTCTTTTGTTAAGAAGGGAGAAGACGACAAAATCATCTTCACTGCTCGAAGACTCCATTTTGTATTGTTTCGCAAATTATTTCACAACAGATTAATTAATACGCATCGGACTCTGTTTGATGAATGACAAGTCACGAATTGTTCAGATTTGAATACGAAAAAAAAAACGCATACAGAAATTTCAGACTTGCTCTCTTGGTTGTCACTAGGTTTTAAAACACAGTAGTGTATTTCATTTAGGGTGACTATGATTACGAGTATAAAGATTTCAAGCTTTTTGTTTTTGCTCTACAGAACCTGCCAAACTCTGACAAATCATGGGAGTCCCTCCTGGGTCACATGATCTCCGAGCTGACGAAGGCCAAAGACGCGTATGACACCAACTCTGAGGAAACATCCGCAGTGAGTCTGAAGTTATGAAGGATCCACACACTGCTACATTGGTTTTGTAAAGCTAATTAGACCTAATCACATTAATAATTAGATAAAAACAAATAAAGTGTTCTTATAATGTGACTTGCCGTAAGTGTAGTTAACAGAAATTGATTTGTTGATATCACTGACCTACAGCATCAGTACTAGTAATGTAGACTTTCAAAATGATTGTCTTGATGAAAGCCAACGTTCATTTCATGAGAATCAACTATATAGTGCTTGGTTCACACCAAACACAAATGTATTAAAGTATTCACGAGATTCATTTACATAACATGTGAATAGACCCGAATTATCATTATCGAATTATTGTTTCACCTTGATCGCATCTACTGACCAACTTCAAATAACTGAACCCAAGCTAAAAAAAATTAAATGTGTGAAATGGAAAACAGTCCATGCAGTGCTTTACGTCTGGTGTGAACCCAGGGTCATACTTTATTTGAATGTACAATTCACGCTATTAACAAACAATTAGCAAAGCATTAACAAAGACTTTTAGCTCAAACTACTAATTAGCTTCTTATTAATAGTTGGGTATTAGTAAGGAAGCTTCGAGTCTGAAGTTGGTTGTTTCAGTAATCTCTGAGGCACTTCTTATGTAAAGGCAACAGTAGTATAAAGACACTATTATCAATAGGAAATGAGCTGTTATTAATGCTGTCTTCTCTCTGTAGTTGAGCTCCAGTGTTTGGTCTCCTCAGTCCATTGAGTTCAGCCTCCAGCAGTTCTGTCTGCCCTTCCTGAGACTCTCCTGTTTACTGCAGCACCACCTGTATGGAGACAGCTTACCTGGCTGCCTGGTATACACACGCACACACAAGGGCTGCACCATATTGGAAATTATTAGCTCTCCTTTTTTTCCTTCTTTTTCAAATATTTCCCAAATGATGTTTAACAGATTCAGGGATTTTTCACAGTATTTCCTATAATATTTTTTCTTCTGGAGAACGTCTTATTTGTTTTATTTCGGCTAGAATAAAAGCAGTTTAAACATTTTTTAAACCCATTTTAAGGTCAATATTATTAGCCCCCTTAAGCAATATTTGTTTTGGATTGTCAACAGAACAAACCATCGTTATACAACGACTTGCCTAATTACCCTAACTTGCCTAATTAACCTAGTTAAGCCTTTAAATGTCACTTTAAGCTGACTACTAGTGTCTTGAAAAATATCTAGTTAAACAGAAATTGGGGAAAATGTATTCAGGGGTGCTAATAATTCTGACTTCAACTGTGTATTGCGATATGAATATAAGTTCACCAGATGATCTGAATAGCTGTATTTGGAAAGGTTTCGTTAATTTAGATCGACTGGGATGATCAAGTCATTGGCTGCGGAGTCCATCTGCATAAAATAAAATAATGTACAAGCATATATAAATACGACAGGGCAAAAAGAAAAATTAAACGGGGCTTTATGGATTTTTAGAATAGAAAAGTTGAACAGTCAAATGTTAAATAACACTGCCATGATTGTATAAATATTTATTATCTTTATCTTTTTCATCTTTAATTAAAAATCTAATCCTTAGATTAGTTCAAATTTTTGTCCTTTAAAAGGACGTTGAACTGTCTAACCTAATGTAAAACCAATAAACCAGATTTGGCCAAAAATACATCATTTGGGTGGTCATTTTTATAATTTTTTCTTTTATGCCAAAGATCGTTAGTAAATTAAAGGTGCTGTATTTAAGTTTTTGACTCTTCTAAAGCATAAAAATACCATAATATGTTTGCAGATATTTAAGAAACATGCTAAGTGAACATTCTCGTTTATCTGAAAAACAATGCTGAAGTCAGTTATTCTGCTTTGAACATGCCGGAATGTCTGTGGGTCATTTAACCCAGCCAATGCCAATTTAGCCAATTATATTTCAGCACCTTGGGTTGCCTTGTTGGGAAAAAACGCATATTTCATTAATTTAGTCAGAAAGGCTCTCAAAGCATGTGTTTGTGACTGAAATGCGACCTACGGTGTACAGTTGGCAGCCTCCGAAATGAGACGCAGATTCAGAGTTCCACATGAGATTATTAATTAGCAAATAATATAAATATTACGAGCGTAAACATTAGGTGAGCAGATTATATTGTAAGCCCGTGTCCTAACAACACGCTACGTGACGAGATTTGCAGCAATGTGTCGGTTTGCACCAGACGAAAATAACAGAAATTTAAATACAGCCATTCAGAAGCACAGAATAGTGCACTCACTCGCAAAATGGTAAGGTTTATAATCTAATTAATACATATTAAACCTCTTTAACATTATTAAATGTAGATGCTGAATCACTGATGTGTGTTGGTTTTGAGTCACAGTTCTAAAGTTCAGTTTCAAATGGTTTATTTTCAAGATCTGAGGTGAACTATCTGCTGCTGCTTTCAGTAGTACGGCAATAAATGTGGTGTAAAATGGCGTTCAAACTCACATTGTTAGCATTTAACACTGAATAAAGCACATGAGGTGTACCTGAGATGATCATTGTCAGTTTTCTATTGTTCAACTGCAAGAAGTAGCAGCCGTTTCTAATATATAATTTTTAATATGCAAAATATTCCTTCTATCGCGTGCCCTTGCTTTTAGAACATGATTTAAATCAGCCTTGTTGGTCCTCAATCTGGCAACCTGCAGGTGGACGTGTGCGGTTTTGGTGGTTCGTAGGTAACCATCAACCGTTTTCTTAGAGGATGACAAGCTGACAAAACATTGCTGTAACTCTGATACAAGCTTTATTTATGGATCAATTACTAAGCACTGCAGTGTTTGGGTGTTCTGTGTTTGTCTGAGCTAATTAATCTACCGAAATAAGTATATTCCATACGAGCTAAGCTGATCGGTCTGTTCTTGTCACGTGACTTGAGGTGCGCTCCTGGAATTCATTCAACGTGCAAGCGGCGAGACGCGCTAGTGCCTTCCAGACGCAGGCACAAGCCGCACACCACCATTGGAAATAACGAACTTGCACAAACTCTAGAAAAGACGCGATATGCGAACGGCCCCTAAAAGGCCGCCGTCATTTGCGATCTCCAGCAGTTGATCTTCTTGCACAGACATGGTGGATTTGCTGGATCACCTGATTTGTTGACAAAGGGGTTGCGGATTCATTCCTTGGCAGTTCGTGTGTCCTTCACTGGGCCTTAGCGAAGAAACTTTCCAAAGACGTCTGTTTCTTACTCATTTTGCTGCTTGTGGGTTAAATTTGGGCGCTCAAGTGATCGAGATGTAAGCGAGAGAATACGGTCATTTTTCAAAATAAAAGATCCTTCAAACTCGGATAATAAATAAAACGGAAATAATTAATGACTTCTTGTGCGGCCAATTGATCCACGGACTGGTACCAGTCTGCGGCCCGGTGGTTGAGGACCACTGCTATAGACAAATTAGGAAAAAAATATTGGTTATGGGGGCTAATAAAATTGACCTTAAAATGGTTTTAAAAAGTTAAAAACTGCTTTTATTCTAGCCGAAATAAAACGAATAAGACTTTCTCCAGAAGAAAAAATATTATAGGAAATACTGTGAAAAATTCCTGAATCTGTTAAACATCATTTGTGAAATATTTAGGAAAGAAAAGAAAAAAACACAGGAGAGTGAATCATGTTGATTTGAACTGTTATGTTTTCTGCTCTCTGCTGTATGACAGGTGGAGGAGGAGTTCTCTCTGCTGACGCGCAGTCTGAGTTTAGCTGCCTCTGTTCAGTGCAGTGGATCCATGAGCAGCGCAGCGTGTCTGGAGTGGAACATCAGTGCTTTTGACTTGATCAGTCAGTGGTGCTCGGAGGTCGTCGCTCTGTCCGATACTCCCTCCCAGCAGTCTGCGGTCAGTATCTGCTCCTCCTCCAAGGTCAAAATTGCAGAAATATAATGCATTAAAGAATTTTTTAGATATTTGGATCAGAAACGAGACAGAAAAACCACCTTGCAGCGTTGACCACACTGACATTGGCTGAAGGAGTTCAGTCGGCCTGTTTATTCAGTCAGTGCTAGATGGACAGGAATGCGGGATTTCAGCTTGACGTTTTTAGCTTATAATCTAGACGATAAAGTGAAAACTGTGTTAAATGTGGTGTGGTGTCTCTTCAGTCTCTGTTAGGTCAGGATCCGCAGTGGGCTGCTCCTCGTCTCCTGCAGCTCCCAGACAATTACAACACCATCTTCCAGTACTACCACCGGAAGTCCTGCAGCAGCTGCGGAAAGACCCCAAAAGACCCCGCGCTGTGCCTGGTGTGCGGAGCGTTCGTCTGCCTGAAGGGTCATTGCTGTAAGCAGCAGGGCGTCTGCGAGTGTGTTCTAGTAAGTGTGTCCTGGAGCTTTGAATGAGTCATTTTCTAGACGGATTTCATGAACTGCCTTTTTGATTGGTCAGAATTGGCACACAGAAAAACTTGCGTGTAAACATGGAAGTAAACAAAGAGCAGAGGAAAAGTCAGCAGGGAGTATGGACCCCCTCACAACTCCATGTTCGTCCGTGTCCTGCCATAATTGCTGAAAAAAATTCTCATCCCATAATTGCAGCTGACTACGGCCGCTGGTTTAGTCCAAAAAATGAAGTACTTTTCGGTTCGAGGTTGTTTCACAATCTCACCACAAACGAACAGCTCCAGGGTTCATCTGAAAGCGTACTGAGATGACTTTGAGCAACTCTCGATACGCTTGTTTGGTCCTCTTTTGGTGCACATCCGAGCATGATTGCTGCTTTCACACCTGCCCAAACAAACCGCACCAAAAAGGTAAATGAGCTCTGGTACATTTTAACCAAACTATGAACCAGATTTTAGTACAAACCCAAACAATAGAAACATAAAAATAAAACAAAACAAAGAAAATCTGAAAAATGAGTTCTGTGTAGTAATAATGGAATGACACAAGGAGAAAGGGCTGAACTACTGAAACATATTTAATACTTTATATTAAAGGCTTTTTTGGTGATGGCAGCTTAAAGACGCCTCTCATATGGAAAATGAAGTCACGTGCATTGCTCAGGTGTGAGTTTCTCACAGACTTGAACAGAGTGTTGAAATCTTGATGGTTCTGTGGGTCTCGTCTATCAAATCTGAGCTTTAATTTGTATTTTTGTTATTGGATTCGAGTCAGGGCCGTTCTACGGCTTGATTTTCTTTCTCTGGAAGCATTCGAGAGTTTCCTTGGCTGTGTTTTGGATCATTGTCTTGCTGAAATGTCCACTCTGATTTCATCTTCATCCTCCTGCTAATGTAGATGTTGGACGGAAGGAGCTAATATTCATTTACAATGAGGAAGTGCAGAGGATTGTTACTGAGAGGTTTCAGCTGCTGTCTGGGCTTTCACTGCCTTTCTGCACCTCCCTTTCTTCATGTGTTCAATACTTTTTATCTCTGTCGTTTTATTACACATTACTTCATTTGTGAACTAATTAGTTTAGTTTTCTTTGCTTATATGGGTTTCTTTGGTTGTCCCCAACATCGGGTGAAACTTCCAAGCCAACAGCACCTTTAGAAATATGTTTTCAGAAAGAAATACTCATGTCCCCCACTGTACATATCTTTTTTCTTTCTTTTTTTATCAAAAGCACTCCCAGCACTGCGGAGCGGCGACCGGTATCTTCCTCCTAATAAACGCCTCCGTCATCATTATCATCCGAGGGCATCGCTTCTGCCTGTGGGGGTCTGTGTATCTGGATGCTCACGGAGAGGAAGACCGAGACCTACGGTAAACCTCCTATTGATTCTGCATCTTGAATTCGGTCTGCAGTCTAGATTTTCAGCCGTCAGTTGGGAAACTCACCAGTAGTCACCCTGACTAGTAGTAATCTATTGTGTAGATAGTGGCTGCGTCCGAAACCGCCTACTGCTCAGTAGATACTGCATTTGAATGTAAACGTACTACTCGGCCATTAGAAAAGTACGTTCTATACAGTATGAATGCGAGTAATATGAGTGGAACTCAGATGTACTACATCCACCATTTTGACATGATCACGTGACCTACCTACGTCAGTTGCATTGATTCACTCCCATTCATACTTCTTGGCTCACATACTGTTTATAGCATACTATATAGTATGGAAGTATGCGATTTCGGACGCAGCCAGTGTGTTTTTGCTCATCATTTCCACTGTAACATTTCGTTTCTCCTGTCCCGCAGTCGAGGAAAGCCTCTGTATTTGTGCGAGGAGAGATATCGTGTTCTGGAGCAGCAGTGGGTCGCTCACACCTTCGACCACATCAACAAGCGCTGGGGCCCTCATTACAACGGACTTTAACAGGACACCCCTCCTGCAGTGTAATATAAAGGAAACACATTGAGTTGGTCACAGCCTGGGGTCATGTGAAGTTTAGTGTACAATCAAGCCTAATGACTAACAGCGTGTGTGTGTGCGCGCGTGTTTAAAAGTGATTTTTGTGTGTGGATTTATAGGGGAGATGTTGATTTTTGTCTCACGGCGAAAGCACATTGAGTGAATCTGTGTCAAGACACGAATACGAAAATGCTCCCATTCTGTCATGGTTGGAAAACCGACATAGTTTTTGAGGAGAGAGCCTTTTGAGAGATAGACAGTTCTGACCGATGTGAAGCAAATCATGTACAGACGTCAGGATTTCTCTCAGCATCTCATCTCATTGGATCGACTGTGCGAGATGATGAAATGTATCAACAGATAAACAAGATCTCGAGGTGTAGCTTCAGTCATCCTCAGGAATTTTATTTTATTATTATTGTTTTTTGGGTGGTCTCAGATTTTAATATTTAAAAAGTGCTGCTATTGTTTTGGGGGGAAAAATAAGTAAATTATACCTTCTTTAAAAAAAAAAAATTCACTCTCTCTTTTTCTTAATGAAGGCTGTTTGATGGTGGTTCGCTGGCATGTTGGGTTTATCATAAAAATACTCTCCTGCAAAGTTGTACAGTGTTTCTTTTTTCTAGCACATTATATTTAGACTCAACCTTTATGATCTCTTACATAATGGTTGTCATTTTCTCACCCAAGGCCATTTTAAGATAATTCAACATCAAAAGAAGTTCAGAAAATGAAGCTTGTTTAACACATTTTTGATCTAAAAGGGATAGTTCACCCCAAAATTTGAATTAACTCTCTATTCACTCTATTTATATTTGTAAAATAAGCTTCTTTTTTGGTGCAAAACTATTATTTATAATTTATTTATTTATTTTGCCATTTGATTCATATCTTAACTAGCAACCTTGGGCATAATTCTTCAAATTCACCCAACAAAAGCCCACCAAAAATGTATTCAATAAAAACTGCACACCCACCCTAGTCATTGAGGTTCCATTACAGTAGCTGGACAGGTGTCAGATGGCCCATAGGGGGCAGTGTTTCCCAAATTTGTTCTTGAGTTTTTGAGCAGATGAAGCCTCCTCCTCCAGGACTATGACGTTTTCTCATTTAAATGACGTTATTATATGTAATTGTGATACTATTTTTTTTTTTATTACGCACCACTTAGACCAGTGTTTCCCAACCCTGTTTCTAAAGACACACCAACAGTACATATTATGGACGTGTCCCTCATCTGACCCCGTTAACTTCAGCTTTTGGAGTCTCTTCTAATGTTCTGCTGAGTTGATTCAGGTGTGTTTTGATTAGGGAAATGTGTGCTGTTGGTGTGCCTTCAGGAACAGAGTAGGGAAACACTGACTTAGATAATGAATTCCTGATCTAAAGGGTTTCTGAGGGGTGGATTGTCCGTTCTGCAGCTTTGAACCGAAGATGTAGATCATTTATGCAAGCAAAAAAAACTTCTAGCACATTATATTTAGCCTCCTTTATGATCACTTGCATAAAGGTTGTCATTTTCTCACCCAAGGCCATTTCAACATTTAAAAAAGTTCAGAAAATTTAACTTGTTTAAAATTTTGGGGTGAACTATCCCTTTTAGATCAAAAATGTGTTAATTTACTCACTATTCACTCTCCCTCAAGTGGTTTATATTTCTAAAATAAGCTTCTTTTTTGTTGCAAAACTATTATTTATAATTTATTTATAATTAATTTATTTATTTTCCCATTTGATTCATATCTTAACTAGTGATCTTGGGCATAATTCTTAAAATTCACCCATCAACAGCCCCCCAAAAACATGAAGCCTCCTCCTCCAGGACTATGACGTTTTCTCATTTAAATGACGTTATTATATGTAATTGTGATACTATTTTTTTTATTACGCACCACAGTGTTTCCCAACCCTGTTCCTAAAGACACACCAACAGTACATATTATGGACGTGTCCCTCATCTGACCCCATTAACTTCAGCTTTTGGAGTCTCTTCTAATGTTCTGCTGAGTTGATTCAGGTGTGTTTTGATTAGGAAAATGTGTGCTGTTGGTGTGCCTTCAGGAACAGAGTAGGGAAACACTGACTTAGATAATGAATTCCTGATCTAAAGGGTTTCTGAGGGGTGGATTGTCCGTTCTGCAGCTTTGAACTGAAGATGTAGATCATTTATGCACACAAAAATCTGACGAAAAGGACAAAAAAAAGGTGTAATGTCATAAAGCGAAGGCTACTTGATACTTATATACATTTAGCGAAGGCTAGTCAATTAAATGGTCAATTAAATTAAGTGGTGTTCCTCAAAGCTCTGTCCTCGGACCGTCTTTGATCGTGTAATCTGTATTTTCGGAGAGGGCATTATTGTATGCACGTTAATGATTTGAAAATGCATTAAACTGGATCGAATCGAATATTACAGCCCAGTCCAGTGATGGACTTTAGCGGTATGGCACACAGGGTGTTTATTTTTACATTTTCTTTTAAACGCAGCTTCTCTGTTCTCTTTTCATCCTTTCCCCTTCATAGTATCAGATCAAACGTCCCCCGTTTAAACCCTTTAATCACTGGCCTTGACGTGACGCCACATCGAGAGCTTTTAAAAGACATTTAAATATAAAATAATGAGTTTAAGTTGTATATAGAAATTGAATGCACATATTTAAATGATGTTTACAGTGCGATTTAATTTTGTGTGTGTCTGTTTTGATTGTGGGTCACCATCAGAAATGATCGTTCTGCATTCATTCTTAGGAAACCGCACACACACACACACACACACACACACACACCATAAAAAAAGCATGTTTGGTTTGTATTGATGAGTTTGATTGGTAGGTATTGATGATCATTTCTGCAACCATGTCATGCTGGAGGGAGGGAGGGAGGGAGGGAGGGTCGAGGTTTTCAGTGCACTTGAAGTTTGCCTCTCTTTCTTTCGTTTTTCTTGATTTATTGCATGCTGCTGTTCTTTCTTTCTCTTCTTCCCCTTTGTATAGACAGAGAGTTGTGCTGAGTGTGACGGGTGGCTAGCGCTGGTGTTCTCCCTGCGGTGAATGCTTTCAGGCAGGCAGTAATACAGTACATTACTGTAGGTGCTGATTCAGACTTTATGACGTCATCTCTGAAAGGGTGACTTTTAATCACATTTAATGCAAAATGTAACATATGTGAATAAAATATACAGATGCTCTGACGTATGCCTCCGCGTCGTCGGTGTGTGTTATCTACTACTGATATAATGGGTGAAGGGGTGGCACGGTGGCTCAGTGGTTAGCACTGTCGCCGCACACAGCATGTTCTCCCCGTGTTGGCGTGGGTTTCCTCCGGGTGCTCCGGTTTCCCCCACAGTCCAAAGGCATTGAATTGGGTAAACAAAATTGGCCGTAGTGTATGAGTGTGTATGGGTGTTTCCCAGTACTGGGTTGCGGCTGGAAGGGCATCTGTTGCGTAAAAAACATATGCCGGAATAGTTGGCTGTTCATTCCGCTGTGGCGACCCCTGATAAATTAAGAATTAAGCTGAAGGAAAATGAATGAATAAATGAATTATGGGTGAAATGGAGCAACTTTACCACTACAAAAGGTGCATGGAAACGTAAATAAATGTAAAAATTGAACACAGGACTCCAGCACCTCCATACATTTCCATACGTTTATCTTGTTGTCACAAGTAGAGCTGGAATCCTCTTTTACTCTAATATAATGTAAATAAGATATAGTGAAATATCCTGTTTTATCAGTTCAATATGTCATCTTTTACTGTAATTTTCTTTCATACATGGGTTTTACACTGCAAAAATGCTTACACAAGGACAAAAGACCTGCTTGTTTAATACGGCAATCATCTCAGTGCCATTTAAGGGAAAGAAAAGTCATGTAATCTTTGTATGTTAATAGGCTTTATTATGTTGACAGGGTTTTAAAGGGGAGTTTTAGTATTATTATGTTACAGTTTTACTATTTTGGCACACTTTTTTTCAGGTTTGATCTTTTTTTCACCTTTTGTTTCCCCTGGCCAACTGATTCGAAGTGGTGTAATGTGTGCAATTGGTATTTTTTGTAGTCTGGTACTGTGGTTATAATATTAAGAATGCATCAAAATGTATCTAGTCCAGTGCTTCCCAACCCTGTTCCTGCAGGCACACCAACAGTACACATTTTCAACCTCTCCCTAATCAAACACACCTGAATCAACTCATCAGAACATTAGAAAAGACTCCAAAACCTGAAGTTAGTGGGTCAGGTAAGGGAGACATCCAAAATATGTACGGTTGGTGTGCCTCTAGGAACAGGGTTGGGAACCACTGATCTAGTCATTGACTTACCCAAGATTAGGATTGCATTTGTGTAAGGAAAATAATAATTTATATATATATATATATATATATATCTACTGGGATTTTCACACATAACCATCTCTAGGGTTTACAGAGAATGGTTTGAAAAAATATCCAGTGAGCGGCAGTTCTGTGGGTGCAAATGCCTTGTTGATGCCAGAGGTCAGAGGAGAATGGCCAGACTGGTTCCAGCTGATAGAAAGGCAACAGTAACTCAAATAAGCACTTGTTACAACCGAGGTCTGCAAAAGAGCATCTCTGAACGCACAACACGTCCAACCTTGAGGCGGATGGCCTACAGCAGCAGAGGACCACACCGGGTGCCACTCCTGTCAGCTAAGAACAGGAAACTGAGGCTACAATTCGCACAGGCTCACCAAAATAGGACAATAGAAGATTGGAAAAACGTTGCCTGGTCTGATGAGTCTCGATTTCTGCTGCGGCATTTGGATGGTAGGGTCAGAATTTGGCGTCAACAACATGAAAGCATGGATTCATACTGCCTTGTGTCAACAGTTCAGGCTGGTGGTGGTGGTGTAATGGTGTGGGGGATATTTTCTTGGTATACTTTGGGCCCATTAGTACCAATTGAGCATCGTGTCAATGCCACAGCCTACCCGAGTATTGCTGCTGACCATGTCCATCCCTTTATGACCACAGTGTACCCATCTTCTGATGGCTACTTCCAGCAGGATAGCGTGCCACACAATGCACCACAGTTTACACAAACGTTACAGTATTACAGCTATGTTTACTATGCCACAGTGTTCTGTAGCATTCATTAACAAAGAGTTGTACACATTATACGCTTTACTATGTGGTTCAAAAACATGTTTATAATAAATGACTATAGTTTTTTCCCCATGTGGATATCCTCCAGACATCACGAAATAACAGATGAAGCATACAAAAGCGTGGACGCATAGTCTACATTATTATTGATATGGTTTTGTAATGGGGAAAAGTGCTCCACAATAATAACCGTCTAGTTTGTCGCAAGGGCTGCATTTCTTTTTTATTCTGTCAATGAACTTACCATCAACAAACATTCACCGCTGCTGCGCATCTCGATGTTCATGTTAAGCTTGTTTATTCCGCCGAAACACCAGTAAAGACATGGATTATTGCAAAACAAGACGGAGATTTCATTGCAGCGATTACATGGCAGGGCACGTTATTTATATTCTCCTGGATTTTGTATAAGTGTGGTGGTGTTTGTATCTGATTTTATATAACACATGAACATATTTATACACATAGCTACCCAGATAGCACACGCACGTCTCGGAGACGTCTTCAAAAGATCGTAACATCTGCTAAACATCACCTTTCATCGAACGTTTTTATTTGTTAATGAGGTGTCTTCTTTACCTCTATACGTCTATATGATGAATCTTGAACTTCTGACATTTTTAATTGATTTTGTTGAAAAATATAAATTATAATATAATATAATACAATCCTACAAATGATTCTTCAGCTGTTGTATTATTTTTGAGTGGAAAGTACTTGAGCTTATCATATATGTGTAGACGGATGTATAATCAGTGTAACTGTTACTGTTAAGTGGATGAGGGAATGTACAAATAAAAAATAAACAACGACGTCTATGCTACGTGAATAAGATGTCTCACAGACCTAACATTCTAATAATGAACATCTTCGATGCATCGCGTAGATGTTGTTTGAATGTCTGACAAGAACGTCTATATGACGTTTTCCAGATGAGCAAACGCCCTAAATAAGACGTCTCCCAGATGAAAACGCGGATGTCCAGCATACGTCTCTGCGACGCATGTGTGCTATCTGGGTAGGCCGGTAATCTTAATTGGTGCTGTCAAACCAATTAACGCGTTCAAAAAAGTTTGTACACATGGATGTATTGAATAAATGTTTATTACATGGCGCCTTTTCTTCCGTTTTTCAGCCAGTTTCTTGAACTTTCTCCCCTTTATACGCAAAAACGTTTGGAAGTCTATAAAAGCTGTTCGGCATTTCTTATTTTGGTCGATTTAAACAATTATAAACCACATAAAACAGAAACATTTTGATGTTCTGATAGCGATTCCTATGTAGAAGAACCACTTCCTGCCCTCCATCTGAATTCCGCGCGTCATCAATGACGTCATGTGAAAACAACCTGTTGTGAAGTGAATTTGACGCGCGAATGAAGTTAGTAAAGTCAAAATGTTCAGGCGTCTCTTTATGTAGCTCCAAAATTGATTTTGGGTCATTTTTAACACAAAGATGTTTCCAAACTACAGCTTAAAATGAGGTTTATGATTTATTTTAATAACCATCTGAGAGTGTCTATTGCAGATGCCACAGAATTTGACTGGTGTTACAGTAATGTTGGCTGGTTGTCCATGTATGTCATCTGCAGTGTGTGTATAGAAGCAATTTTGCGGTGGTTCAGTAAGCGACCACACACAGTATTAATAAGAGCCTTGTCTTTTCTCATGAGGCTTAATCGTGGCCTCTAGAAACCGGGTTCATCTAGGACGGGAGAGACTAATAACCCCTTCTGGACCAATTAATTACAGCAGATCATATAAGACTTCTGCAAACATCCTCATTCGGTTTTCTGATTCATTGTATTTTACACAAATTTGTCTGAATTGATCACACATTGTAAACATGAGCCGCCACATTAGATTTAGCATCGTTAGCACATTGTTTAGCGTTTTGCTAACAGAGGGAAGCATTCAGTTGTGCTGCGGCCCAGAAAGCAAACCCTCTGTCAACATGTTTGTGCACTGAATGGAAAGTGGGTTGGCTACACAATGGCTGGCTGAAGCACACACTGACTGATACACGCCGCATACACAGAGTAGCAGAGTTAGCTTAGCGAACTGCCTTTGTTTGGGCTGCTGAGGGCTCTGTTTATGCGGGTTTTGTCCATCATGCGTTGTAATGGATGCAGTGGATATTTTGAAGCCACATACATGCCAGCGTCTGAAGTAGGTATCATATTATTACAAATATTATTAGAATCTTTGCATACAAAGCCTATGAAAAAGGTAAGCTAGTTCTACAGTGCATGATACATGCGTTTATGAAATGTGCTGAAGATGAGAGTATAAAATAACAACATATGAATGTTAATGCGTTGTTTTTCCCACGTTTTCTGGGTTGGTAGATGCACCAGCGACCCGATTATAGCATTTAATCATGGAGAAAGTCAGATGTACATGATATATGCTTTTTTTATGAATACTTAATAATAAAAACAATAGTTTTAAACAATAATAAATAAAATAGAATCTTTGCATATGAAATCTTGACATTTAATCTCAAAATGTGACATTTGCGGTCAAAACTTGTAACATAAATTCACTTAGAATGTGTATATTCAACGATATCTATCGGCAATTCGTAACTTTTTGATTTAGCGGCTAATTCGTATAAATTCGTACAATATCATTTAGTCATGTGACACAGTCATGTTACTAATTCAGCAAAAATGGTGGACCACATCCTGCAGCGTGTTTTGAATGCTCAGCTTTGACAGCATCATTAAAGATTAATGTAAGTTTGTACGTGCTCCAGCTTGGTTTTTATCAAAGGACACAGAATGTGTACTCAGAGCTGTTGTTCAGCGGCAGCTCAGCAACTCCACCTCATTGTCAGTCCATTTAAAAAGCTCCGTGCTTTTCCTTGACATTTTGCCGCAACGTTTCAAAGAGCCAGAAAGAAAAAAAATGTCAGGTGGAAATGACGCGTGTCGAAGCGTCTTACGTTTCACCCATGCGCAGTACAGGGCGAAAGCTTTTTTAGTCGTTTCAGTGTGGATGACAAAGCTTTGGAAAACGAATGAAAACGACAGTGTGGACGTGAAGCGTTTCTAGACGAAAACTCCGTCTTCTAATTTATCCGGATTAGTGTAGACATGGCCTAAAAACGTATGCAAGTTTACAGTATACACCATACTTTATTGACATTCTGTGAATTATATACACTGTAAAAAAATGTTGGGTTCCACACAGTCTGTTTGTGTTGGAACAACATGAAAAGTGAAGTTAACTCACAAATTTGAGTGGATTGAACATAAAACTATTAAGTTGTCCCGCCAAAAAACTCAAGAATTGTGTTATTTCAGCTTAATTAAATTAAGTAGTTTGAACAAACAGCAAATGTCTTTTTTTTAGTGTGTATGATATAATAATGCTGATCAAAAGGATAAGAATAGTTTCTTTATAGAACAAAATTTTTTATTTTCATTCATTCGTTCATTTTTCTTTGGCTTAGTCCCTTTTTCATCAGGGGTCGCCACAGTGGAATGAACCACCAACTTATCCAGCATATGTATTACACAGCGGACGCCCTTCCAGCTGCAACCCAGTACTGGGAAACATCCATACACGGCTCATTCACACACATACACTACGAACAATTTAGTTTATTCAATTCACCTGTACCGCATGTTATTGGACTGTGGGGGAAACCGGAGCACCCGGAGGAAACCCACGCCAACACGGGGAGAACATGCAAACTCCACACAGAAATGCCAACTGACCCAACCTGGACTCGAACCAGCGACCTTCTTGCTGTGAGGTGACAGTGCTAACCACTGAGCTACCGTGTTGCCTAATGTTTATTTTATTTTTGGGGTTTTTTGCATTCATGAGGAAACCGTTATGGATGTGACCGATGCGAAATTGGCACAAAATCCAATATACACAAGTTTGAAATAAACAACACGGGTTCATGTTGAATACGTACCCCTGTCTACATTTCTGGAGACCGCGAAATACGTACCCAGAGGTATGTCTGGCTTCATTTTGTCTTTAAAATGAACGCTATGGGGTGGTATGACACTGGCTTCTGTTCCTTCTCACGATACCGCTAAGCACTTACCTCCGTGTGGATGGCTTTTTCGGTGTTACCAGTTTGCTCAGTAGCTCGCAGCATATGCCGATGGATTTGGGATGTGGAGCTGACTGCGATGACAGGGTTCGAGTCAAGAATGGTTTCAGAAACCAGGCAAAACAAAAGCAGAAAATAAATAAACACGCTGAACATGTGATGA
This sequence comes from Danio choprae, assembly GCA_903798125.1. Taxonomy (NCBI): domain Eukaryota; kingdom Metazoa; phylum Chordata; class Actinopteri; order Cypriniformes; family Danionidae; genus Danio; species Danio choprae. The sequence goes on along the minus strand of CAIGQW010004410.1, from coordinate 1,240,144 downwards.
AATCATTCGGCTGCGACGGCTTTTCTTTTTCTAGATTGCTTTTAAAAACACTATCGGTTGGGTTTATTGACGGGGGTGGGTGAGTGGGTCAGTCAGTCGGCTGAAGTGTATATTGCGTCCTCTGGTGGATTTACGCGAGAAGAGGACGTGCAAGAGTACTTTGAGAAGCATACACAGCAGCCTCTGGTGGATTTGAAAAAACAAAAACTGTGAGCAGATGTACCTCCAGTTACATATTCCGCTGTCCCCAGCAATGAGGCTAGGTTGTTTGAAAATGTTGACAGTACAATTCAAAAAAATATTTTTGCTGTTTGTTCGAACTACTCATTAGGGGTCACCACAGCGGAATGAACCGCCAATTTATCCAGCATATGTTTTACACAGCAGATGCCCTTCCAGCTGCAACCCAGCACTGGAAAACACCCATACACTCTCACATTCACACACACACACTCATACACTACCGCCAATTTAGTTTATTCAATTCACTTATATTCACCCTGAGGAAACCAACACGAACACGAGGAGACATGCAAACTCCACACAGAAATGCCAACTGACCCAGACGGAACTCGAACCAGCGACCTTCTTGCTGTGAGGCGACAGTGCTAACCACTGAGCTACTATTTTATTTTTGTTTTTTTGCATTCATGAGGAAAGCGTTATGGATGTGACCGATGTGAAATTGGCGCAAAATCCAATATACACAAGTTTGAAATAAACAACACGGGTTCATTTTGGATACGTACCCCTGTCTACATTTCTGGAGACCGAGAAATATGTACCCAGAAGTATGTCTGGCTTCATTTCGTCTATAAAATGTTGGATATGGGGTGCGGTATGGGGAACGCTATGGGGTGCGGGTGTTTGGACTGTGGGGGGAAACCGGAGCACCCGGAGACAACCCACATGAACACGAGGAGACATGCAAACTCCACACAGTAAGGCCAACTGACCCAGCCAGAACTCGAACCAGCGACCTTCTTGCTGTCAGGCGACAGTGCTAACCACTGAGCCACCGTGTCTCTCTGTTGGAACTACTACTTGTTTAAAATGAGCTGAAACGACACAATTATTGAGATTTATTTTGGGGAAAACGTTGTCTTAATTTGTTTTATGTCCAATCCACTTAAATTTGTTAAGTTAACTTAATCGATTTGTGTTGGGACAACATGACTGAATTGTTTTTATACAGTGTAACATTTTTACAATACTGTGAAATTCAGTACACAAGCAATTTAGGAAGGGTTTTGCTATTTTAGTGAAACCCCTTATTGCAAGAGTTCACACTTAGCTGATGATTGAAAAATAAGCGTGTTTGGCATGCTGTCCCAGGAGAGAGCCCTGAGCTCAGAATATCCTCGAGCCCTGGGCTCCCTCCCGTTTGAAGGGCGAGAGGGGAGTTTGAGCTCAGGTAGGTCTCGAGAACTCCCCTGCTGTGAACGTGCTTGAGATATGTCTTAAGATGTTATTTTTTAGAGTCAAATTACTTATGGTGAATGTCTTTGGACGGTGGGAGGAAACCGGGAAGCCCGGGGAAAACCCACGCGAGCACGGGGAAAACATGCAAACTCCACACAGAAACGCCGACCGGCCTGGTGAGGGGCAAAACCGGTGGTGTTCTTGCTGTGAGGCAACAGTGCTAACCACTGGGATACCGTGCCGCCCAGTCAGGAGAAGGGAAGGAGTAGGGGTGGAAGAGGGGGATTCTTCAAGACGAAGATGACTAGAGTGGAAAACTCTGGTTATTTGTAGTGTGTCGGTATTGGTCTGATTGGTGCAATAAACGGAGCTGATGCGATACCAGCCGTGTTCAATCCTAAGCACGTGATCCTCTCGAAATTAGTTTATAAATAAACCACACTTTTTTCATGGCAAGTTTGAAATGCGCATGCAGTTGGTCAGAAAGTCAAACGGTTGGCTTAAACATGCACTGCAAAAATGATTTTGCCGCTTGTTCAAACTAGTTATTTCAACTGTGTTGAATCAACTCAATTCTTGAGGGTTTTTTTGAGACAACTTAATTGTTTCATGTTCAATCCACTTCAATCTGTCAAAACAACTACGTTAACTTAATCGATTTGTGTTGGGACAACTTGAAGGAATTGTGCGGAAGCCAGCATTTCTTACAGTGTGACTGTGTTATTTCTTTAATCACACACCTGCTCAAGTATAGTGTGTGTGTGTGTGTGTGTGTGTGTGTGTGTGTGTGTGTGTGTGTGTGTGTGTGTGTGTGTGTGTGTGTGTGTGTTATATTGTGCATTGGTTTGGATTGGTCATGTGTGCACGCACAGCTTCCTCTCTGAAGCGCTCGCACAGGAACTTATCAAATTCTAGTGAATTATTAACCTCAGGACAGCTAGGAAGCTTTGAAAATCACTTTGGATATGTCAGAAACCGGCTATGGCAGGTAAGTCTTTTCGAAATGATCATTTCTGCTGGTTGAAACCAAGAAAAGCCATTAAATCATACAGACTAAGGCCACTAAGAGAAATAGCTGGACATGTTTGGAGATTCTGCGTTGACTGATCCTGTGTGCTGTAATCGGTTATTTGAGAATCCACAGCACAGCATCTCCAGAACATGAGCTGGTGTGCCATTGGAGTTAGCAAATGTTTGTTTCTTAAAGTAAAGGGTTGACAATAAAGGTAGAATTCTAATCGAATTATTTAATATCGTTATAGGAAATGTCAATCAAGGAACCGATGCGGTCCAAAGCAGGTAAGGAAGGGACGAAAGATCATGAGAATTGTTTTGCTTTTGTGTGATTTAAGGCTTAACGCTGCACCAATGTACTGATATATTGGCCCAGTCTTCGCAATGTTTTCATTGGGATTTTTCAAATGTACAGTATTTAATATGGGTTGTTGATGTGACGTTGCACCGTCACACTTGAAGAAATTGAATAGAATTAATACTGACATCATTAAAAATGCAGTAAAACTGCGGTAATCGTGACCGTCTCAAGCATAGCTCGATAAATTACAGCTCTTATAAAATTAGAAGAAAGTTCAAGAAACATTCATTCTCTTTTCGGCTTAGTCCCTTTATTAATCTGGGGTCGCCACAGCGGAATGAACCACAAACTTATCCAGCATATGTTTTACACAGTGGATGCCCTTCCAACTGCAACCCAGCACTGGGAAACACCCATACGATCTCATTCACATACACTACAGACAATTTAGCTTACCCAATTCACCCATAGCGCATGTCTTTGGACTTGTGGGGGAAACCGGAGCACCCGGAGGAAACCCACGCCAACACGGTAAGAACATGCAAGCTCCACACAGAAATGCCAACTGACCCAGTCGAGGCTCGACACAGCGACCTTCTTGCTGTGAGGCGACAGTGCTAACCACTGAGCCGCCATTGAAGAAATAAAAAATCATTAATAAATATCTGTGACCTAATTTTACATGTGGCTATTTTAGTAAATCCACATATTTCTAAAAACAGAAACTTGATAGATTTTCTCACAGAAAACCATGTGTTTGGCTGCGACGTTATATACTCATTGTAAATCCGCCAATTACACTGAACACTTTAATTAGTTGAAGGACCTCATTAATGATCATGTGACTGAAGCGCCCTTTGAACCCCATGAAGTGCATATGTTACGTTTTTAGACTTTTTGTGGAACCACTATGAAATGAAGTGTTGGTGTGACACCTCTATTTATTGAAAAATGTCCAACAAGTCATGGAGAAAAAAATTAAGTTATTCATAATTTCATATAAAATAAATATGTAATGTAATGTTATTGATATAGCACATTTATTGTGTATGGCCATATGCCCAAAACGCTTCACAATCATAAGGGGAGTCTCTCCACAGGACACCGGGGTTACACCCCTACACTTTACGTGCCATGGGATTTGTAATGACCACAGAGAGTGAGGACCTTAGTTTAAAGTCTAATCCCAAAGACGGCGCTCTCTGACAGTATAGTCACTATACTGGGGTATTAGGACTCCCACACACCACCACCAGTGTGCAGCATGGATGATGCGACGGCAGCCACAGGACAACGGCGCCAGTGTGCTCACCACACACCAGCTATTGGTGGAGTGGAGAGACAGTGATAGAGCCAATTTGGTGGATGGGGATGATTGGGAGGCCATGATAAAGGGAATTTGGCCAGGACACCGGGGTTACACCCCTACTCTTTACAAGAAGTGCCATGGGATTTGTAATGACCACAGAGAGTGAGGACCTTAGTTTAAAGTCTAATCCCAAAGACGGCACTCTCTGACAGTATAGTCACTATACTGGGGTATTAGGACTCCCACAGACCGCAGGTTTAGCACCCCCTGCTGGCCTCTCTAACACCACCTCCAACAGCAACCTAATTTTCCCAAGTTGTCTCCCATCCAGGTACTGACCAGATATATGGCTCTCACGCTATTTGCATATTATTAAGAGTTTTTAGTTGTTTTGCTATGTCACACCATAGCGAACATTCACAACATTTTTATTGTATATATCAGTAAAAAAAAGAAAAAATTGATGTTGACACATGTTCTGAAACATCAGAATTTCTTTCTTAATTTAGTTCAACAACAAAAAGTCAACTACCCGTATGTTAAGCATTTATATAGTATAAGAATTAAGAAGTCTGCTCCTCTTATTAACATTTAGACAACTCCAAATAATTTTGTTGCCAGTGTGTTCTCTTTGATTTTTAACTGACATGTTCTGCAGTTAAAAGTCCACATGAATTTTTATTAAAGTCCTGAGACTTTGATTTCAGTATATTGATGTCCTACATTTTTAACATTGAGCAGGGGGGCAGAGCTTACCTTTGCGCATCATTCCCTCACAGCAAGCTAACGGTTAGATAGAGCGTATTAATATGCAGTTGCGATGGAAACCCCTTAGGTTGATACCAACAGAACCTGCATAGCAAATAATATCTGGCCCGCACAATCAGGTTTTGCTTGACCCACATGCCGCAGTGATTTACAGTACTTGAATGGACCCAGTCTGGCTTCCAGAGAAGGGCCAAACATGGACCATATCTGGGTCAAGTCTCAGCTAAGTTAATAACACTGGGTCTGAACTGGGCCAGATATGTTGGTGTGTCGCGACTGCAATGAATTTGATAAACCCATGAAGCATTGCGCTGTATGCGCGATATGGGCGTGCTTTCTCTCGAAGCAACCCGATTGGTAGAATTTTATTACTCGAAAATAATAAAAATTAATTTTAAATGTGGCTCAAGACAGGCCAAACATACGTGGCCCACATATCAATTATTAACATCTGGCCCAAATACTGCATTTTACATCTGGCCCAAGTATTGTGGCCGCCTTAAAGACGGGTGCCACCTCTGCCAAACCCGGGCCATGTTTGGCCCACATGCTGTATGCCAGTGCCGGATGAATGCCTGCTGTGCCAGCTTTATGCCAAATCTGGGCCAGAATTCTTTGCTACCTGGGAATGAACGCCACTCCAAACACTGAAGCGAATGCTATGATGTTGATTGAAGATTACCAAATCAAACTATTTTTTCAGTAGATTAACTTCCACTAATTATTCACCTTAAGAATAACGTGCGCCAGCAAACTAAACATTGTAATGTTTCATTCCACGCAGACTTGAAGGGTTTTTACATCATTGTTTCACATGGAGAGGCTAATTGATGTGAGGTTGTGTTTACAATTTGATATGCTTGTCAAGGACTCCATTGATAACAATAATGATAATGAGTGTCTTTGGTAGTGAATTATGAGTGTATGTCTAATTAGAGCTGATGATAAGGGTGTGTAGTTTGACTCGGGGCTAACGTGTGTGTGTTTTTACCCTGTGCCCAGAGGGCTGGAAAACTCTGAGGAGACTGAGAGGACAGAGTTTTATCATCTCCATGGCAGGATCTGGTGAGCGAGAGACTGGGTTTCTTCGCTGTGCTGATGTTGTTTAATCTGCATCACACACACAGCCGAAGAACATTCATCTTTGCTCCGCAGACCGAGCAATAGAAACGTGCATGTCAGCGGTTGCTTCCAACTTCTGCTATGCGCTTATTTTCTTCTTCTCTGGTTTGCTTTGCTATCTAAAAGTTTGGAAAATCGAGAGATATTTCTTGGGCTCCATAACTGGTTGTTTGTGTAACTGTTGAGTCCAGTCTGAGTGTAATGCCTGATCAGGATTATCAACGATATTCGAAACGTTTTTAGTTGCTAATTCATATGAATTCGTACAATCTCACTCGTACAATTTATTACGATTAGCTCATCCCCCAATGACGGTTGGGTTTAGGGGCGGGGTTTGGTGCCACGCCTCCTTTTAAAAATTGTTCAGTTTAATGAAATCGTATGATTTAGCCACTAAACTGACAAAACGTAAAATAATTAAGTTTCCTCGCGAGCTCAGGCTGGAATTCTTTAAAAAATATGACAAGTCGTCGGCACCAATAGTGCTTAAGTGCGCCGACATATAGCACCGCGATGCTCATGGTGACCCGAGTTCGATTCCCGGCTCGAGGTCCTTTGCCGATCCTTCCCCTACCTCTGCTCACAATGCCTTCCTGTCTGTAACCTCCACTGTCCTATTCCAATTAAAGGTGACAAACCCCTAAAAAATAATTATTAAAAAAAGATTTAAAGATTTTTTTAAATGAAAACATCCCAATACCACTAGAACGGTGTTATATATTTTGCTGACGTTTGTATTTACATAATCCTAAATCTTTCAAAGTGTGTTTAGTCTGATTCAAACAGACGTAGAAATTGTAATATTATTTCCCAAAATTGTGTAACTCTACCTGTTGCAAACCAACGATATCTCACGGCAATTCGTAGCTTTTTGATTTAGTGGCTAATTCGTATGAACTCGTACGATCTCATTCGCACAATTTAGCACCATTTGCTCATTCCCCTAATGATGATTGGGTTTAGGGGCGGGGTTTGGTGCCACGCCTCCTTTTAAAAATCTTGAACCATGTCGTATGAATTTGTACCAATTAGCCACTAAACTGACAAAACGTTAAATAGTTACGTTTCCTCGTGAGATCAGGCTGGAATTATTTGTAAAATACAACGGTCTATAAGATTTTATAATTACAATATCTAAAAACCACACACACACTTTGCACTGTTTTTGCATGGCAAATGTGACAGGATACATGTTAATGTCCGCTGCTGTATGGACATCCATTATGTTAATGTACAACACAAACCTGATTGAACGTCCACAACATGCGGCTGTGGTGAAGAATTACAGCGATTTTACTGTCTAAACATGCACTGCTTTAAAAAGGTTTTAAACTTGTAAAACGCATTCCAGAGGTGCAGATGATCACAGAGAGCTGAACAGATCTTTTAATCCCAGTAGCTTTTGCAAGTCCTGTCTTGTGGATCTGTTTATAAGCGTTACTATGAAGACATGTTAATACACTGCTGTCAGTCAATTCGGTGGATTTGGATCCTATTTTAACGTCAGGAAATTTAAAATAAGAGACTTATTGTGTTTATATCACTCCAGTAGGACTATGGACACACTATACCTGCACACAGGTCTGTCCAAACAGCTTTCAAAAGTAGATTTTCATCAAGTTAAAGGTCCCATGAAATTCAAATAAAGTTTTTTAGATGTTTGTATCAGTATTGTTAGTTTTTAAGATATCTATAAGCTAGTGCGCTCCAAAACGGTGACAAAGACATAACACTGATATAAACATGTAAAGCTTGTAGTTTGTCACTTCCGCCTAAATGGAGCAATGTTTTTTTTTGTTTTTTCACGTCACCACATACTTCAATTTCTCATCAAATCATAACCAATCAAATGCTCTCTAGTATCTGACATGCCCCGCCCCCTTCAAGACACTTCTCGTTTGTTTTTCATTGATGCGCTTGCGCTCAATCACTATTACTGGCAGAGCGGTGATAAAACAAAATGCTATTGGCTGTTTTTTTAAAAGGGGAGGAGCTACACTGTCCCACCCTCTCTTCGTGTTTCGGTTGAGATTACATCAAACATTGAATGAAAATGCACGTTTCAAAGCACTTCACGGGCCCTTTAAAAACAAGCAAATAAATCAGCCAGTGTGGTAAGTAAAGTAATCTTGTTTTTAGGTTTAGGATTATTTTATCTAGCCAACTGGCTAATAATTTAGCTTCTTTTAAGGAAAAACACGCTTCATTTTGACACATTTATGAAAACAAAACCATATATTTCTTTTTACTCTTCTAGAAAAGGCTTTCTGATTTGAGAATTTTTCGATATTTATACCTGAAACAAGAATATCAAGTAAGAAAGGCGTTTTTTTGCAGTGTGAGGATGTACCGCTGATGTCAGATTTATTAGCCCCGCTGTATATATTTTCCCCAATCTCTGTTTAACAGAAAGAAGACATTTCTAAACATGATAGTTTTCATAACTAACTTCTAATAACTGATTTCTTTTATCTTTGCCATGATGCCTGTTACGGTCACCAGCGATCTAGCTAGTGCAGATTACTGGAGAGCCTTCACTTTCACTCTGACTATAATTCTGCCTCCCCGCGAACTACAACTCCTGTCATGCACCTCACACACACCTGTTCCTGTTTTACATTGATTACACCCACACAGCCGGAGGATCATGATGAACTGATTACATGGACTATAAATACACCACACTTGCACACACGTAGTGCTGAGCCTTGTTGTTCCTGTAACCATTACGAAGCGGTTTTCCTTGCCTTGTTTTCCCGTGCCGTGTTTGATCTTTGCTTTGTTTACAGATTTTTTTTATGTTAGCCGCCTGAACCGATCTCTTGCCTGTTTTCTGATGACTCTTTTGGATTGCCCTTGATTATTCTGTTTGATTCTGATTGACCCTTGCCTGCCTGACTACTCCTATTAATAAAGACCCTGCAATTGGATCCTCACCTCTGTTGTCAGCATCCGTATGTTACAATGACAGTACATTATATTTTAATAAGATACTAGTATTCAGCTTAAAGTGACATTTAAAGGCTTAACTAGGTTAATTAGGCAAGTCATTGTATAACGATGGTTTGTTCTGTTGACAATCAGAAAAAAATATTGCTTAAAAGGGCTATTAATATTGACCTTAAAATGCTTTTTAAAAAATTAAACTGCTTTTCTTCTAGCCGAAATAAAGCAAATAAGACTTTCTCCAGAAGAAAAAATATTATAGGAAATACTGTGAAAGTTCCTGAATCTGTTAAACATCCTTTGTGAAAGATTTGAAAAAGAAAAGAACAAATTCACAGGAGGGCGAATCATTTTGACTCCATCTGTCGGTGGTCAGCCTGAAAGTGAGCGGTCATGCCTGTAAATCCAGCGTTTAGTAGAGTCCATCACATGCTCTTAATGGGATTACAGCAGACAGGATTGTGCACGTTTTGCCCTGAATGAAGTCAGGGCTCAGTAAATGTGTGAGAAGGGGAGGTTAGAAAATAAGATTATCCTGTAAGACCACTTTTCTCTCTGCCAACTCCGGTTTCACTTCCACGCTCACCTGACCAGCTCTGCCACGCTAGAAACCCACTCTGTCTGCTATTGGAGAGAATGACGTTCAAGTGAATGTTATGCCCGCTATTCCTCCGTGTTCATGTGTGTGTGTTTGTGTCGCAGTGTCGGGCTAGTGTGGTAATGTAAACCCATCAGCCACGGTGTTTGGTGTCTGCTTTCCTCAGGTTTCCCACACACTGAGAGAGAGAGAGAGTGGCCGAGCATTGTTGTCATGTGGTTGCTATGTTGTTGTTAGTAGCACTCTGTTATCCGATTCATACTGTATGGCAGTGTTTCCCAACCCTGTTCCTGGAGGCACACCAATAGTACATATTTTGGATGTCTCCCTTATCTGATCCATTACCTTCAGGTTATGGAGTCTTCTCTAATGTTCTGATGAGTTGATTCAGGTGTGTTTGATTCGGGTTGGAAATGTGTACTGTTGGTGTGCCTGCAGAAACAGGGTTGGGAAACACTGCTGTAGAGTATTCTACTTGATTGTTGTTAGGAATTGTTGTCTTGATTGTTGTCTGAGTCTGAAGGATCTTTTATTTTGAAAAATGACCGTATTCCGACCTCTCTTACATCTCGGTCACTTGAGCGCCCAAATTTAACCCACAAGCAGCAAAATGAGTAAGAAACAGACGTCTTTGGAAACTTTCTTTGCTAAGGGGAAAAGGCCCAGTGAAGGACCCGCAAACTGCCAAGGAATAGATCCGACACCCCTTTGTCAACAAATCAGGTGAATCCAGCATGTCTGTGCAAGAAGATCAACTGCTGGAGATCGCAAATGACGGCGGCCTTTTGGGCGCCGTTCGCATATCGCATCTTTTCTAGAGTAAAGTTCATTATTTCCAATATAGGTCTGTGGCTTGTGCGCGCAAGCAGAGTAACGTGCTTGTGCCTTCTAGACGCACACACTTGAATGAATGCCGGGAGCGCACCACGCGTTACAGGACAAAAACAGACCGATCAGCTTCAGCTTGTATGGAATATACTCATTTCGGTAGACTAATTATCTCAGGCAAACACAGAACACCCAAACACTGCAGTGCTTTGTAATTTTCTTCATAAATAAAACTTGTATCAGAGTTGCAGCAATGTTTTGTCAGCTTGCTGATGGTCACCTAGCAACCTACAAACCACCGCCCTCACCATCCCCCCTGCTCTGCGGTATAATTGTCAAGCGTTGACCGGTCCACGGTGATAAAAAGGTTGGGGACCACTGAGTTACGTCACACCACGGCACATTTGATGTTCACACTACAGATTTTGTAGCACTTCGTCTACAGAATGAAACTCTTCCATTCAGCCTCTTCGTTTTGACCGTGATTTTAGGAAACGGTGGACACACTCCACTGAAGACATCCATTACATATTTAATTTTGTTTCTTAAGCGCAAAGATTGGTTTCAAACCTATTTCTGAATTCAGCTCTAATTTTTAGCCAACGAATAAATGAACAATAACAACAACAAAAGTGAGCTAAATCCAAACACACTTTCTATTCACATGGCCCCTGATGTATTAATATTAATAATTAACAAACTGGCTATCAGCGTTGGGCACGTTCCTTTAAAACAGTAGTTAGTTATAGTTACTAGTTACTTCTCACAAATAGTAACTGAGTTACATAATTAGTAAAGTAACTAATTACCAGAGAAAGTAACTATTGCGTTACTTTAAAGAAATCTAATGTCAAATGACTATAAAATAAATATAAACATTGTACACTAATCTACACTAGTTTAATGTTGTTGTTGGACAATGTGAGAGACGACGGCAGCATGTCCTCAACCGTATATCTAGATATTATTGTGTTTAACTCTGTCTGAGTAATAAGTGTTTGCGCTGGAGAAGAATGACGTTTTATTTGCTTTGACATCATGGCTTCGTCTCCTCCTTTGGTAGCAGAGTGTAACGCTCCTTTGTTGTTGACGGAAGACATGGTGAGACGAACACGGGATATAGTAACAAAACGGATTTTTTAACAAAACACTTACTGGGGATACAAACACTGGATACAGGTTGACGGGACGAGGATGACAGGACGAGACAACCAAAGTAACCAAAATACCGGACCACAATGGACACAGACGAAAGGGTATAAATGGATAGGGGATGATTAAACTAATGACACACAAGGGATGAACACAGGTGGAACAAATGAACATTGACGGTGGCGGGAAAAGGACAAAAAGCACATGACAATAACAAAGGATGACACGGACGAACACTGACACAGAGCTCACGTTATCACCTGCGTAGCCACTAATGTTGTGGCGGCATGTGACGACGTGAGGCGCTTCATTAGATTAGAATTACTTGTCACCGATGCAGTGAGACTCTTTTTACCTGGGCATAAGTTGCACGATACATAAACATTCTTGCCTTTCACCTCAACGAGGGAAAAGTAGTGCTTATATTTCCAGTTTGCAAACGCTACCTTTGAACTTTGGATTTGCCATCGTTCTGACTCCTGGCTGTTGGTGTGTGCCACTGACTGTGCGTGTGCTTGTGTGTAAACACCCGCACTACCTGGCCTACTCTGCCTCTGATTGGCAAATGGTGGAAATGTACTCTATCTAAGCCAATCATCATGCTCTCAGTTAAGGCTGATTTATACTTCTGCATCAAGTGATTGGCGTGACCCATGGTGCCTGCCTTGCGCGTGGTCGTGTATTTATACTTCTGTGCGCTGTTTGTGTTGCTTTGCAATAACATTTCCGAAACACTAGCTGGCAGTAGGTGTTTGTTCCTCTGTGTCGAGTTTCTTTGTGGGTGTTTTGTGTTTTCTGAATGCTACCTTAACGTACAAGTAGCTAAAACTCGCTTATTCAGAGGCAGGAACTGGCGGACGTGCAACAACTTTAATCATAAGGTGAACACAAAACAAAAGGTTCCATCTGGAGCTCCTTCACAGGACTTGACACTTGTAAACAATCTCTCCATTAGGCTTGCGACTCTCAGCACCGCCCACACTCGTCACCGCTACCAAGCCGACCAATCACAAAGCTTGCGCTATGCATTGTTGAAATGTGTAGTTACATTTTTTGAGAGGTGTGTGTCAGCCATGGTGGGGGGTATGGAACCGTGCGAAGGCTGGCCCAGAGCATACGCGTACCCAAACACACACACACCCCAGAGAAAGAGAGGTCCTATGGCTGAGAGAGACGCTGCTCGCATGAAAACTGCTTCAGTGTTTTCAATTATAGTAACGTGCATTTTATTGTCAGTAATGGTAACGGGGGAAAAAGTAATTAATTTGATTACTCGTTACTGAAAAAAGTATAGCCGTTGTTAACGCCGTTTATTTATAGCGCCGTTATTTCCATCACTGCTGGCTATAAATTCAACCAAAGACCCTTGAGGTGAAGAAGGCATGGGAGGAGGTAGCGGTTGTTTATGTAAACAATAATAACTTTTTTACATGTTCATCCTTTCATTTTTTCATGTTTAAAGATATTTGTGTGCTGCTGCGCATCCCTGTGTGTGTATTAAGCAATTTTTGTATGTGCTAGCGGCAGGACCAGCTCTTTCTAAAAGCTGCCTCTCATCTGACCTGTCTTCCCCTGAAATGTTGTTTGTGTATGGTCGGGGAGGGGGGTCCAATTTCGCTGCATGTAAAAGTTCGTGACAAATAAAGGCTTCATCATCATCATCATCATCATCATTTTAGACCCGCATAGGCACATATCACCAACGCACTCTTTAAATAACAAACAAAAATCCTGCACCACTGACTTTAGAGCAGCTTTTAGTTGCTACTTTTCAGTTGCCTCAAAATAGCAATGTGAATTAACCAACGCTATCTCACGGCAGTTCATAACTTTTTGATTTAGAGGCTAATTCATATGATTTCGTACGATCTCATTCATACATTTTAGTATGATTTGCTCATTCCCCAATGACAGTTGGGTTTAGGGGTGGGGTTTGGTGCCACGCCTCCTTTTAAAAATCGTACGTTATTAGTACAACTTAGCTAATTATAGGCCTATTTCAAATCTTCCATTTATGTCTAAAATACTAGAAAAAGTTGTTTCTGCCCAATTATGCTCCTTTCTACAGATGAACAATGTTTTTGAAGTGTTTCAGTCAGGTTTCAGGCCTCATCACAGTACAGAAACCGCATTAGTGAAAATAACCAACGATCTACTCTTAGCTGCTGACCAAGGGTGCATCTCGTTATTAGTTTTACTGGATCTCAGTGCTGCATTTGACACCGTCAACCACAATATCCTCATAGATCGCTTCAATTCTACAGGTGTCCAGACACAGGCTCTACAATGGTTTAAGTCATACTTAACTGACAGTTACCAGTTTGTCAATATAAATGGACAGCCTTCACAAACCAGGCCAGTAAAGTATGGGGTGCCTCAAGGATCAGTTCTAGGCCCTTTGCTGTTTACAATATACATGCTACCCCTGGGAGACATTATTAGAAGACATGGGATCAGCTTCCACTGCTATGCAGATGATACCCAATTATATAATTCAACAAAACCTGATGAGACATCTGAACTGTCTAAAACTAACTCAATGTATTAAAGATATTAAAGACTGGATGACCAACAATTTTCTTCTCTTAAACGCAGACAAAACAGAATTATTACTTATTGGGCCTAAATCCTGTACACAGCAGACGTGGAACAGGACTGCAAAAGAAAGTGCAGTAGGATTGAATGAGAGAGCTGTTACCCGTCACTCATCTATTGTACTTGACGGTTGTTTTCACTCGGGTCCTGCCTCACTGGCCTCCTATTCTCATGGGAATGTGAGCCATAGCAACACAGTCTCTGTTTATAAGTGCAGATGCACAGCATCGTCCCGTCACTGCATTACCACATCACATCCAACACGCAAATATCCCTTCAAACTTCCACTAACACGTTTTTCTACTCGTACATTTAAGCCCACTTACATTTATGTTTACTTTAAGCATTTGATTTAATATCCTGCATTCATATTTCTGAATCTATAACGAATTTATCGATATAAACAGAGCAATCCTTTCTATATTAAAGTAATCATCGTGCACGATTATGGGTTGACTTAATAATGTAAAAAATAATATGGCTAAAAGCTATCACAACAAAAGCTTTCATGTGACTTGGGCTTATTTTAATAAGCTAATCGAGTTCCAACTCATTTTTTTTGAGTTATACAAAGTTTAACTTAATATTTTTAGTCAGTTTGACTCATGTAAGCTGATCAAGATAACTTGATTCAACTTCAAATTTAAGGCAGTGTGACTTTTATTTATTTTTGTATTTTCTTTACAGCGTGTTAGCATTTCATCTACCAACGCATCTCTGTAGAATTGATTGTGGGAGTTGTGGGAGTCACATGACGGACACAACACATAAACAGATCCCTCCTACCTGTGTGTGTGTGTGTGTGTGTATGTGTGTTTTACTGTTACAACTTACTGTCATCCGTATACATCTCTTTTATGACTAGTTCCATCTGGCTGATGCATATTTAAAAGGAGATCATATTACACATTACAAGCTAATGAATAATTCAGAGAGGCTGATTAGAATGATTTAGGCTCGTGGCATTGACAAAGCCCTCACACATACACACTTCAGCAACTTGTTAGGAAGGTCTATCAAATTCAGGTATGTTCTTTGGTATATATATATATATATATATATATATATAGTTAATGATTATGTTTGGTGTCTACAGGTGTGTTATAAAGGTAATGTACTGTCCTTGTACTTAATTCCTGTACTTTTGAATCTTCCTCAAAGAGATCATGTTTTGGAATTGGCTGTTTTATGATTCATATCTGTCCTCTGTTTTGCTGGATTTGACTGAGGTATCTGATGATGAGAGACTTATATTTATGGTTATGATACAGACGTTTTGCATGATGGCCGACAGTGTCTTCTGATTATAATGTGAATTGAACTGCTGATGGATTTTCATTTTCTTCACTCCTGTGCTCTTTACGGAGATATTTAGTAGTCTGTAATTGAATAATTCTAAGTATATAAACGCATAGAGTTGAATAAACACATGTTTATGTTTTCATTTATGTGGGCTGTAGAGGTGAGGAAGGGTCAGAGAGGGTGAAAGTTAATATGCAGAAGAGCAGATCAGGTTATACCGGGCTTTTTAACTTCATTACACTGACAGATGCGGGACTCGAAACACTTTTGGGCAGAAATAATAGTTCCACTTTTTTGTTTTTGCACTTTACAGTGTACTTACATTATAAAGCGCTTCTAATATAAGTTGACTATGTGGTTCGAGGCTAGTTTTAAGGGTAGGTTTGGAGTTAATACCTAATTATTATATTTTTTTTATAAAGTACAGTAGTCAACATTTGAAGTGCATCAAATAGAAAATTCATTCATTCATTTTCCTTAAGCTTAGTCACTTATTTATCAGGGGTCACCACAGCAGAATGAACCGCCAACCATTCCGGCATATGTTTTTTACGCAGCGGAGGGCCTTCTAGCCACAACCCAGTACTGGAAAACACCCATACACACTCATTCACACACACACGCTTTTTTTTACCCAATTCACCTATAACGCATGTGTTTGGACTGTGGGGGAAACGCCATCTGACCCAGACTCGAACCAGTGACCTTCTTGCTGTGAGGCGACAGTGCTAACCACCGAGCCACCGTGCCGCCCTTATAGAAAATTCTAAGTAAAATTTTTTAGTTTAGTGAATTTTTTTATTTTTTAGTTTAGTGAACTTTTCTAATCGTCTTAACTTACATCAATCAAACAGACAAAAGATATTAAGTTAGACTGTGTATAACTTAAAAATTTGAGTTAAAACCTAATTAACTTATTAAAATAAGTTAAAGCAAGATTTAAAATATTTGTTGTCATTGCATATCTTTTTGTCATTACATTTTTTTGTGTTAAACAATAAGTTGAATTGAAGCTAAATTTAAAAAGCATTCTTAGAAAATATTGCCATTAGTTATGTCCATATCTATTCATCATATTCAATCGATTAGTATATTACATTTCAAAATGGAGTAAGTGACAAGTTTACTTTACTTAACGGGGGTCAACCCTTTTTTATGGCAATTTTATGCAAAAGGTACACAAATTGGGATCGTAAAGATATAAATGGAAGAAAAAAACAACAAAGAACAGATGAAAAAAAAACAAACAGTCAGGTACTGGCAGGTGTGTGTGTGTGTGTGTGTGTGTGTGTGTGTGTGTGTGTGTGCATGCGCGCATGTAAAGGTAAATAGGTGGACAGGTCAGAGTACATAAATAAGAGAATAAGAGAACTATATATATATATATATACATTATAAAAATTATTATGGGTCACATATATCAATAAATGAAGCAAATAGCATAGATATAAATAAAACATAGAAACCAATCAGTGGTAAGGAGTGACAACAATGATAGTAATGTAATGATAGTAATAATGACAGTAAAAAATGACAACAGTAATAACAACAACTACAATAGTAATAATTAGAAGTACTACACCAACTACTACTACTGCTGCTACTACATCAACAACTACTACTACTACTACCACAACAACAACTACTTTATGTTACAGCCCCATAATGACAATGTGAAAAAAAAATTAAAATTGTTGCAACTTTATTAAAAATAAAAACCTGAAAGATCACATGTACATCAGTATTCACAGCCTTTGCCGTGAAGCTCTACATTGAGCATTCTGTTTCCACTGATCATTCTTGAGATGCTTCAGCAGCTTCATTGGAGTTTACTTGTGGTAAATTTAGTTGTCTATATAAGGTCCCAGGGTTGACAGTGCATGTCAAAGCACAAACCAAGCATGAGGACAAAGGAATTGTCTGTAGACCTCTGAGACAGGATTGTCTCGAGGCACAAGGCTGGGGAAAGTTACAAAAAATTTCTGCTGCTCTGAAAGTTCCAATGAGCACAGCGGCCTCCATCATCCGTAAGTGGAAGATGTTTGGAACCACCAGGACTCTTCCTAGAGCTGGTCAGCCATCTAAGCTGAGTAATCGTGGGAGAAGGGCCTTAGTCAGGGAGGTGATCAATAACCCGATGGTCACTCTGTCAGAGCTCCAGCGTTCTTCTGTGGAGAGACGAGAACCTTACAGAAGGACAACCATCTGTGCAGCAATCCACCAA